>WSUB01000144.1:9427-104008 GCA_019633425.1 Tulasnella sp. 424 | reverse complement strand
ACAAGAGTCGATCCAGGTGTACGGGGTCCGGGTGAGGTACCGCGCGCCGACAGACCTGGCGGCTCTCGTACGCCATAATCTGATGTTTGGTTGCGGCACCGCTTTGTCAGGCTTTTGCTTCTCCCACGGCACATGCAAGCGAGCCCATTTTATTCCCAGAACCCGGTATGGTAGGGTGATGGGCCTTCCAACCAGTAATTAGTTTTGCTATTAGGCGCCCATGGCCTCCGCGCGCGCGTGATCCGTCTCTGTCATCTGTATTACGTGTCGCCCTTTTGACTTTTCTCCCTCCCTCGTTTGTCAGCCTTTTTGTTTGGTTCCATTGTTTCTCGCTCGCGTCGTATACAAAGTATCGTCCTTCTTTCCATAAAAATATTGGCCCCGGGCTACCCGTAACCGCATCTAGCAAGCGGTCAGTGCCGATGTTGATGGAGTATCATAGAAAAATTCCCAACGCCGCATTCGGGTACGGTCTGCCGAGAGTCCAAGGACAAGCTCCGCGCAGCGCACGATCAGTCTATGCCTGGAACGCGAACCAACTTCAAATAATTCAATAAAGGGCCCTCGACCTATTGCTATACTACCTCTAAGCCACGATGGGCATGAGCGTTTTGCCGCGTGTGGCGCAACGTGAAACCAGGCGTTTTTGAAGGCAGGAATCTCGGGCCGGGATGGTCTAGAAATGTTAGCAGCCTAGTCCAATCTGTGCTCGAAGCGAGGACTGAAAGAAAGGGAGCCATGTGTCGAGTCAAAGGTGGTTCCGGACGAATAGCCTGAGTGTGCGAGGACGACCAGTCTTTGTTCAATCCTCGTCCGTACAACTACTGAACAAAAAATGAGGTGAGGATTGCAAATTTCCTGAAGGCTCTTGGTAGAAATTTTGGCTTTCAAAAACGGGCGAGGGGACGTAGCGTGGCCTGCGGGGGACGACCTAAAATTCCGACGCTTCGCCTCTTCCTTTTTATAATCGTCGATAGAATTGGACCCGTGGCAGTGAGTTCTTCGAATGGTTTTTTACCGGTGAAAATCTAAAGTATAGTCGTAAATGTGAGTAAAAAGCGGTGGATATCCTCTGGCTCATAGCGTATTTTATGTCCGGGCATATCCAGCTGAGAGCCCAAACATCGCTCGGTAAATCTTGCACCCCGTTGTTCAGCACTTCAGGGGCTGTCCACTGTAACGAAAACCCTGGCTCCTTTAGAGTGAGCTCCAAGGTGGACTGGTTAAATTTGGTTTTTGGAGAAATTAATCCTCGGACAATGTCGTCGATGGTTTCCCAGCGCGGTGGTTCCGAGCCACCGTCCTCTGTCTTTGGGCTGACGTCTCCTTTAGCCCGAGCCGATCCAAAATCCGTGAAAGCTGCATGGTACGAAGAGCTGACTAGGATATCCAATTGTAACTCCGGTCGATGGGTGCACGACATCTCGAAAGGCTGCTTGACGGACTCGCCGTGGCAGATCGGAGGTTACCTCGTATGTAGGTACTCCACGCTATTGGCTACATCCTCTATCTACGCCGATGGTTCGTTCATATCACTTAACAGTCATGGTACGCACGACACACTAAGGTAAACGTTCGGGAATGACCCACTCGCCTGACTCGGGACGCCAGAAACTCTCGAACGTTTCCGTTCGCTTCCCAAGGTAAAATGATTGAAGGTCGCTCTTCTCCATGTCCCCAACAAAACCGACGAATTCGACAAAAACAATCGGCACATTCACATGGAAAGGTCTCCGTCGGTTTCGCGGCCAAAATTAAATCGAAAATTACAGAAATCTGCAGCATTTTCGAAAAGATTTCGACGGCGAATATACCGACTTCTTCGCGGTGTAAAGAACTGGTTCTGGGATCCCCGCGCGAAGGCGTGGCCGTACCCATATGTAGACCTGTCGTCGCTAATATATTCAGACCGATCCTGATCCAAATTATGAATGTTGCTTGACCTCCCCGACCACGATCCGGGATGATGGTTGTGGCGTCGCACCGTCATTCCACCAATCCTTCCAAAAAGAACGAGAGCGTCAATCTCGACTGCCCAACGCGCAAGCTTCCCCGCAAAGACCGAAAAGGTATATCTACCCCCAGTACTTGCGTGAGTCAGGTAGATCCCCGCTCTTTGATCTGAGGGAATTTCCCTTTTCCATGCCGGAGGGCACCCGAAGACTGATCCCGGTGCGGAGCGCCCACCACCGTACCGCAGCTTCCTTGAACGATGGTCTCTCAGAACATTCCACCACCTCAAGCGGAAAGAAGACCCCACTAGTCAAGCTTGGTTAAGATGGTTTGCCTGGTTCGGTGTCACTCTCAGAAGCTACCCCCATATTACTTCGAAACCAGCTCGCAGAAGGACCAGTAACAACGAGATGGAACTTTAAGGTGAGTCATTCTCATTCCAGGGCGATATTGATGTGATTGATTAGTTTGATCGGGAGCTTGCAATTGTATCTGCAAACGTCCCAGGACGCCGAATCGCAGTATGTTGTTCCATTGTATAGCTAGAATAGAATATGAGGACAGTTGAAATGAGGAATCCAAAAGCCAGTGCCGAAGTTGACCTTAGCGAGCTCAGTAAAATGCAGCAAGATACACATCCCGCCGTCGAGTCTCTCCATCCGTCAACATGTGGTCTTGACCGACAGGTTAACCTGAGGGACATCCATTACAAGACATTCCCGAATCCGTCTCAAACTCGCGAATCCAGTCATATTATCTGTCGTGAGCTTTCGGGACCGCGGTCGAGGGTATATGTAGAAGCTTCTGCGTTGACCTTACGTTCTGCGGTGTCTTTGGCAGGAACGTTCCTTCCTCAATGTCGTTTAAACATACTTGCGCTAGTTACAAGAAGAGTTAGTCGAACTCCAGGGGGTCAGAGACAAGCCGCTCTTCAGAGAATCTCTACTCATGATAGTAGAACGCGGTGCCCAGGTACACGTTGCAAGTCGACTGTGAACCGAATACGGGTCGTGCTTGTTCCTCTCACTTGTTCCTTGGTCGACAACACCTTGACAGACTATTCCAGCGCCAAATACTATACGGGGAGATATTGACGTCGACCCGGACTCTGGATTTGCACACCGGGTCTGGACCTGCCGTAGATGGTACAAAGTGAGCTAAATAGGTGGAAAATCCAAACCACCGGTACTACTCATAGAGAGTGAAGTCCTTATGGATATGGTGAGGAAGTCTTCACAGAGTCAAGGCGGCGGACGGACCAGATTGGCGGCTCACATCGATGGATCCTGGTCGCTATCCGTGATAAAGTCGTAGCTCGCTGGGACGATGAGTGTGAAAACTCATACCAATGAGATTCACCATTCACACCGCCAGTGTATAGACGATATGCGTTTGTAATTAGGGAGAAAGGCGACCAAGACCAACCACAACGTGTGCAATGATCCATGTATCCGATGTTCTTGACGATGCGCCAACCAAATACCTCCCAAACTGGAGCCACGACCACCTCCTCCGATCTTCCTATGCATCCACCGATTCTTCTACCACCAGAGTAGTTCTACCCCGTTGTCCCAGAGCGACCGAAGCTGGTGGTCCCTTAGTGCAGGATGCTGCAGCAACAGTGCGGACGTGTCATCGGAAGTGTCATCGGAAGTCACGGCCCCGGCTTTTGGTTCTTCGATAGCACCGGAAGGTGGAATATGTGAGGTTATTTCTCAGTTGAGCGTGGTTTGAATCAGTGAAACTCCTCCTGCGGACTTATATTAAGCGGTGGACCTGAGTGTCCTGTGAACGGCTGCACTTGGCGTAGTAGATTCAAGAGAGCGGACGCTACAGCGGTAGAGGGTCAGGCAATAACCTGTGCGACCAATTAAATATCAATATATTCACCTTTCACGGTGCGATTGCAGTCGGAGGGTTGTCATAGCCGACTCGAGTGTCGGGGCTGGTCGAACATCATGTAGCCTTCCTACGAGAAAGGCACCGCTTAGGGAGTGGGATGTAGCCCTAAGCGTTCAGTGTCGGTCGATGTCGAAGTTGATTGCCACTAAGGTATTGCCACGCTTGAGTGAACGGTGGGAGGACATGACATCAAGGGGAAGGAGCTGGGGGGGGGGGGGAGGGAGGAAATCAGTCGAGATTGGGATTCAGGGACGTTCTCGTGAACAAGAAGTTGTCCAACACATTGTCCGACTATTCAAAGTTGAGACATAACGATAGCCATGACGTCGATGCTCAGCAGGTAACGCGTGCTAGCCATCAAATTCATAGCGGACCCTCGGATACAGACCGTGACCCCAGAGCCTCCCCGAAGTTGCGAACCCTCAAAAATCCCTACCCAGCATGCGGATTCCGAAATCTCTATATAATCTACACGTCCTGAAGAATACTTTCTAAAGTCTCCTCGTTCTTCTTACAAATACTCTCCAAATGCCGATTCCACTCCTCCAAGGTTCTTCTCCATCCGTGCCCCAACATAGCTCGAATCACAAAATTCCACAGGACCGACACAATCCTCGTTGACTGGAGAAGGGTACGAGCCGAGCTCCAATTCGTCGCTGGCAGTTTGAGTGCGGCAAGTCGAGCTCGCATTAGCTCGTAGTTGCACAGATCTGGCGGTTGTCGGGAAGCGTCGTGGTTTTCTTGCCTGGAAAGATTAAAGGTCTTGCTACGCATGTTAAGTGGGGGGTTAGGGACTGCTGCTTTTATCAATGACGTCCGTGGTTGTCAATTCGGTGCAGGCTACGAAAGGATCGGATTGACGGCGAACCTCAGTGGATTCTCGTCGCTGCCAATGAGAAAGTTATAATTAAATGAGCCGACGAGTGTGAAAACAGACGCCAAAAAGGATTCACCACACACGGCCAGTGTTTGGACGACACGTATTAGTAATTGGGGGAAAGGCGGAGCAGGACCAGACGCAATCACGTTCAACGAAATCCAAGTATCCGAAATGTTCTTGACGGTGGGCCGATCAAGGATCTCCCAAACTGAAGAGCCACGACCAACCTCCGCCGGTCGCGCTGTGCTTCCACGGATTCTTCCTCCACCAGGAGCAGTTTTAACGCCGTTTTGTCCCAAACCGGGCCGAAGCGCGGGTCCCTTCGTTGCGGGATGCTTGCTGTAGCGGCGCTGATGGGTCATTGAAGGTACGGCCCCCCAGCTTCCTGATTCTTCGTAGCACCGGAAGAGGGGCAATATGTTTCTCCCTCAGTTGAGCCGTAGTGCGAAAGCAGTGAAAACTTCATCCGACCGACCCCAAGCGGCCGGGCCTGACTGTTCTGTGTGCACGGTTGGAAATTTGCCCCACCAAGTCGAAAAAAGGTGCGCAGAGGTTTGGTTGGTCGACCGGGGATTGTAATAGACGAGTTTCGCAAAATCCGCTTCGGTCCGCGAGAGAAGACCTTCAGCCTCGAAGTTTGAAATTGCGCTGAGGCGGGATGGACGGGCGATGAGGAGCGTGATGAGATTCGGGTCGCGGGAGGAATCTTCCTCTGCCCTTGTCTTCATCGGGATCTTTGGCTCGAGCTCCTCCCGGAATCGGTCGAAGGTGCTGACGTCTGACTGTTGAAACTCCTCGATTGGTAGACGGAATTCGAATGACCATCCTCTACAGCGAGATATCCCTCCTAAAGCCGCATTTCCTACCACTTCCAACGCTGCCACCGGTCGCTCAACGAGTAAAGGCCTTCCTCGAGTCGAGCCCCTCCCCCATTTCCAGCAGGCCGAGCGAAACGCTTGCCAGCCGCCGCCAATACGTAGTTGTCCTAAGCGGTTGTCCAGCATAAGTGACCGAGCGTCACTTCGATGTTGGAATGAATCGTTGGGTAGAAGGGCCTCGGAGTTGTGCAGAGAGGATGTGACGACTTCGCAGAGCAACTTGCTTGGACCTGGCCGGATGCTGAACCCTGGATCGATAATGTGTCGGCGTGAAAGTGGGTAACAAGCGGTATTATAAGATTGATAGTGCTTACTTACGCTTCCTTGGATCGAACCCGAGCAGTGCCGGTCCCAGTGTAGGTCGTGAGGGAAGAGGGGCTTGACGAAGGACTCCCACTAGACTGTTGCGAAATCGCGGGGAGTGAGAAGAGCCGGCAAGTCCCAGTGAATGTGAGCTGCTAGTACTTATGATGCCCCAACGTCGTTGTGCTGCTAGATCGCATCCTTGTCGGAGAGTACTGGACAGCCGCAGCTGGCGAGATCGTTGGACGGAGGTTGAAGGGAAAGGTGGCCGTCAAAATCTCTCTAAAGCGGCCTGGAGATGGTCTTCGGCTTGATCTGTTCCTTGTCTTTCGATCCATCTCTTCGTCTCGGCGTGCCGTTCCTCCTTCTCCTCTCGATTCCCTTCGAGACGCTTCCAAACCCAAACCTCCGGGTGTCATATGTGGCCGCAAGCTCTAGGGTCGGGCATGACCTTTCTGCACGAAGACGCGCCACTCAGTGGGATGTATTCCTGACCGTTTAGCGTCGGTCAGTGTCGAATTCAATGGGCGCCAGCTTTTTGTAATGCTTGAATGGGCGGTGAGTTGAGTGCTGTTGAGTGCGTTTGATCTTGCTTGACCCAAACTTGAAATGGAGCGTGTTAATGGAAGTCGAGAGTACAGTTGGGATCAGGTGGCGACGGGAGGTAAGTGGACACCGGACCGTACATCAAGAGGAAGGAGCCAATGTTGAAAAGACTGGGGGAAGTGGATTGATGAGGAACCAGTCGAAATTAGGATCCAGGGACATCCTTGCAAACAAAGTGTTGTCCACAACATTGCCCGAATACCGATTCAATGTTGAGATGTAACGATGCTGTTGACCCACAGAGAAGGTTGCTTCTATCCAGGAGCCAATACTTGGATATCAGCGGACCGTTCTCATATCATGACACCAGAACTCCCTCTCGATCCCGGGGGTCCAGAGAAAAAAAGAGGCAAAGACGTAGGCACGCACTCGACTCACGCCAAAATATACCCGAAGACTGAAGAGCTTGTTGAATAGCTCGATGTATTGATTGAGGCCACAGAGTACTTATATAATTAGGATAGAAATGAAAGGGTCTTTGTCAGTCAGCACGATGGGCGTGACGAGCTCGGAACCAAACATACGATGACGTCACTCGCGCGCGGGGGAGAGTCGATCAGGCGTACGCAGACACCGGCTCATCGTTTCCCCGACTTTCTGGTAAAGGGAACATGTGACAATATATGAGCATGCAAGTGCCGTCCTCACGTGCGCTGAGAAACCCCTTCCTTCTGGCTTCCCTGACTCGGAGACTCAGAGAGAAAAGGAGTCGTGAGAGCTTCAATTCTTCAGAGTCCGCGGGTGGTGAGTTCCCCATGAACTTGGAAGGAGTAGTGACGTAGGTAGTGGAGGAGCTGTCAGGAGAGAATAGATCGGTCGCAGGGAATTAGAGGAATACCAGCCGCTTCGACAGAGCAACTGTCTCGACAAGGGTCGGTCTGAAGTCAGCATGAATGGATCCGAGTCGAGTCGAGTGAGAAGTGTTACGGCTTATTCAACATTACGTATGCTTCCGAAATTGGAATACGAACAGGACAAGTGACAATGTAGCTGCCCGTGGCAAAGGCGGATGGGATGCGCATGTACAGCCTGCGATGGCTTGCAATCGCTTCCCCCAAAGGTCGTCCGAATTATGAAGAATGTGAAGTGTGCGCCATGTTGGGGGCTACATTGATTACATGGAAGTACCGTATTGGAGAGTACTTAACCTCACCAGGGTTGATCGAAGTTGGGCAAAGGTCGGTAGGACGAAGTGTCAGTTTATGAAGAGGTGTGTGAGGCAGATCCAGGGGATTCAGATGATCTACAGAACATAAGCAGCATTATACAAACAGAGGTTTTCCTGAAACAATGGGCGAGATGGGACATAATAGAAGGAGACAGTCCAACTAGAGGGATCGGGAGATAGGTTAACAGAACGTATAAAGAATCAGGGGAATCGCCTGGAAAACGAGAGTCGTTACTTAGCTACCTGGAGAGTCCTTTAGGGTACGGACTCGTGGCTACCTACTTTATCACATTCCCCTGGGTATCTACTGCCGGAAAGAACCTGCTAACGTGAATCCGATTGGCGGTCCAGGGCCTGGAGGCGTTTCCAGGTCGTTAAGCAGATTTCGCTTATCGGCCGGGCCGTTCGCGCGTATATTGCACGAGCTTCTACACAAGCGGCCTTCGCATCGACAGATCTGCCTGTCTGGGTGTATAATTCTATCAACCAATCCAACGCCTTTGCTTCGCCCTCCTCGTTGCCAATCTTGGCATACCCGACCCGTGCCTCTGCCAAACACTCCTCCGCTTCGTCATGTCGACCTTGGTGGAGATACAGCCCCCCAAGAAAGAACAATTGGCTGGCCTCACCGCGAATATCGCCCATACTTAAGAAAATGGCTTGGGCAAGGCGGTGGCACTCTTCTGATTCATCGTACGTGCCCAGTAGGAAGTTTGCAAAGCCGAGGGAAGACAATGATTTCGCGTGTCCTCTATCATCGCCGATTCGGGCAAGTACAGGTTCAGCTTGAAGTAGCGCCTCTTTTGCTTCAGCATGCCGAGACTGGTCTGTGAAGATCTTGGACAAAAGCAACGAAGCACCCGCTTGCAAACCCTCGTTGCCAATCCTGATCCAAATGGCACGGGCCTCGGTCGCAGCCTCCTCGGCCTCGGGATATCGACGTTGATCATAATGGGTTAGCGCGAGGTCGCATAGAGTTTTAGCCCTGCCGTCTCTGTCCTGAGCATGATCATAAGAAGCGGCTGCCAGGCGGTAGGACGCCACCGAATCATCGTATCTGCCCTGGTCACTATACAGCTTTGCAAGACCGCGTAATGTGTTCCCAATGCCGATTTTGTTTCCAAAGAGAGAGTAGATGCTGTGGGCGTCTTTGAACGCCTTTTCAGCCTCGCGAGTTCTCGACTGAGCATGGGATGCATGCCCCAAACCGATCAGCGCCCTTGCGGCACCCAAGTGATTGCCGATGCGGGAGTTGATTTCGTGCGCTTCTGTGAAGGCCTTCTCCGCTTCCTGATTCCTCGACTGAACTCGATAGACATTCCCCAGACCATTCAACGCCTCTGCGGCACCCTCATCGTCGCCGATTCGAGAGTGGATCGTGTGGGCTTCCACGAAAGCCTTCTCCGCCTCCTGATTTCTCATCCGAGCGTGGTAAACCCCCCCCAGGCCCTGCAATGCGTTTGCCGTGCCAAAGGCATTGCCTATACGAGAGTGGATCTCGTACGCTGCCGTGAAAGCCTTTTCCGCCTCACGATCCCTTGACTGATAGTGATAGATATCTCCCAGGCCCTCTAACGCATTTGCAGAGCCCATGGCATTGCCGATGCGGGAGTGGATCTCATGCGCTTCTGTGAAGGCCTTCTCCGCCTCCCGAATCCTCGACTGATCATGATATACCTTCCCAAGGTAGACCAATGCATTTGCGGCACCCAAGTCGTGGCCGATGCGAGAGTGGATCTCGTGCGCCTCCATGAAAGCCTTCTCCGCCTCCAACTTCCTCGACTGGCGGCGATAGGTATTCCCCAAGCCAAGCAAATCGTATGCGGTACACATGTCGGTGCCGCTGCGAGAGTGGATCTTATGCGCTTCCATGAAAGCCCCCTCGGCCTCTCGAAGCTTCGATTGAGCATCGTAGATACTCCCCAAGCCGAACAACGCGTTTGCGATACCCAGCTCATTGTCGATGCGAGAGTTGATCTCGTGCGCCTCCGTAAGAGCCTTCTCTGCCTCCCGATTCCTCGACTGAGAGCGATAGAGATCCCCCAAGCCTTGCAACGCGTTTACGACACCCAGGTCATGGCCGTTGCGAGAGTGGATCGCGTGCGCTTCCATGAAAGCCTTCTCTGCCTCCCCATTCCTTGACTGAATGCAATAGATAACCCCCAGGCCTTGCGACGCATCTGCGGCACCCCTATCATAGCCGATGCGAGAGTAGATCTCGTGCGCCTGCATGTAAGCCTTCTCCGCCTCTTCATTCCTCGACTGAGAACAGTAGACAAATCCCAGACCGTATAACGCGTCACCCTTTACCCCGTCGTCTTTCGTTCGAGTCGCAATGTCGATGGCCGCTTGATAATGGGACTCGGCGACCGCTGCATTATCCTGCTGGCGATACACTGTGCCAAGCCTCTGTAAAAGTGCGGCGGACCGCACCTTCGCACCACCAGCGGCTGAACTAGAAGGTGTCATGGATGGCTGATACATATCCGGCCCGTTTAGCACCCTGTCATGTCTACCAACAGAACACTCACCATGAAGCCAACCTTTCGCTGAAACGTGGAAGCATCTATCCTCGCGATTGGCTTTGAAATCCAGCAGTCCGACATGAGAGTACACAGCATACGAGCATCGGATAATCGGGCTTCCTCCCGGATTGCTGGTAATTTTCCTTTTATAACATGCGATATAATGGGCCCTTGGGCATTGAGTTCCTCAAATGGAATTCTACCAGTGAAGATCTGAGGCGCAGCCATATCCGTGAGAAAAAAGGAGATGAAAACTCCTCATCAAAGAGCGCACTCACCTCCCAGGTGATCCACCCAACAGCCCACATGTCGCTGGGCAAATCTTGCACCCCGTTGTTCAGCACTTCCGGTGCTGTCCACCGCAGAGAAAACGCAGGTCCCGTTAACGTGAGCTCCAATGTGGAAGCGTTCAGGCAAATTCTCGGAGAAGGCAAGTCTTGAACGACATCGCTGTTGTCCCTTTCGGGTGGCCCTGGCAGCTCGGACACACCGTCGCCTCTCGTTGAATCCAAGCTTCGTTTAATTCGTGCCGATCCAAAATCCGTGATCACTGCATGGTACGACGAGTTGACTAGAATATTGAGCTGAAAAACGGTTGGTTAGAACATAGTACATCGAAACCTGGCTCAACTGACTCACCGACTTAAGGTCGCCATGGCAGATCGGAGGTTGTCTCGTGTGCAGGTACTCTACACCGCTGATAACATCTTTAACCTAGATCGATTTTTCGTTCAGGTAACTCAGGTGAAGCACACATCAGAAACACTCACCAAGGAGACGCGCTCGGGAATGTCCCATTCGCCTGACTGCAAGAACTCTCGGACGTTCCCGTTCGCTTCCCAAGGTAAAATGATCCAAGCATCACCCTTCTCCATGTCTTCAACAAAACCGATGAACTTGACAATGTTACGGTGTGAAAGCCCCGCCATTATACTGATCTCGTTGACGAAGGACTAATGGGGAGCGATCAGAAGAGCGAAAGCACCACAAGAAGAAAACGATACCTTGAAAAACTTCGCCGATGCTTCGGCATCCTCGTGATTCCATTTGAGCTTCTTGATTGCCAGTTGTATCCGAATGAACCGTTTTTGCAGGTGTTCAGGGAGCAATGTCGCGATTTGTTCCGGAAGCCTGATGGTGCAAGTTCCAAGGACAAGGGTACTTTGCCCACCCTTTGTACGCGACTCGGTTTTTGTTGTTTTGATTGTCCGAGGATCAATTCGGTGCTCGGACATTCCGTGAAGAATTTCCCGCTTCGATACCATCCTTCAGTGCATAGTTCCTCCCTGGAATGTGGAGACGACTTACGGCCTTGTCCAGGCTTTGGTGCAGTATGCCCTGAGGTGTTTGGTTGTCCGGCATGTTCGGGTAAATCGAATCCGATTGAAGATATTTGGGGGGGAGTGGTATTCTACGGCTGCGCCTCGAGATGAACAGAACGAGAGGTAAGGAGCTGATGGGATGGAGCCTGTGGAGGAAAAAGAGACCTCAGTCGTCCGTTTTTAAAGGCAACGGCGTAACTTACCAAGCTCTCATCTATCCGATTGACCGTACGAATCGCCGGCTAATCGCCATCACTGCCTAAAGCGTTTGCAGGTACATTAAGTTCCGGCATTCTCTGCAGAACCATCGAACTTGAGGCCTGAGACCGTGATCATCTTGCACAGAGAACCACTTTCCCGAGGTAGTAGACCTTCCTGCAGCGAGAATCGAGTTTTCTTTTTTCGGCGCGCCATTCAAGGGGTTTCCGCTTGAAGGTCATGGCGGATCAAAACCGTTGTACATGTACAAGTGAGGACATAAAGGCAAAACAGGACCCCGGCTTGTTCGGAGCGCTGTGTTCTCCCACGGCACATGAAAGCGAACCCATTTCACGCCAACCTGTCATAGCGGAATGATGCTTGTACCATTGCACCGCCATTTCACCAACCTTTCCAGCAAAAGCGAGACCATCGATATGGAGTACCCAACGCAGAAACCTCGCCGCAAATACCGAACGGGTGTGGGTCCTTAAGTGAGCCGGATAAGCCTACGTTCCTGGATCCCGGAGAATTCTTCTTTTGCCTACGGCAAAAAGACTCACAAAGGGACTAACATAAGTGGGGAGCGGTAATGTTCCGGCCCCGAACACGGCGGCAATGTGTGAGCAAGAGCAGGCCATGTTTGGGATGCTTACAAAGTCAAAACACGCTGCGATTATTTCCTGCTAAATTAAGCTAATTGGCTTGATATCCGCCTAGAGAATTATGTGTGTGAAATCAAACATGCGCTGGGCGTGGGCGCTCATTTCTTACACATCCACCACATGTTCGGATCCCGGACATTACCGACCTCCCCGTGCGTAAGAACGACGGGGTGGAGCCTTTATGCAGGTGAGTCAATTTACTATCAGGGCCGTATCGGTGTGATTGATTAGCTGGGGCTTGTAATCTCTTGCACGCGTAAACGTTCATAAGACGCCGAATCATAGTATGGCACCACGTATCCCGTAAGCGATTTCGTTGCAGGGCTAGAATGGATTTATGAAGACGATTGAAATGAAGAATGCAGAAGTCGGTACCGAAGTTGATTTGAGCGAACTGTCTGAGTCAATCGCCCACGACACAGCAAGGAAAAGGCAGAATACGCGTGTCGCTATTAAGTCCCTTTGTCCATTGATGGCCAATCGCATAGCTTGCATGACCACCGTATACTGCCTCCCAGCATCAACCGTCCTCTGAACGGTTGCAATGTTGCCCCACCAAATTGAAAAGGAGGTGCACGGGCGTTTGGTCGACCGGTGATTGTAGTGGACGAGCTTCGCAAAAAAGCCCTTTCGGTCCAAGAGAGAGCGAGACCTTCATCCTCGAAGTTCGAAATTGCTAGGGCAGGATGGACAAGGGATGGAAGCACGATGAGATCCGGGTCGCGGGAGGGATGCTCCTTGGTCGTTGTCTTCATAAGCTTCTTTGATCCAGGCTCCGCTTGGAATGTGTCGAAGGTACTGAGGTCTGACTGCTGAAACTGCGAGGTTGGTGGACGGGATTCGAAGAACCATCGTCTGCAACGAGATCTCCCTCCGAACGGTACATTTCCTATGGCCTGCAACGCTTCCCCGACCCCAAACTGGTCGCTTACTTCACGTGAGCGAGGAAAGTCCCTCCTCGATCGAGCTTCTCCGGTAGGATGAGCGAAGCGCTTGCCAGCCACCGCGAATACGTAATTACCCTGGGCGGTTGTTCACCAGAATCGAAGGGGCGCTGTGTCAATGTTAAAATCAATCGTCGGGTAGAAGCGTCAAGGAGATGCTCAAGAGGATGTACGGATCTAGCAGAGCGATTGTTCGAAAACGGCTAGATGCAGAGCCTGGATTGACAATGTGTAAAGTACGGAAATAAGTGATAGGCGGTGTTAGGAGATCGATAGTGCTTACCGCTTCCTCGGATTGAACGAGAACAGTTCAGGCCGCAGTGTAGGTCGCGCGGAAAACGGGCTTGACGAAAGGCTTCTCAGACTGTTGCGAAATTGCAGAGAGCGAGAAAGGCCAGTAAAGTGCTAGCATATATGAGGTTGGTAGCATGTTTGATGTTAAGGGGTCTGAACGTTCTTGCGCTACTAGATCGCACCCTTGCTGGAGAGTACCGGACGGCCGCAAGGTGAGATCGTCTGCCAGAGGTTGAAGGGAGGGATGGACGCCGAAGTCCCTACAAAGCGGCCACGGTCTTCGACTTTATTCATTCTCGGTCCTCCGTTCCATCTCGTTGTCTCAGTGTGTCGTTCCTTCCTCTCCTCCCAATTCCCTTCAAGAAGCTCCCAAAGCCACACCCTCCTCGTGTCGTACTTGGCCACGAGTTCTAGGTAGAACACGACCTTCTGCGGGAAGGCACCCCACTTAGTGAGATGCAGTCCTAAGCGTTTGTTGTCGGTCCATGTCACTTCGATGAGCGCCAACGTCTTGCTAGACTTGATACTTGGGTGGATGGTGAGTTGAGTGGATTCGATCTTCCTTCACCCAAACTTGAAATGGAAGCATGCCGATGGAATTCGAGAGTAAAGTTGAAAGTGGGTGGCGATGGGAGACGGATGGACATATGCATCGACATGGCATCAAGAGGAGGGAACTACCTTGAGACTGGGGCAGGCTGGGGAGAAAGCAGTCGAAATTGTGATCCAGGGACCTTTCTCGCAAACAAAGTGTTGTCCACAACATTGCAAAAATGTCTTTTAATATCGATTCAAAACTAAGACGTAACGTTGCCTTTCACCCGCAGAACAAGGTTGACTCTGTGCTAGGAAGCAATACTTTGGTATCAGCGAGCTGGGGCAAGAGAAAACGAGGCACAAACGCACGCAAGTGCCAGGCACTCAACTGTACCACCACGCCTCCTCGAAAGACTGGTAAGACTGGTGAGTACGTAAATGATTGAGACCGCAATGTAACGATTAGGAATGAATGGGTCTTCGTTAGTCAGGTTTACGATGAGCTCGGAAGGAATCATACGATGACGTCACTCGCACGGGGTCAAAGGTGATTAGGCATACACAGACATCGCCCATCGTTTCCGGTAAAAGGGACATGGGACAATATATTCAGCATGCAAACGCCGTCCTCGTGTGGGCTGAGAAAACCCTCCTTCTGGCTTCGCTTACTCAGAATCTCAGGGAGAAAAGGAGTCGTCAGGGTTTCAATTCTTCACGGGACGATGGACAATTGCAAGTAAAACCAGCCGAAACTGGGATCCAGGTAGACAGGTTGTTGTCTACCACATTGTTCGAATATTGAGTCAAAATTAGCTAGCCTCCAACGTGAGCATGCCCTATTCTGACTACGCATACTCTTACTAAGCTTCCCTCTCTTTGGGACGCTTCATATCATCAAATACAATCTAATCATTATTGTTAAGGCGGGCTCGACGTGTTTAGTACAACGGATATACGCACAATTTGATCCCTGCCAACAGGAGTGCTCATAATGTTACGCATCATAAGCGGTTGGCTTAGAATATATCAGTAAACCAGAAATTTAAGGCCGAAGCGAAGCTCAGCAGCTCTTGTCTATATATAATCTACATGTCTTGCAAAATACTTTCTAGAAGCTCATCGTTCTTCTTCCAAATACCCTCGAGATGCCAACTCCATTCCTTCAACGTTCTTTTCCATCCATGCCCCAACATAGCTCGAACTTCATCACAAAATTCCAAAGGACCTGCGCAATCCTCGTTGGCTCTAGAAGAGTACGACCCGAGCTCCCCGAAATCATGGTTGGCATTCTCAGAGTTGATTCTCGCCCCTCGAAGCAGCCCAATGGCTTCCATCTCGCTTAGTGAAGCAGGCCGAAGGATCGAGGGCATGCCACGGATATGCGGATACGCTTCCCACATGGCACGGGTGGCGAGGATGGGGACGTGGTTTTCCAGCGCTGTGTGAATCGTCGAGGAGGCTTGCAGCGTCAAGTCTGCGAGAAATGACGTCGTCAAAAGAAACATCGTCGGGCGAAGGGGCAAAAGGACTTACATCCACCTTCAGGACTAAACGCGGGGATAACGATGTCTATAGATTGTACGAGGGCGTAAAACTCACTTGTGCCCTACAGGGAGAAGAAATCACGGTCCTTCATAAGTTTCAAAGTAGAGAAAAAAAGTTGAAGGGACTCGCAAAGTCCATATCCTTCACAACTATCTTCTCTATCTCTCGGGGAACGTCCAACCTTTCTCGACTCCATCCCAAGAGGTGCAGAATAAAAGGTGGGTTAGGGGCACTCGCGTCGGGCAAATACTGCTGTTCGACGTCGGACCATAAATAGCCCCAGCCTCCCGGATCCTCTGTGCGATAGGGGGAAGGGCAGAGGTCAAATTAACGCGCAGTGCCAAACAGATCATCGTCTACCTCGCAGGAGCCGAGCTAGGTCACTGAATATCCGATCATAGTCCCTTCGTTTTCTCTGGAATCCGCCTTGTAGCAAGCCAGTGCACGGAACATCCGAACCTCCCGACTTATCGGGGAGCGGGAAGCCGGTGAAATTGGAAACCGGATAGAACGTGCTGATCTTGACATATTCAAAGAAGGAAAGACGCTTGTCGGGGTCTTTGCTATCTGCCCATTCGTTTAAGCGCATCTTAAAAAACTTTGCGACGCTGCGGACGTTGGTGTAGTGAGTAATAAGATCGAGATCGTAAGGTAGCTTACTGGTCAGAAATGGATAAGAGACGAAGCGCTCCCCGTTTTGACCATTCGGTCAAGTGTTCGTGCACCCAAAACGCATGTGCCCCGTTGTGAACCCCACATAGAAGCACGAATTTCTTATCGGAAGGCCGCTCATCCCACGCTTGGAGCAAGTCAGGGCCAAGTTGCGACAAACTATTGGCAAGTCGGTAGATCCGAGCATCAGGCTTTCTAGATAGCATCGATAACTTGTGTGGAATAACTTACTCTCTTTCGCAAGTGACGAGAAAAATGAGGTCGATCATCGCACCGAGGTCGTCGGGAAACAGTGTCGTCGACCGTACGTCTGCAATGAACCTCCCCTTTTCTGGTGGCCGCAGAATGTCCTCCGGCAGCAGGCCGAGCCTCTGCATCAAAGAAACGAACTCGGTTTCTTCGTCGTAGATGTGGACGCTAGTAGGCCAGAGCTGCTTCTCGAAGATCTTGGCAACGGTCCATGCAAAAGGGCTGTAGACCTCGGCATGGTACTTAAACGTAGTGGCAATGGCAACGTGTCGCCGTCGCAACAGCCTAACCTGCTCCGCTGAAGATGGTTTGACTTGCGGTGTGTCGTTTGTTGAGGTCTTGGGGTGCAAGGTCGTGTGAAATTGAGGAACGAGCCAAGCAGGGAGGTCGAAAAGCCAGTGTAGGTTGTTAATAGAGACGAGAACGAGGCCAATTTGGAGGGCCCGAGTGTAAAACATGATGGTGAACCGGTTCACGGTATGAAAAAATTAATTGAAAAGGGGGGACGGATGAACACCACCCGCAAAACGATCAGGTGCTCCGCAGTATCCGCACCTTATCAATCCCGGAGGATCCCGGGATTCTTAAAAAAGAACAAGTCGGCTATAAATACTATGCGGTTTATGAAGCATGTGCAAACCCGCTGCCCTTCCGTTGCGAATGCTTACCAGTAGTTAAAGAGGGGTTATGGTGGTCGAGAAGGGGTGGTTCCCCAGGTCGCGCAGGATGAAAAGTTGGTAAGATTCTACGTGATGAAACTTTTTGAGGTTCGGAGCCGTCCAAACATGACACAGAAAAGAGGCGCATGAACTGAACATGAAAAGAAGAAGGGATCAAGTCGTCGTTCCGGACCCAACCCCGGTCACCCGTGCCTCCCCCGTTGCCTCTTCCTTAGCCCACTGAACCTTAATCCGCTCCTTAATCCAAATCATAAACTCCTCATCCGAAAGCTCCAGAAACTCCTTGCAACGAATCCCAGCTTGGAGAGCGGTATTGTAATCGACGAAGCCGGTAAAGATGAAGTGCGAACCGTTGGTCTGTTCCGAAAAGTGAACCAGCTTTCTCGCCTGAACAAGGATGACAGTAAACGGTCCGAAGGGGACCGCAAGCCTGATGTGCGGGAAGCACAAGCGTTTTCCTTCAAACCTCTCAGTGGTGAGAAGAAAGGCGTACAACTCGGCGGGGTCGCTGGTCAAGTGGGCAGGGTCGTTGACGCTCCAGCGAAGTTCCCCAACATTGAACAGAGGCGTCCACATCAGATTTGATGTCAAAGGGTCACTTTCCTTGCATGCAAGGTGGACATACATGTTGGCACTGTCGATACTTGTTCAGTCTCCAGCGTATTCTACCAGCAAATAACGATTATCTTACCGGGTGGCCAGGCGGTAGTACAACGGATCCAGCTCCGAGATCATGGCTGCCACTGGTTTGACTACCAGCTCTGTCAGCAGTCCTGCAAAGTTGTTAAGTGCGATCTTGGCAGTGTCGGATTGGTGGAAGACAGTCGAGGCCATGCGTGGAACATGCCTGTATTTGGACCAAGGTCCTACATGCCAGGATTTGGTCCTGCCGTCGTGGCATATATCGCCGCCGGTCAATTCCTGCTGCAGAGCAGCAACCGCCTCGATAAGCCGAGCCTCGTCTCCCAGAGAAAGGTTCGGCTGGTAGCGAATCAGAGCAAAATCTGGTTCGAACAATCGCGGGGTGGAGACCTTGTCGCATGGAGGGTCAAGTGGACCACACCCGGCACCAGCGTCGAGGTCTTGAGAGAGAAAAATACCGTCGCTGGACACCTGCAGGTGGTTTGAGCTATGATGATTGGCGGGAAGAGGGGCGCCAAGATCATCGGGGTCGTCGTCGAAATTGTCGAGGTCCGAGGCGGCCCGGCGAAGGAGGAAGATCCCTTCTGCCGGAGCTTCAGTATATGTCTTGGTGTCAAGACTCCAGCCCGCAAGTGAAGTAGCCACCATCGCTGTAGTTGGTCTCTCTTGGCCGTCGAAGAGATCGAGTGTTGCGGCCGGAATTTCTAGTGAGAGCCCTATGGAGTAGATCGGCGTTAGAAATCGAAGGATTGCCGATGATATATTACTGTAACTGCCACGTCACCATTCTGGGATGGGAGTTTTATCATCCACTTCCGGATTCCCCGACCAAGTCGACGAGCCTTCGCTTCCGCGCTACGCTTATGGCTTGATTTCTTTTTTTCAGGTGCTGGAGTCGGACGAGGTTTGGGTGCGAGTTTGGTTAAGGAGCCTGCAATTGCGTCTGATTGCTTGCGACGAAGCTTTCTCTTGGCGTTCTTGCTCAGCATCTTTGTTCTGAAGGGATGAGTCTTATGAGCAGCTAATGGCCAGTCAAGTTTGCTGAAGTTCCCTTACTGTGGTTCACTGCTCAAATCGCTTAGCCCTGGCGGGACATGGTGCTCGACCGGGATGAGATGTTGGGGAGTGACTAGAGGTTGAGAGTCAGGTTGTGGGACGGTATTCATTGGGGTATGTTTTGGAGTGGACGAGAGTGGATGTCGACTGAGGGAGGGATGTCCGGTGGAATGGAGGGCCCAGAAAAGCGTCTAACGGATTTATGCAGGGAGTGTATGAGCTGAGTACGTAGGGACAGGGGAGAATGTGGGATATGAGGAGTTTTCGAGATTATGGCTCGAGGAGAATGATTCGAGAGATTCCGTTGGGAGGTGTGAGGTGGAGCTCGAGTTCAATCAACGATCCATTTTGCCAAGCCAAACACACGCAATCAAACCAGGCAGACTGCGTCCACACAACAAGCAGAATACATAATGAATTCTCTATTATTGTTACAGAGGGTTAAGAAAGCTTATTACAACTAGTAAGTACTACGTGACAAATGGACACGAGGCTATAGTAAAAAAAAGCAGAAACACAGCGGAACGCGTACGCCGAGTAGTAGCTGTCTTACTTTGAAAAGGGGGGCTTTGGGACAGGCCGTTCCTCTACCCAGCAACGCTTACCTTAGTTTTTGAAGCGCGTAATAAAAAAGGGGGGAGAAGAGGGTGTCGGGCTGCGGGCGCCCCGACCGATGGTGGTCGAAGTCGAAACGCGGATCTAATGGAAGTCCGACGCTCTGGCCAAATTAAAGGGGCCATCCCAGAGGATAATATAAGTGTTTGATATCTCAAAAACACATTCGTACATGAGTAGGTGCTGAGAGATATCTGACCTATAAATCCCTCAGTATCTCGCCAATCAATCTCTCGTTCTTCTTCCAAACATCCTGCAAGTGTCTATCCCATTCCGTCCGATTCCTCCTCCACCCGTGTTCCAGCATAGCCCGAACATCCTGACAAAACTCCAGAGGACCAACGCATTTCTGGCTTCCTGTAGACGCAGGAGAACCGACCTCGCTGAAATCGACATCGGGATTCTCGGAGTTGATCTTCGCTCCTCGAAGGAGGCCGATGGCTTCCATCTCGCTCAGCGAAGCGGGTCGAAAGATCGAAGCAATTCCAGCGATGTGTGGGTACGCTTCCAACATGGTGCGAGTCGCGAGGATGGGGATGCGATTTTCGAGTGCGGTATGGACCGTCGAGGAAGCTTGTTGTGTTAGGTCTGCAGGGGAGAAACGGCGGACGCGGTTAGAAGGGGGCGTTATGTGGTCATGCGGGCATACTTACAACCACCCTGGATGCTAAACCCAGGAATCACAATGTCCATGGACTGGACAAGAGTATAAAAATCGCGCATGTTCTATTGCAGGACGAATCACGGAACGTCAGGTATTTTCGGACACAACAGGTAAAAGAACCTTGAACTCACAAAGTCGACGTCTTTGACAACCACCCTCTCCAGCTCCTGAGGAATATCTAACCTCTCTCGGCTCCATCCGAGAAGGTGCAAAACGAAGGGAGGATTAGGAGCATCTGAGTCGGGCAAGTACATTCGTTCTGCGTCGGACCACTGGTAGCCCCAGGCCCTTGGATCTTCTGTTAGATATTGTTCAGGACGAATGTAAGACTGTTGTTAACCGTAAACCGGGCCATGACCTACCTCGTAGAAGTCGGATCAAGTCGAGGAATATCCGGTTGTAATCTCTCCGATACGTTTCAAATCCACCTTGGAGTAATCCGGTACAAGGAACTCTTGAACCACCAGACTTATCGGGAAGCGGGAAGTTGACAAAATCGGAAACGGGGTAGAACGCGTTGACCTTGACGTATTCATAGAAAGAGAGACGTTCGACAGGATCTTTGCTGTCTGCCCATTGGTCTAATTGCGTTTTAAAGAATTTTACGACACTATTGACGTTGAGCATTTGGTAAGTGGAGTATAAATCTCGATGTAGAATGACGGCTTACTGGTCGGATATAACCAAGAGTCGAAACGCTCCTCGCTTTGCCCACTCCACTGAATGTTTTTGCTGCCAGGACGGATCCGCTCCGTTGTGAGCTCCACAGACTAGCATGAATTTCTTGTCGGCCGGTCGCGCATCCCAAGCTTGCAGCAAGTCTGGGCCGAGTTGCGGTAGACTAAGTTGCAATCAAAGTGGTCATGCGTCTGTATTCCATCCCAGATTTTTTGATACAAGGACTTACTCTATCTCACAAGTGGCCAGAGCGACGAGGTCGATCATCGCACCGGGGTCGTCGGGAAACAGCGTCGTCGACCGGACCGCGGCGATGAGCTCTTCTTTTCCTGCTGGTCGGAACATGCTCTCCGGCAGTTGACCGAGCTGCTTCATCAAGGAGATGAAATCGGTTTGTTCAGCGTAGATGTGGACGCTATTCGGTCCGACGTGTTTCTCCGAGTCGAGGACGTTGGCAATAGTCCATGCAAATGCCCCATAAACCTCTTCGTGATGTGGAAAAACGGTGCCAACGGCGACGCGTCGTCGTCGTAGCGGCCCAACTTGCTTGGCTTCCGGAGTGTCGATTCGCAGCGAGTCGCTTGTTGCGGTGTTGACGCGCGAGTTAGAATTAGCGAAAGTCGGATCGAAAGATGCTCTGAAATTGGCGAGCCAGAGTAAAGCTGTGATAGAGGAGAGAACGAGAGCGATTTGGAAAGTGCGAATGGATAGCATGATTTATATTCCGACTGGGGTCATGGAACGAAAAAAAAAGAGGGAGAGAGCGTGCCGAGGATCGAGAATAAACCAGCGCCAACGTCGCAAAAAGTCCTCAGGGACGTTTGCCGTGCCGGCAGGACCAAGCCACAATACGGCCGGGCCAAGCCGTGTTGCAAGCACAGGTGTAAATTAGGCCATGGTGGGTTGGAATCCATTATATTGTATTACGCGTATTCGAGGTTGGACAGTCATCAAACCAAATTCATCGGAGAGATCGGTGCGTCATACCTCAGGCACGTGATGAGCTTCCCCTCGGTACCTTACAGCCCAGCGCGGTTCCAGTTTTGATGCACGTGAATTCAAAAGTTAAAGGCGGATCTTGCCTGGCCGCACCCGTCTTAATTCGAGACAAGGTCAGGACTCGGGTTCTCTCAGCTATACGATATATGATCTCCAAACAACAGAGTCGCGCGCTATTGATTCTCATACGTTGCACGACGGCTGGCGAACGGTACAAAGATAGCGCTCGAGTCGTCATCCCCGGACGAAGCCATCCTGTGACGAGCTAGTAGCGAGAACATATCAAGCCTGACGACTCACGAGAAGGGCCGGAATTTCGAGTCGACCCATGTACGATATACCCGTGCGCGTAGGACTATGTAGAGGCAGCGGAAGACCGATGATATCGTAGGTTGTTGACGGAGGAATAGGCGGAGCGTGGGTACAGTGAGAGTAATGTCGGAGAGCACGCTTGGAGGGACCGCAAGTGGAAAACTTGCAATCCGCGTTAGCGCGAAAACACCCAGCGGGAAGGGAAAACTGAACGAGGAGGGAATGAAATTCATATCCCCCAGCTCGCAACCAAATAATTCTACTTTAATTAAGCTTATTGGGCAAAATTAGTCCCAAGTACTAATCTAATCGAGTTGTTTCCTCATTCAGTTAAGCTCAGAGTCTGTTCAGTGTTGCGAAGGTCGTGGAGCTAGCGATGTAGCGCTTGTTATCCGACGGGGTTCGCCGTTCCACCCACGTGGCGGGGTAAATGGCACCTTTCATTTCCTTGATTCATTCTTCAACCAACTCTCTGCAAGCCTTGAACTCGACAACCGCAGCAGCGTTCTCGATATGCCGTTCCTCATCTCCTCGACTTTACTATTCACGAACGCGAGGTTGACACCCAGTGGCGTATGGATACGGTCGCGTTGTCCAAATTCGGTCGGAGTTTACCGTGCCAATGGTGAGACAACCACGCACCCATTTGATGACCCGGTCCATTTACCACGAAACCCCAACTTCTGGCATTGATAGGAGCGAAGCGGCTTGATTAGCTCGTCGGCCGCGCATCTCGGCATCTTCCAGCCGCTGTTCAACCAACCGGCGAAGGGAAATTATAATCTCGACTGGCGACTCCCTCTTCAATGCCGGCGTCTCCGTGAACCTCCACCACCACCATCCACCATCCGGCTCATGGACTCCGTCAACGCTACTATTTTACGACTACTAGACGAACATGGACTGCCGAGAGCTTGGGCGGATTGGGTCGTCCCCACGGCCGCCGCTTCCACTGCGCTAGCCGTCGGCCTAAGTATCGTTTGGCACAACTCGGGAAGTACCAACGAGCGCCGTCCGCCTATCGTGCCCAGCTGGATACCTTGGTGGGGCAGCCAGTGGGCGGTGGAACGTGATCCTGATGCATTCTTTAAAGCTGCAAAGTGCGTCCACTCAGGGCTGGTTCGTGACCCGACTCGACGCTAAAGGATTTGGTGAACTTCTCCCATGCGTAGACAACAATATCCCGATGGCGTGTTCGGCGTCAAGACAGCGGGCACGACATTATACTACGTGTCATCTACATCTGTGAGCTGAAGAGGCACGGTTCGGCGCGGAACGTGTCTGTGCTGACCAGAGATAATTCAACCCAGCTTATCAACCAGATTTACAAGCAACCCAAAGTACGGACAATTTCGCGACTGACATTCAATATGATGTCACTGATCCTCTCTTCCCTATAGGTGTACACGATGGCCGTCATCCAACTCTCTTGGGGCAAGAACTGCTTTTCGTGGTCCGACGATGTCCTCCGAAAGTCCTCAACTTTCCGCGAAGAACTTCTCCCTTCCGACCATCGCAACATCGCTCCTAAGAATATGATGCCGCTCGTTGAATCCTTCGCCCAAAACATCTCGAGAGTCGTCAAAGAGCACCCAACGCCTACGGAATCCGTCTCCATGGAGGACTTCGTCATGCGCCTCGCGCACAAAGCGACGTCCGTAACGTGGTACGGCCCCACGCTCAACATCGAGGAGTTTTACGAAGACTGGAAGAACTTCGACGAAGGCGTTTGGAAGGTCGCTTTGATGTACCCGACGAGGTTGTGCAGACGCTTCCTTGCGTCCCGGGCTCGCGTTCGTCAAAAGATCTGGGAGTACATGAACAAACCACACGAACCAGGCCAGCTCATACGGGACAGGGAAGAGATCGTACGAAATGCTGATTTCAGCGACCATGATCTTGGCGTGTCGCTGATGACGCCGTATTGGCCGTTGATGGCAAACGTTCCGTGGGCGAGTTTGTGAGTGGCACTCTTGCAGTAAGATCTTCCTGCGAATGAGATACTGAACGCGGGTTCTCTTTAGCTGGCTTCTCATCCTCCAAATTCAACGGCCAGAAGGTCTTGCGCCCATCATCGCCGAACTCGACGCTGCAGGAGAAACCTGGTCCGCCGCGCACCCCGAGTTCAGCGGTCCTTACACGGACCACCTCCCCGACTTCTTCCAATCTCAACCTTCAATCCCTCTGCTCACCTCAACGATCTCGGAGACGTTACGATTTACTTCGGACTCATACTCGATGCGAGGCGTGTTAGAGGATACGCTGCTCGCGGGTTATACGATCAAGAAGGGAGATACGCTGGTTTGCCTGACTAGGAGAGTGCATCGGGATGAGAACGAGTTCGAACGGGCTGAGGAGTTCGTTCCGACGAGGTTTATGGGGAAGGATGGCAAAGGAACGGAGTCGGAATACAATTATCTGCCGTTTGGAGGTGGTGTCAGCATGTGTTCTGGTAAGTCTGCTTTCCGTATCGAAAGGGATCTAGCCTTCCCTCTACGGGCTGACGCTGATTTGGTGGCGATTATAGGGCGGTTCTTTGCGTTTTACCACATCAAAATCTTCCTCACCACGGTTCTCAAGAACTTCAAGCTCGAGGTGGACCGGGTGAAGAGCACGCCCGTCGTGCAGAGTGGGGTTAATCGAGGTTTCGGTTTACGTCGCCCCAAAGGTCAGATGTATGTCAAGGTGACGAGGATCTGAGTCTTCAGTGGAGTAGAGCATTCATACGGAATTGTTGTGTATCCTGTCGATGTCGGTATTCGAGGCATCTTACGTCGTCTTTGAATGCGGCCGGCGTGCTGGAGGCCGCCCTGCCGCCGTCCGGAAGCCCGGGTAACAGGGACACCCCATTTGTCTTCAGAAGTACTCCTGGAGTGCGGTGAACTCCACTTGGAGTGTTGATAAGCGGTTAAAAGCTTTAAATATTCAAATGCTAAGAAAACCCTATCCATGGAGCTCGCGCGTGCGGGTGCATGGAAGGATTAGATCCAGTCCACAATGGTGCCCACTCTTTCCCCCGTAGCCTTGATCACGGGTAGGCAAGAAGATTTCTCCCATAGGTCTCCGCATACCTAAGATCCTAGGGAATATTATGCCCCACGTTACGACCGACCCTCAGGACATTTAGAGTGAGGTTGTCTCATGCGGAGGTGGGTTGGAGTGCGCGGTGCATGGCGCTTTGCCGCATAAGATACACCACGCGCAGAGTAGCTAATGCCGCATCCACGGCCGATCCTATGCTAAAGATAAATTGTGCAAGGAATACCGATTCGGCAATACTGTGCAACCTGCAATTTTAATTCGTCGAAACGCAAGGGACGGGGGTACAGTCGTCGCGTACTATGTCGGTGTTGCAACATTCTGTGACTCTACAACGGACACGTTTTGTCGATTTGGAGAGGCAGCCATAAATTGGGAGGGTTCAATACCACTCCAGATAGATGTCCTGGGAAAGAAACAATCTGAGGTTACGATTCGGCCTATGGAGTGGAAGCATGGACTCACGCAGGATTCGCCCTGACTCCACAAGTTTTCATATTCAGGCGGAGTTTCCAGTTTTTCGACCTGTTTGATAAGGAGCTACGTTAACTAGAGCATAGACAGTGTGATGAACCGGTCTTACCTCTGACGAGTGAGGTACTGCGGCAGCGACGGTAGACTCTAGCTCACGGACGGTCTTGGCAAAAACCGGGTAGAATTCACGATACTCCTCTATCTTTCCTTCTCCGATATTGTCTGCGAATTCATGGTACCCCGACAGCACCCTTTCATTTTGACGGATACTCTCCTCGGGGTCTTTAAGACAGCCAAACAAGAAAGTCGCCATTTTGATCATTGGGGGATTATCTGCGTTCTCAGGATCAGGTTGTATAATATCCTTCATCCATTGCAGATATGGAAGAAGAGTAGATGAGGCCTCGATGCAATGGTACCTGTTGAAACGTTGCGGTGTCTCGTCAACGTCAGGCTTAAAATCAGAGTCTTCGGTAGAAATTACCCACCAGAGTGGTCCGCAGCGCCATTGATAGTAGTCATCATCCAAAGAGCTATCTCCGAATTTATACGCGTTGTTGATGTAGGTTATCCATTTTTCGGTGCATGTCTTGCGATGTTTTCGTTGAGATTCTCTTTCATCACTGGAGGTTGTTGGGTCGCGAATTCGATGTTCAATGGATCGAAGCAAGGTCACGAGACTGTTTATGGTCACCGCCAAACAGTATTTGTAGCACATCACATTTTCTCGGACTCGAAGATCGTGCTCAAATAATCCCACATAGACTTCAGTTGCCGGTTGGTCGCTCCATTGATCGGTCGAGGTCTGGATTGCTTCCAAAATGGTTTGGAGGAATTTGGGAACATCTCTACGACGTAAATAATCTAAATTGAGTGTTGATCCAGTTCAAAAGGCTTGCCATAGCTATACTCACATATTTTGATAGAGGTGCAAAAACTCCCTCATTTTCTGAAGTTGCCAATGGCGGACTTCAGAGTTCGGGGTCAATCTCTCTTCCCCGCCCGAGAGCTGATCCCATTCCTTTAGCATTTTCACCAACCATGCCTCGATCCATGCGAGTCCGACCTCCTTGGAAGCCCCCGTTACACGTATGTGTTGTTCAAGAAGCCTGGGCTCAATTTGTATTAATGTGGGTCGTACGGGCTGGAGTATCATCCAAAACAGCCTCATGCAATAACCCAATGCAACGCAATGCGAGCATTCAGCGCATTCATTGTACACGTCGAACCTTCCCAGCAAGAGGAAGGTAGCGTATCCCTCGTTAAGCTTCTTCATCAGTTCCCTCGAGTACTCTGGATCATTTGCCCCATCTCTTAGCAGAGGTCGATCATTGTAGGGGAGAAGGTCTTCCGCCGACCCTGCCATAAGGATCATGTGAAGAAGGGCGCGGGAAATTGCCGTACCCTGGATCATTAGATGCGCCGCCGCGTTGCCGGTGTACCCGACGGAATCGTATGA
This sequence comes from Tulasnella sp. 424, assembly GCA_019633425.1. NCBI lineage: Eukaryota > Fungi > Basidiomycota > Agaricomycetes > Cantharellales > Tulasnellaceae > Tulasnella > Tulasnella sp. 424. Next base: position 76,749 of record WSUB01000144.1, on the reverse strand, counting down.
TATGGTATACAATGCGTCAAGCCGGCCTCTTAATTCATCATCATTAAGAATCTGACCCAGTAGCTTACTTTGGGATATCGATTGCGTATTTGTAGCGGCGTGTACGATCGCGTTCGAGTCTTCCGAAGTGCATAGAACTCGTCTGAGTGCGATCACCTTTAATTGGTCGGTGCCATCTGCAGGTCGCTGGCCGCGGCTCTTGATCCACTCGGTAGCGCTTTCGGCTCGATAGGAAATCCAAGTCGCGAATGGAGTCTCCCAATCTGTGAATCCGAGTCTGTACTTCAGCCATTCGAAGGTGGTTACTCCGTAGGCCCAAAGAATCCCCGCTATTCGTCCGACAATATCCGCCAAATGCTTGAGAATGGGTTGGATGATATGCGACAGTGGACTCTTGAATGGACACCAATGATCCCATGCCGCACACATTGCCGTCATCACGATAATTGCTCCCGCGGCGCAAAGCGGGGCGGCTATCGTGTAACACAGAGACCTGCTCAATGTGCCAAGATAGAGAATAAACGCGACGCAGAAAATGACCAATGCGACCTGCAGCAGGCTCGGAAGGACGTCGTCCAGCACGAGCTCCAGTCTCCAGCGCTTGGCTCCGAGGTATCGTCGGAGCTGCTCCCACCGTTGATACTCAGCGCCGCCACCACTTCGTTTACGATAGTAAACAAGCCACTGCTGACCCAACACTGCAAGGAACGAGCCGAGGAGGGCAAGGGTCAAGCTCATGGAGAACAAGACGTTGATGGAGTAGGTGCTCGTGGGAGGGGAGAATGAAGCCGAAGGAAGATCTGCCGGGGACTTGATTGTACTATTGCCACCGAGCAAAATTTGGAAGAGGAGGGCGTTGGTGTCGTCCGTAGGGTCTGGGCTCATTTGGGGAAGCGTAAACGCCAAGAATGCCGAATTCACACCGGCGAACAGACCGGCCTCAAGAGAGCGAGGAAGGGTTTGAACACATTATGTGGGGATTCAAAAGCTGAAGTAAATACGCACGAAGATGAGAATTCCATCGAGCTGCGACTTGAGACTCGTCACCATATCTTCATCCAGCTCGTCCGCGAGATCGTCGTAGTACTTGTAGAATACGCCGTCATCTTCGCCAAAAGCTGGAGGAATCTTGGGGAGGGCTGTTAATTTCTTAGGAGGGGGAGCAGTCATGGTGAGACGGAGTGGGGGCAACGGTTTGATGTCCGCGTCAAAATTTACTCGCCAGCATTTAAATTTGGCGCACTGCTGAGCGCGTGTGTTTGTCCGATCGGGTGATCATCCCCGTGCCTTTGTTTGCCGATGACCTTGAGGCTCCCTACACTCTCTGCCCGCTACATACTTAGCCCCGTCTTTGGTTTCCTACGTCCCTATCCGGATCCTCTCATGATCCTAATTCAACTGCCTGGCTTCTCTCGCTCTCGGCGCCTCGCTCCGTACCCTCGGCGACCATCCGACGTCCTCCCCTTCCGCTTTGACCTTTCCTCTATTTAATGCCCGCTGTTGCCACCCTAGTGAGGTGTTGGCCAGAGTGGGACGTTGAAGGTAGCTGCTTCGGCTGACACCGGAGCGAAGCGTAGGAACTCCCTTGTATATTATTAAAATCTCGACTGGCGACTCCCTCCTCAATACCAGCTTCTCAGTGAGGCCCCTCCACCGCCATCCACCATCCAGCTCGTAGCCTCCTTAAACGCCACTATTTTACGGCTGCTCGACGAGCATGGGACTGCCGAAACCTTGGGCGGATTGGGTCGTCCTCGCCGTCGTCGCTTCCACTGCACTAGCCGTCGGCCAAGGAATTGTTTGGGACAACTCGGGAAGTAACAATGAGCGCCGTCCACCTATCGTGCCCAGCCGAATACCCTGCCAGTGGCGGGGCAGCGAGTGCGCGGTGGAGCATGATCCTGATGCATTCTTTAAAGCTGCAAAGTGCGTACACTCAACGTTAGTTCGTGACCCGACTCGTCGCTAAAGGATTTGGTGAACTTCTCGCGTGCGTAGATAACAATATCCCGACGGCTTATTCTGCGTCAAGACAGCGGGCACGACTTGGTACTACGTGACGTCTTCATCTGTGAGCTGAAGAGGCGCTGTCTGGCGCGGACGTGTCTGTGCTGACCAGAGATCGTCCAACCCCAGCCTATCAACCAGATTTACAAACAATCCAAGGTATGAACGATTTTGCGACTGACATTTAATGTAATGCCACTAATCATCTCTTCCCTTTAGGTTTTCACGATGTCCGTCATCCAACTCTCTTGGGGCAAGAACTGCTTTTCATGGTCTGACGACGTCCTTCGAAAGTCCTCGACTTTCCGCGAAGAACTCATCCCTGCCGACCGCAACATCGCTCCGAACAACATTATACCACTCGTTCAATCCTTCGCCCAAAACATCTCCAGAGTCGTCAAAGAGTACCCAATACCAACGGAATCCGTCTCGTTGGAAACAGAGCGACGTCGTAACGCGGTACGGCCCAACGCTCAACATCGAGGAATTCTACGAAGACTGGAAGAACTTCGACGAAGGTGTTTGGAAAGTCGCGTTGATGTACCCTACGAGATTGTGCAGGCGCTTCCTTGCGTCCCGGGCTCGCGTGCGTCACCGGTTCTGGGAGTGCATGAACAAACCCCACGAACCAGGCCAGCTCGTACGGGACACGGAAGAGATTGTCCGAAACGGTGATCATAGCAATCACGATCTTGGGGTGTCGCTGATGGCGCCGTATTGGCCGTTGATGGCGAACGTTCCATGGGCGAGTTTGTGGGTGGAATCGTGGCAACTTGATTTTCCCTGGGAATGAGGTACTGAACGCCGGTTCCTTTTTAGGTGGCTTCTCATCCTCCAGATTCAATGACCAGAAGGTCTCGGGCCCATCATCGCTGAGCTCGACGCCGCAGGAGAAGCCTGGTCCGCCGCACACCCCGAGTTCAATGGTCCGTCCATACGCAGACAACCTCCTCGACTTCGTCCAATCTCTACCTCCGATCCTTCTCCTCACCTCGACGATCTCGGAGACTTTACGATTCACCTCTGACTCATACTCGATGGGAGGTGTTTTAGAGGACACGTTATACGATCAAAAAAGGAGATACGCTGGTTTGCTTGACTAGGAGGGTGCATACGGATGAGGAACGAGTTCGAACGGGCTGAGGAGTTTGTTCCGACGAGGTTTATGGGGAAGGATGGCAAAGGGACGGAGTCGGAATACAATTATCTGCCGTTTGGAGGTGGCGTTAGCATGTGTTCTGGTAAGTCTGCCTTCCCCTATTGAAAGGGATCCAGGCTTCCCTCCACGGACCGACGCTGATTTGGGTGCGACTGCAGGACGGTTCTTTGCGTTTTACCACATCAAAATCTTCCTCACCACGGTTCTCAAGAACTTCAAGCTCGAGGTGGACCGGGTGAAGAGCACGCCGGTCGTCCAAAGTGGGGTTAATCGAGGTTTCGGTCTGCGTCGCCCCAAGGGTCAGATGTATGTCAAGGTGAGGAGGATCTGAGTCTTCAGTGAAATAGAGCATTCATACGGAATTGTTATGTATCCTGTCGATGTCGGTATTTGAGGCTTCTTACATCATCTTTGAATGCGGCCCCTGTGCTGGAGGCCTTGCCGCCGTCCGGAAGCCCGGGTAATAGGGACTCCCCATTTGTCTTCAGAAGTCCTCTTGGAGTGCGGTGAACTCCACTTGGAGTGTTGATAGCGGTTAAAGGCTTAAATATTCAAATGCTAAGAAAACCCTATCCATGGAGCTCGCGCGTGGAAGGAAGTACTAGATCCAGTCTTTCGCCCGTAACCTAACGGGTAGGCAAGGATATTTCTCCCATCGGTCTCCGCATACATGTAATCTTAGGGCATATTACGGTCTACATTACGACCGACGAGGACATTTAGTAGAAGGAGGTTGCCTCCGACGAGATGGGTCGGAGTACGCAATGAGCGGCGCGCGGCGGCTTTCGCATAAGATCCTCAATCAGCAGAGTAACTCATGCCTCATTTACGACAAATCTGATGCTAGGGATACAAGTGTGGAAGCAATCTCAATTCGGAAATACTGTGCAACTAGCTATTTTAATTCGTCGAAACGCGCTGGATGGGGTACAACCATTGCGCACCGTGATCGGTGTTGCAGCATTCTGCGACTCCACGACGAACACGTTTGGTCGATTCAGAGCGGGGCCACAGATCGGGAGGCTTCAGTACCACCTCAGGGAGATGTCCTAAACAAGAAACAGTCTGAGTTTACGATTCGGCCCATGGGGCGGAAGAATAGACTCACGCAGGACTCCCCCTCCTTCCACAAGTTTTCATATCCAGGCTGAGTTTCCAGTTTTTCGACCTGTGTGATAAGAAACGAAGTTAACTAGAGTATAGCCAGTCTGAGAAATCAGTCTTACCTCTGACGAGTGAGGTACTGCGGCGGAAGCAACGGCAGACTCTAGCTCACGGACGGTCTTGGCAAAAACCGGGTAGAAATCACGATACTCCTCTATCTTTCCTTCTTCGATCATCTCTTGGAATTCCGACGCCACCCTTTCCTTTTCACGGATACTCTCCTCGGGGTCTTTAAGACAGCCAAACAAGAAAGTCGCCACTTTGATCATTGAGCGATTATCGGCGTTCCCAGGATCTGCTTGTATAACATCCGTCATCCATCGGAGATATGGAAGAAGAGTAGCGGAAGCCTCGGTGCAGTGGTACCTGTTGAAACGACGTCACGGTGCCTCGTCAATGTCAGGTTTAAAATCCGAGTCTTCAGGACGGGAAATTACGTCACCAGAGCGGTCCATGGCAATATACGGGGTATAGATCGGCTGCAGGCAATATGCCCCCTCCTTCGAATCGATATGCATTGTTGATGTAGGTTGTCCATTTTTCAATGCATGTCCTGCGATGTTTTCGTTGAGATTCCCTTTCATCACTGGAGGTTGTTGGGTCGCGAATTCGATGCTCAATGGAACGAAGTAAGGTCACGAGACTGTTGATGGTCACCGCCAAACAGTATTCCAAGTCCGGCACATTTTCTCGGACCCGAAGATCTTGCTCGAATAATCCCACGTAGACTTCAGTTGCCGGTTGGTCGCTCCATTGAACGGTCGATGTCTCGATTGCTTCCCAAATGGTTCGCACAAAATTGGGGACATCACTGCGGATTAGAGGATTGAAGTTGAGCTGAAACCCTACAGAACATGGAACATTTCTTACATATTTCGATACAGGCGCAAAAATTCCTTGAATTTCTCCAGTTGCCAATTGCGGAATTCAGTATTTGGAGTCATTTTTCCTCCCTCTCCTGAGAGCTGATCCCATTCTTTTGATAGCTTGATCGTCCAGGACTCGATCCATGCAGGTCGAAACCCTTTCAAGGGGCCTATTACGTGTATAGGCTGTTCAAGATCATTGGGCTTGACCCGTATCACTTTCGGCCGGTCCGTGGAAGCAAGCATGGGAATCAATTGCATGCAGTATTCCAGTAAAACGCAATGGGAGCATTCGGCGCATTCTTTATCCACAGGATACTGATCCACGAGAGACATGTCAGATAATCTGTTGTCCAGCTTCTTCATCAAATCGCTCGAGTACTCTGGATCATTTGCTCGATCTTTGAACAAGCATCGGTCCTCGTAGTGGAGAAAGTCTTCCGCCGATCCTACCATAAGGATCATGTGAAGGAGGGAGCGGGAAATTGCCGTATTCTGGATCGTTACCGACACCGCGCCGTAGGCCATGATGGAGCTGAAGGAGATGGTATCCAATGCTTCAAACCGGCTTCTTAATTCGTCGTCATTGAGAATTTGACTCAATAGCTGGCTTTGAGTTATTGATCGTGTATTTGTAGCGGCGTGCGTGATCGCGTTCGAGTCTTCCGAAGTGCACAGTACTCGCTTGAGTGCGACCAACTTTAATTGGTCAGTGGCATCTGCAGGTCGCTGGCCGCGGTTCTTGATCCACTCGGTAATGCTGTGGGCTCGATCCGGAATCACAGACATCCAGCTCTTGAATGGAGCGTCCCCATGCCTGAATCTGTACACCAGCCATTCGATAGTGATGACCGCGTAGGACCCCGAGATTCCCACTATTCGTCCGATAGTGTCCACCGAATGCTTGAGAATGGGCTGGATGATATGCGACAGCGGACTTTTGAATGGACACCAATGATCCCATGCCGCACACGTCGCCGTCATCACGATGATTGCTCCCGCCACACAAAGGGGGGCGGCTATCGTGTAGCACAGAGACCTACTCAGAATGCCAAGATAGAGAATAAAGGCGACGCAGAAAATGACCAATGCGACCTGCAGCAGGCTCGGAAGGACGTCGTCCAGCACGAGCTCCAGTCTCCAGCGCTTCGCTCCAAGGTATCGTCGGAGCTGCTCCCACCGTTGATACTCAGCGCCGCCACCACTTCGTTTACGATAGTAAACGAGCCATTGTTGACCCAATACTGCAAGGAACGAGCCGAGGAGGGCGAGGGTCAAGCTCAAGGAGAACAAGACGTTGATGGTGTAGGCGCGTGTGGCAGGGGAGAACGAGGCTGAAGGGAGATCTGCTGTGGACCTGATGGTACTATTGCCGCCGAGCATGATTTGGAAGAGGAGGGCGTTGGTGTCGTCCGTCGGGTCTGGGCTCATCTGAGGAAGCGTAAACGCCAAGAATGCTGAATTCACACCGGCAAACAGACCGGCCTAAAGAGAGCGAGGAAAGGTTTGAACACATTCGGCAAAGCGTCCGAAGCGGAAGTAAATACTCACGAAGATGAGGATTCCATCGAGTTGCGACTTGAGACTCGTCACCATATCTTCATCTAACTCGTCCGCGAGATCGTCGTAGTACTTGTAGAATTGGCCGTCATCTTCCCCAAAAGCTTGAGGAATCTTGGGGATGGCTGTCAATTTCTCAGGAGGAGGAGTAGTCATCCCGAGGTGAGAGTAAGGGTGACGGCTTGACGTCCACGTCAAAGATTACTCGCCAGCATTTAAATTTGGCGCACTGCCAAGCCGAAAAGAGCGCCTGATCCCACATAGGGGCTTTCACTGTAGGCGCTGGCTAAATTTAGACACATCGAGCGCTCTAGGGTGTCTCCGCAGTTTCCTGTCTCCCCACGTGACTGGGTGAAAGCACCCTTATTCTCTTCAACTCTGCAAGTACTGAACTCGACAGCCTCATCAGCGTTCCGGATATCTCTTCGACTTCGCCAATCGTGAACACAAAGGTTGACAGCCTCACCACGCATCTCAGCATCATCCGGCCGCTGTTCAACCGACTAGCGTCTTAGCAATATATTATAATCTCGACTGGAGACTCCCTCCCCGATACCGGCTTCTCAGTGAAGCTCCAGGCCCACTATCCACCACACAGCTCATAGGCTCCCTCACCGCTACTATCCTACGACTGCTGGACGAACATGGACTGCCGAAAGCTCGGGCGGATTGGGCCGTCTCCGCGGCTGCCGCTTCCTGCGCTAACTGCCGGCCTAGGAATCGTTTGGCACAGCTCGGGAAGTAACAACGAGCGCCGTCTGCCTATCGTGTCCATCTGGATAACTTGGTGGGGTAGCGAGTGGGCGGTGGAACGTGATCCTGATGCCTTCTTCAAAGCTGCATAGTGAGTCCGCTCAGGGTTCGTTCGCGCCCCCACTGGACGCTGAAGGATCTGGCGAACTTCTCCCGTGCGTAGACAACAATATCAATATCCCGACTGCCTGTTCAGCGTCAAGACAGCGGGCACGACCTTGTACTACGTGACATCTCCATCTGCGAGCTAGAGACGCAGTTCGGCGCCGACGTGTCTAGGCTGACCGGAGCTCGTTCAACCAAGCTTATCAACCAAATTACAAGCAACCAAAGGTATGGGGAAAGTTCCTGATTGACGTTCAAGATGATATCACTGATTCATTCTTCCCTACAGGTCTTCGCAATCTCTGTCATCCGACTCTCTTAGGGCAAGGACTGCATTTTGTGGTCCGACGATGACCTCCGAAAGTCCTCGACTTTCCGTGAAGAACTCCCCCCTTCCAACCATCGCAACATCGCTCCTAAGACATGATGCCACTCATTCTATCTAGGGCTATCGTTGATGACGCCGTACGGCCTTTAATAGTAAACCTTCCGTGGGCAAGTTTGTGGGTACAATCTTTGCAATATGGACTCCATGCGATTGTGATACTGAACGCGGGTTCCTTCCTAGGTGGCTTCTCATCCTCCAGATCAAACGGCCAGAAAGCCTTGCGCCCATCATCGCTGAGCTCGACGTCGCAGGAGAAGCCTGGTCCGCCGCACACCCCGAGTTCAGCGGTCCATACACAGACCACCTCCCCGACTGTTTCCGATCTCAACCTTCAATTCCTTTACTCACTCGACGATCTCAGAGACTTTACGATTAACCTCAGATTCTTATTCGATGCGAGGTATTTTGGACGATACGTTGCTCGCGGGTGATACACAGGGATGAGAACGAGTTCGAGCGAGCTGGGGAGTTCGTTCCGACGAGGTTTATGGGGAAGGATGGCAAAGGGACGGAGTCGGAATACAATTACCTGCCGTTTGGAGGTGGCGTTAGCATGTGTTCTGGTAAGTCTGCCTTCCGTATCGAAAGGGATCCTGGCTTCGGTCCACGGACCGACGCTGATTTAGGTGCGACTGTAGGGCGGTTTTTTGCGTACTACTACATCAGGATAGTCCTCACCACAGTTCTCAAGGACTTCAAGCTCCAGGTGGACCAGGTGAAGAGCACGCCCATCGTCCAAAGTGGGGTTAATCGAGGTTTCGGTTTGCGTCGCGCCAAGGGTCAGATGTGTGACAAGGTGACAAGGATCTGAATCTCCCCCGTAGTGGTATGCTCGTACAAATCCGTTATGTATCTTGATGATGTCGGTATTCGAGCTTCTCTGCGAAACGTTTAAATGCACCCCACGCGCTGGTGGGACGCCCAGAGTTTCGGGCGCCCGCCGTCGGAAGCCGTCCACGATGAACTACGGATATGGAAAGACCCCCATTTTGTCTTCAGGCTTCCCATTAGGGTGTGATGAGCCCACTGGGTGTAGTGATTGCTGTTAATGGCCCGATATTCAAAACGACAGGCAGGCTCTAGAGCTCAGGCAGATGTGCGGAAGAAGATTCCGAGTCCATAAGCTCTCCTGGGTGCCCGTTCTTTCCCCAGTAGCCTAATGGGGAGCAAAGTGAATTCTTTCATGGGTCTCCGCATACCTGATCCTTGTGGCATATTGTGGCCTACGTTACGACCCGAGCTCAGGAACATTCGGAGAGAGTTTGCCTTCGCGGAGGCCGCGTTCGAGTGCACGGTGGCTATGGCCTCGTGAGTTCCATCATGTTGATGCCCCACTCACGGCTAATTCGATGCGAAAGGCACGAGTATGAAAGTAATATCAATTCAATTCGGCAAGACTCTGTGCTAACTAATTCGTCAAAATTCTGTGGACAGGCACAACCATTGTGCATTGTGCCCAGCGATGATTGAAGGATTCCGTAGCCCCACGATGGGCACTTTCTGAGGAATTAGAACGGGTGCCATAAATTGGGAGGCTTCACTCTGGTGAGATGTCCTTAAAAAAAACAATCTGAGATTACGATTCGGTCCATCGGGCGGAAGTGAGGACTCACAGATCCAGAAGAAGTGCCCTGCCTGCCCAATTGATCCTGTTCAGGCTGAATTTCCAAAATTTCGGCCTTTTTTGGTTTTGGGGAAGGGGGGGGGGGTAAGTTAATCGAAACTTAGGCGGTCTGGGAACCTCTCACCTTTGAAGAGTGAGATGTTGCATCACGAACAGCAAAGTCTATTTCACGGACCGTCTTGGCCAAAACTGGGTAGAATTGACGATAGTCTTCTATCTTCCTCTCTTCTATTTCTATTCTCGATTTGAAGTTCTTGTAACTCAACTCCACCCTTTCAATTTGACTGACACTTTCCTCCGGGTCCGTAAGATGGCTAAACAAGAAAGCCATCATTTTGATCATCGAAGGATTATCTGCACTCCCAGGATCGGCCTTGGTAATGTCTGACATCAACTCTAGATAAGGTTTGAGAGTGGCTGAAGCCTCAACGCAATGGTACCTATGGAAACGTCGTGTCAATGCCAGTGTCCAAGTTTTGAGACTTCGAGAGAAGAGATTCTCTCACCAGAGTGGTCCGTGGCAAAATACAACGTCTTCTTCACGCACAAAGGGCTTACTCCGGTTGAAGTTATACGCGTTATTGATGTAATCAATCCATTGCTCGGTGCACGTCCTGCGATGGTTTCGTTGAGACTCTCTTTCATCGCTGGAAGTTCTGGATCGCGAATCCGACGTTCGAAGGAATGGAGCAAGGTCACGAGACTCTTTAAGGCGAACCCCAAGGAGAACTCGTAGAAAGCCACATCAACTCGATCCATGATACCTCGCAGGATGATATCTTGCTCAAATAATCCCACGTATACTTCAGTCTCCGGTTGTCTGGACCATTGAACGGTCGAAATCGCAATTGCTTCAGAAATGGTATGCGCAAAGTTGGGGACGTTACTATGGGTTCGAAGATTTAAGCTGGGCTTCAGCCCGGCGCATAAATAAAGTTAATAATAGCTCTTACAGATTTTGATACAGGCCCAAAAACTCCTTCAATTTCCCCAGTTGCCAGCGGCGGACCTCAGTACTTGGGGTCAATTCTGCTTCCCCGCCTGAGAGGTCATCCCATTCTTTCGCCAGTTTGATTGCCCAGGCCTCGATCCATGCAGGTCCGAACCCCTTCGAAGAGCCTATTACGCCCATAGGCCGTTTAAGGTGATCGGGCTTGACTCGTATCAAGTTCGGCCTGTCTGTGGAAACAATCATGGGAACCAACTTCATGCAGTACCTCAACAAAACGCAATGAGAACATTCGGCGCATTCTTTGCCCACAGGGAACCAGTCCACGACAGACATGGAATATAATCTGTCGTAAAGTTTCTTCACCAATTCATTTAAGTATTCTGGATCATTCTCCCGATCTTTGAGCAGGGATCGGTCGTCGGAGTGGAGAAAATCTTCTACAGACCCTGCCATAAGGATAATGTGAAGGAGTGAGCGAGAGATTGCCGTATTCTGGACCGTCACGTATGTAGATGGGTTGTGGTGGGACATAACGGATTCGAAGGATATGGTATCCAATGTTTCAAACCGGCTTCTTAATTCGTCGTCATTGAGAATCTGACCCAATAGCTGACCTTGGGATATCGATTGTGCATTGGTAGCTGCGTGTACGATTGCGTCCGAGTCTTCCGAAGTGCACAGCACTCGCTTGAGTGCAATCACTTTTAATTGGTCGGTTGCATCTGCTGGTCGCTGGCCGCGGTCTTTGAACCACTCGGCGATGTCGCGGGCCCGATCCGGAATCGCCTCCATGAATCCCTCGAGGGGTGCATCCCCATGCTTGAGTCGGCACACCAGCCATCCAATGGCGGTGACGGCAAATGACCCAGAGATCCCAACTATTCGTCCAGCAATGTCCACCGAATATTGTAGGAGGGATTGGATGAGATGCGACAGCGGACTTTTGAATGGACACCAACGATCCCACGCCGCGCACATTGCGGTCATCACGATGGTTGCTCCCGCGACGCAAAGGGGGGCCGCTATCGTGTAGCACAGAGACCCACTCAACGTGCCAAGATAGAGAATAAATGCGACGCAGAAAATGACCAATGCGACTTGCAGCACGCTCGGAAGGATGTCGTCCAGCACGAGCTCCAGTCTCCAGCGCTTCGCTCCTAGATATCGTCGGAGCTGTTCCCACCGCTGATGATCAGCGCCGCCGCCACTCCGTTTACGATAGTAAACGAGCCATTGCTGACCCAACACTGCAAGGAACGAGCCGAGGAGAGCGAGGGTCAAGCTCATGGAAAACAAGACGTTGATGGTGTGGGTGCGTGCGGTAGGGGAGAACGAGGCTGAAGGGAGATCTGCCGGGGACCTGATGGTACTATTTCCACCGAGCATGATTTGGAAGAGGAGGGCGTTGGTGTCGTCCGTCGGGTCCGGGCTCATCTGGGGGAGTGTAAATGCCAAAAATGCTGAATTCACACCGGCGAACAGGCCGGCCTAAGGGAGGCCAGGACGCGTTTAGAAACGTCACGCAAGAGTACACCCGTAGGGAAATACGCACGAAGATGAGGATACCATCGAGCTGTGACTTGAGACTCGTGACCATGTCGTCATCTAGCTCGTCCGCGAGATCATCGTAGTACTTGTAGAATATGCCACCATCTTCCCCGAAGCCTGGAGGAATCTGGGGGATGGCTGCTAATTTCGTAGTAGAGGGAGTAGTCATACTTAGATGAGATCAGAGAGGGCAAGATTAGCCCTTAATATTTATATCCAAGTTTGCTGAACCGGAACCAGCGCCTACTCTCACGTACGGGCCTTCTTGGCACTGCTCCCACGTCATGCCTGAGGATTCAATCCCGAGTAAGCGGGGGCCCTCACGCGCGCTAGGGCTTGGAATTCAGGACCGCTACGAGCAAAGTACCTCGGTGCCTCTTGAGCGCTATAAATTTATTGATGTTTCCTCCACCGACTCCGGACTCGGACAATGACTTAGGCCGCTGACTGGCCTGTGTCGCCCTTGACCCCATCTACGTGGCCATTGCATTTTCGTGTCCTCTGATATTGGCTAGCTATATGCAAGTATCGGGGAGTTTTATCTTCGGGGCCGCTTGAGCTGGAGCTTGTTCGGGGAAGTCTGCTCGAGAGAACCAAATTTGGGTACATCCCGGTAACTTCCATTACATTTCCCTACCACCCGTGTGAGTGGGAACATTCAATAGCAGCTAGGATACATAACGGCGCTCCGTACATGATCTAGCTGGAGTACCGAAGTATGCAAAAGGCTATTATCGAAGCATGAAAAGCGGTTTTCACTCCATTCCATCGAGACGAGAGACATGACAAAGGTCTGGGAGAGAAATCCAATCATTAGTACAAGTTATTTCAGCCATTGGTGCTGATGAGAGGGAGCAGTTACGGAACTTGGGTTGATGCGCTACAAGACGGACGCTTCAGCGATCGTCAAGTGCAAGCCATAGCATTTGGCCCACAGCGGCATCCGTCCCATAATACAGGGTCCTTCCAGTCGTATTCTTCCTTAAGACTACCCTGTTGATATGAAACAAAATCGACAGCTGTGGTGAGAAGCGAAGTACTGCGTTCGGGTTGATCGGGCCACGGGACCGCAAGAACCGATTTATTCTGTCAGGCCCCATAGTACTTTTATCTCGCTTGTAATCAGCGTTAAGTGAATTCTCTCATTCATCGACGTGTGGAAGGGGAAAAGTATTTGCGAGACCCTTAATCTAGGCGCTCGACGGTGTGCCTGAGTCTCCCGTCTCCACTTATCTGGCTGTGGGCCAAGACATGTACGTTGGCTATCAGCTTCGATCTCTCTTCTCGACTCTTTCTCCTTTTCTTTGGCCCCCTCATTCTTAGAGCGGCGGTTGCAAAAGGGGTATCTGGGGTACTGGTCCCCACGCAACTCGACTTCTCTTCGGCACGCTGTTCGGACGTTACAAACTTATTAATCTTTCCCGCTCCGACTGTGACTTGGGCATTGGCCCAGATCTACCGCTGGCCATGTATCCCTCTACCTAATACTTCCGCTCTTTGCTTCTGAAGTCTAGTAGGTACTCGCTGTATGCGGGGTATAGGAGTATTTCAGCCCCTGCGTCCTTTGACAGTTTTCGGGAAGTCTGCTCGCGGGTACTAAATTTACATCCGTCCCATTGACTCGCATACAGCAGTTTCCCGTCACCCGTGCGAGTGGAAAGTTAACATGATCAACGTACATCATGTAACAACCAGCACATAGCAGCGTACCGTAGGTGCCTAGAGTACAGAAGTATTGAACGCACCTCCTCAGCCAAGCTCCCAGTTTGCTGTCTCTCAACCCTTCCAAGCGTTATAGCCCTTGCACCTATGGCCTCGTCGCCCTGACGAACAATTCCTTGTTGAGGCTTGCTCAATCCAAAACCTCAGCGGCGGCGAGAACCAACTGGGGGTTAACTTTGGCAGCGTGACCGCAAGCACTAATTCGCTGTGACATGCCCCGGAGTACTTGTATTTCGCTTGCAATAAATGAAGGCAGCGTTGGGTGTACTCTCTCATTCTTGCGAGACCCTTAATTTAGACGCCCGAGGGTGTGCCTGAGTTTCCCGCTTTTGCCAGTTCGAAAGTCCGAAACCACGGAAACAAGTGAACCGTGAACCATGAACCGCCGTTCTCATCTTACCCAGCGCCCAGCCAACACCTTAATCGATTCTACATTTAACACCAAGTCAACAAACATATGCATGTAAATAAATCGGTATCCTAAGTAATAGCTCCGGTAAAATAACTCTTTTCTCGCTCTATTCATCACGATCCCGCCAAACAACGCGACAATCGAATCTATTGGAATTGGAATTGAGATTTCAACCAACACTATCGACCACCCCAATGAACAGCAACTGGTGTTGGTAGCATTTGTAGCGATAGTTGACGGGCCACAAGTATTTGTTAGAGTGAGAGTCAGAGGACCATTAAGCTATTTAAGAGTGTGGTCTGGATATGGAACACAGCCAACACATCTTGGCCCTATCAGTATTACTTCACCTGAGGCAGACCGGTGAATAGGATGGTGGGTTTCGCCGGCAGAATCAGCTTGCCTGACGGAGCCGGCGAAACCTGAGGCTGACTAAGCGGAGAAGCCCCAAAGAGGGTGAGGATCGAGAGCGCCGCTCTCGATCGGAATTAGCGACCGACTGGGCGACTTCACGTAGGATTTTCGGGACACTTGACACCCCGGCACTCGCGTGCCTGGGGCTGTTTCCCTGACCACTCGCCCAACTACCGATGAGTGTCATGCCGCAGCGTTCAGAATTGCGTCGACGATTCTCGACCTCAAACCTACCCCGTCATCCGTCAAAATATTCTCGCATGGGCGGAGAGAATTTTGGATGGTTTGACGTGTGCGCCTGTGCTGTATTCGGTGGGCGACGGGAGTCGGGCGTCGGTGCTACGGCGGATTTGGCGGCGTTAAGGGAGTGTCGTCGAGGACAACGCTCAAAATCAGAGTGCAAAGGGGCGTGGGGGGCCTTTACACTTCGCTTTGAGTGTAGAAGTGATTCGTGGGAGTCGGAGTTTCAATGGACAGAATTTTTCTGAGACGGTCACCCATATCAGGTAAATATTAGATTTTTCCCTGACATTTCCCTGAGTATCAGAATGGCAAGTGTCCCAGAAATCCTACGGGAAGTCGCCCACTGACGTAGATTACTAGAAATGCACTATTCATGACGCGGTGGAGGCGCCGGAAGAGCTCAGGATCGGAATTCGAAAGCGATCTCCGAGGGTAGGCTCAGCTGAAATTTAGTTGTGACCACTGCGTGGGCTGATTTCTTATACTCCCTCTCAGTTCATATCAACATAAAGGTGCCTAGTCCACGATCCACGAGTCCACGAACTTGTTTCTGGAATTTCGTACGCTCTCAAAACCGCCACCGAAATTTCCTTCCCGCTTCTCCCCCAACCCGCCGGACACAACACACTCATGTCGGGAGGCAACTACATTCCACCAAGTACACCAGAACTTTTCGGTGACAGCCTTACAAGCTCGCGAGGACGAAGCTCTTCACCGTCCGCCATATCCGACGGCTGGTTGAACCTTCACTCCCTCAAGAGATCCAAACCGGTCGTCCTCGCTCTGGGAGTCATCACGATCGTGACGGTCTTTGTGGGGATTCAGTTTACCATTGGAGAAGGAGGGCTCGATTTTAGGACCGCTGGGAAGAGTGGGGTCGTACCCAAGGAATTGCTCGCTGGCGGATGGGATGGAGGCACGAACGGGGCTTTGAAAAAGTGGGGGAACGTTTCGGACGTGTCGCAATTTGTGCTGGGCCCACCTGCGAATTCCTTTAGAGGTGGGTGGTGGTGATTGATGCTTGAGAAAAGGGGGCTGACAACGGTTTCTTCCCCGGGGTTTGATTAGAGAACTTGCGACCGGGTGTGCAGTATGTTACTGGGTGGAATGCTGGTGGAATGAGTGAGTGAACTGCCCAAAAGATTTAAACTCGTCCAATATTCTAATCATTGTTTCTTACTCATCGTAGCGAACATTGTCATGTCATTCGTGAGTCCGACTGATGGGCCCTACCCGATCTACCTTGAAATCTACTTCTTCCCTGCTGACCTTCCCTATTTGACCATTCCCTTACCGGCACTCAGGTCCACGTCATCTACACCGCCATGCTCTCGGACCGAGTCGCCATCGTTCCCCCACTCTCACCCGACCTAGCTCACATCGGTGGCAAGGTGAACCAAGTCCCGCCCATCAACTTTGGTGAAATATTCGACATACCACGTCTACGAAAAGAATTAAACTGGCCCGTACTGGAGTGGGCCGACATTAAAATAGCGGCTTATGACCTTCCGTTGTCGCGCGAGACCACACCGGTGCCGGGAGCGGTGATGGACGAGTTGGGTTGTTGGGGGATTAGGACTGTATCAAGGAAAGAAAATAAAAATCCGGGGCATGACGTTCTTGAAATGTTGTTGCAGTTGGGTGAGTTTTTGCGGTTTTGGTGGTTCGGGGCTCTTGCTCGTGATTCGCTGACATATATATCATCGTCTTCCTGTGCCCTTTCCCTGCATTCTAGACTGCTCGTACACTGTCCTCCCTCCAGACGCCGTCGCCGTTCCGGACAATTACCACGTTAAAGTTTGGTCAATGGTAGCAGCGTTGTTCCCCGACGGCCGGAAGCGGATCTTGGACAACCCCAAGTTGTCGCCGCAGTTCCCCACCCAGTACGGCAAGAAGCAATGGATCGCACCGGACGAGCAGTTGGCTGTATTCGACAACACGTACGGCGTATCGTCGTACGTACCGTACGAGTGGTTCCAGGATTTCAGTCCGATGTGGAGATTTGTGGCGAGCCATTTGCATTTTACGCCAAGGTTGGAAGGGATCGCGGACGAGTATGTTAGGAGGATGTTTGGCATTGGGAAAGATGATGCCGTACAGTTGGTGAGTACTTTCAATGTGGGACCCTGTTCTGTTGGGCTGGTCTCTTAATCGAGAGTATTCTTTTCCCTTCCGTCCCGCTAGTATATTGTCCTTCATATCCGACGCGGGGATTGGAGTAAACCGTAAGCCCACCCGCGCACTTCACCGTTACGCAACCCACTGATTTCAGTCTAATTTGCACTTTTTTCAGATGTGAAGAGAACCACCCCGGGAATGAATGTGCTGCTCCGCTGTCTGTCTTTGCCGCACGCGCTGAGGAAGTCAAGCGCGGGTTGGCCGAGAAGTACGGGTCCGGCTCCGCGCAGGCCAACGTCACTGCCATCGTTGTGACGAGCGACGAGCGGGACAAGAAGTGGTGGCAGAGTGTCGCCGACCAGGGATGGTACTTTGTGGATTACGATAAAGAGGAGACCGTCAAGACGTTGGGCCGATGGTGCGTGCTACGTGGCCTTTCATATCGCTTGGTTCCTGGAGTCCTTAACTGGCATGGTCCATTATGGCGAATCTTAACGACAGGTATCCTTCCGTGATCGACTCGGTCATTCAGTCTCGAGCAATTGGTGCGGTGGGAGTGAAAGGTTCGACGATGAGTATGATGGCGGAGAGACGAGTGAAAGATTGGAATGGTGGTGTGGCGGCAGAGGTTGGTGGTTATCGATGTGCTCGTATGAGCATCTTGAATGCGTGTATTGACCTCCGGTCTTTCTTTTTCTAGGTGCAGTGGAACAATGGCCAGGGCGCGAGACGGAGAAGGAGCGAGGAACCTGATGACGAGGAGTGGTATCTCGACGACTAGCTAAGATTAGCCCAAAACCTGGCCTTCGAAAATACTGTTATAGCCTCTAGGAGCATCTTGGCTCGCTGTTGTCTTATTATCCTCTTAGATTCGCAGGTATTTTAGTCTTGTACTCGTACACTGAGCTGATAATTTACTGTGGTGGTGTACCTAAATTACTGTGGCAGAGGATTGGAACGGCCCAATATTAATGTTGATTAAACTACATTCCTTGAACCTGTGTGAGGACCTTTGCTGCTCTGTCGATGAAAGCTCGTACTTGAGGAAGGTCCTCGAACCAATGGACACCTCGGTCATAAGACGGGGTTAAGAAACACTGTTACCGTGCTGAGTCAATTTTGCTATGTCAACCGTCGGCAGCTTCCACGGCACGGCCCGCGCACGTTGTCTCACATTTTTAATTCCAAGGTCCAAGACTAAACCCTTTTCATGGAAATTGATGATTGGATGTCCCTGCAACCAATAGAATTGCCGCATTTACGACATATCACCCCAAGGTGCTTCGGGCACTCAAACGCTTTCATCACGTCCTCCACCACCACCGTTCCCCCTCCCCTCTTTCGCTATGGACGCTCTCAACGCTACTATCTCCCGCGTCACGGAAGCTACTACCGACAAACTCCCCAAGAATGTATCAGAATGGGCCGTACCCGCTGCAGCGGCCACCGCAGCATTGGTTGTTGGTTTGAACCTCGTTTGGGCCCACAACAGAGAAAAAGATAAGAGTCCTCCGATGGTCTCGAGTTGGATTCCTTGGATCGGCAGTCAGTGGGCAATTGATAAAGACCCTGATGCGTTTATGAGAGCTGCTCAGTTGAGTGTTTGAACGACTTGGTTTTGGGGATGTTTCGTTCGTGCTGACGGGGACGCGGGTTTTGAACGCCGTTATCTTTTTTCCCCTTTTAATTTGAACAGGAAGAATTTCCCTGGTGGCGTCTTTGGTGCGAAGACGACTGGAAGGACCATGTATTATGTGACAGAGTCTGCTGTAAGTCGAATGCATATTATTGTTTACGCTTGACTGTCGCTGAACCATCGTCCCTCTCGTAGCTCATCAACCAGGTCTACAAACAACCCAAGGTCCATAACTTCACTCTCTCATCGGCGAACTCTTGTACTAACCATTTTGTCTCTCTCCCAGTCCTTCGCCATCTCCCTTGTCCAAATGGAGTGGGGTAAAAACTGCTTCTCATTCTCCGACAAGGCCCTCTTCGGCACGCCCGAACTCACAGCGGAGATCTTCCCTCATTTGGACCGCAGCATGGCCCCCACGAACATGATGGGCCTAGTCGAATCATTCGAACACTTCCTCAAAAACGCTATCAAAACGTGCCCCGTCCCAGCACCGGGCTCATCCGTCTCCTTGCAAGACTTCGTCCTCCGCCTAGCTCACCGCGCCACAGGAGCGGCGTATTTCGGCCCCACGTTCGACGTCGAAAAGTTTTGGGAGGACTGGCAAGGTTTCGACGACGGCGTTTGGAAGGTCGCTTTGGCCTACCCGGTCCCTCTGTGCCCGCACTTTGTCAAGTGCAGAGAGCGAGTGATCCAGCGATTCTTGGAGTACTTGGATGAGCCGCATGAACCTTCCGACTTGATCGGCGAGCAGGAGAGGATGGCTCGGGACATTGCTAAAATGGATAGGCGGGATTTGGGGGTGTTGATGATGAGCAGCTATTGGCCGTTGATGGCTAACGTGCCTTGGGGAAGCTTGTGAGTGCGTCGAGGACGTTCGTTGGGACCCCGTACTAATGACGATGGGTTCGTTCTCTACCCGCGTAGCTGGCTCCTAATCTTCCAACTTCAACGCTCTGAAGGTCTCGCTCCCATCATCGCCGAGCTCGACGCGGCTGGAGCGGCATGGTCGTCCACCCAACCCGACCCATCAGTCTCATACCTCTCCAACCTCACCGCCTTCTTCCAATCTCAACCCCACATACCTCTACTCCAATCAACGACCAACGAAGTCTTGCGATTCACTTCCGATTCCTACTCCATGCGAGGAGTCGTCCCCGACGAAGGAGCCGTTTTGGGAGGTTACAAGTTGAAGAAGAACGACACGTTGATTATGAGCACGAGGAGCGTTCATTTCGACGAAAGCTTGTTTGGTAGGGATGCGAAGGAGTTCAATCCGAAGAGGTTTATGGATTTGGGTGAAGAAGGGAAGGGCAGCTTCAGGCCGTATGGTGGAGGTGTTAGCATGTGCTCTGGTGCGTCGACAGTCATTTCGTACTCTCCCGTTATCAATGCCTTGATATTAACTTTTCCTTCTCCTTCTCCGCTTTCTTCACTCTCCGTGTACAGGTCGACACTTCGCCTCGTACCACGTCAAGATCTTCCTTACGACTCTCTTGCACACGTTCCGCTTCGAGGTGGATAAAGCCAAGAGTCCCGGTCCGTCGCCGGTGACGATCAGCGGTGAGAACAGAGGGTTTGGGTTGAGGAGGCCTCAAGGCGAATTGTTCGTAAAGGTGACAAGGATTTAAGTACGAGGAGATGTATGTAAAGATTGTGGGATACCGGATTGGGAACGTGTTCGAGGGACGTGCGTTACAGCCAGCTAGGTCACGTACGGGCCACTGCTCTGTATTTTGGTTGCTACATTGTATGCATTGATGCTTCCATCCGCCCGGGTGACAGGGAGATCTTGCGAAAGTCGTGGGGATGATTTCAAAGCTATTACTGTTGAGTGGACTGCCGAAAAGGTATTCTGCTTACAACTAGTTGCCACTAGAAGAAACAGACAGCGCAATGGCTATAATACTGTGGAGACTGGGTCAAGGGAGACACAGCCAGCGGTGTTCGATTCCCCGGTCGGTGTAACATAACGGCCGAACAGACTGCCGGCGGCGAGCCGTCGAGTTGCACGGTAATCCGACCAGTACCCCAGATACCCTTTTTACAACAAGTAGCGACCGAGGAAGGGGAGGGGGGAGATCAGCGAAGAGACAGCTGTGAGAAGAGACTGGAGCTAATAGCCAAAGTCCACGTCTAGGGTCACAGCCCGCAATGTATGTCAAGGAGGAGAGTCGCGTCCAAGAACGTCTGCCAAGAACTGCGGCGGCATCGGTTTAAATTTATCCGGTTCCTTGCGCTTGGGTGCAACCACGGTCCGTGCCTATGGTCAAGTTTTAGGAGGAAGACCCGTACGTGGGATTAAGCGCTGGTTCCCGTATAAATGCTGGTGAGCGACTTCGATCCCATGCCCTCACTGTCAGCTCAGCATGACTACCCCACCTCCCAAGAAATTAACAGCCATCCCCAAGATTCCTCAAGCTTTTGGAGAAGATGGCGGCCTATTCTACAAGTACTACGACGATATTGCGGAGGAGCTGGATAATGACATGGTGACGAGTCTCAAGTCGCAGCTTGATGGTATTCTCATCTTCGTAAGTATTTCCTTCCGTTTTGGATTCTTCGCATGGGGCGTTCAAACACGCCTTCACTCTCCTCAGGCGGGTTTGTTCGCTGGTGTAAATTCCGCATTTTTGGCATTTACACTTCCCCAGATGAGCCCGGACCCGACCGACGATACGAATGCCCTCCTCTTCCAAATCCTGCTCGGGGGCAATAGCACCATTAAGTCCCCGGCAGATCTCCCTTCGGCCACTTTCTCCCCTACCTCAAACACCTTCACCATCAACGTCTTGTTCTCTATGAGCTTGACCCTCGCTCTCCTCGGCTCGTTCCTTGCAGTGCTGGGTCAACAGTGGCTCGTTTACTATCGTAAACGAAGCGGTGGCGGCGCGGAGTCTCAACGGTGGGAGCAGCTCCGACGATACCTTGGAGCGAAGCGCTGGAGATTGGAGCTCGTGCTGGACGACGTCCTTCCGAGCGTGCTGCAGGTCGGATTGGTCATTTTCTGTGTCGCCTTTGTCCTCTATCTTGGCACTTTGAGCAGGTCTCTGTGCTACGCGATAGCCGCCCCCCTTTGCATGGCGGGAGCAATCATCGTGATGATGGCAATGTGCGCGGCATGGGATCATTGGTGTCCGTTCAAAAGTCCGCTGTCGCATCTCAGCCAACCCATCTTCAAGCATTCAGCGGAGACTTTCGGAAGAATTGTACGGAATTTGGGGTGGGGCGGGGTCACTGCCATGACATGGCTGGTCCGTAGACTCGGATTCGGGCTTGGGAGCCCTGGATTCCAGCTGTGGAGGTCGAACGTTTGGTATCACGCCGGCAAAATTCCTCAGTGGTTCAAGCAGCGACCTGCAGATGCCACCGACCAATTACAGGTGATCGCACTCAAGCGAGTCCTGTGCACGTCGGAAGATCCGGACGCGATCATACACGCCGCTGCAAATATGCAATCGATATCTCAAACTCAGTTACTGAGTCAGATTCTCAACCACGACGAAACATGGAAGCGGTTGGTCACCGTATCTAACCCTTCCTCCTGGTTCGAGGCCACCACGTCGGAAAGAATCCAGAGTACGGCAGTTGCCCACTCACTCCTGCACGTAGTCCTCATGGTGGGATCGGTGGAAGATCTTCTCCTCTACGACGACCGATCTTTGCTTAAAGATCGGGCAAGTGATCCAGAGTACTCCAATGATTGGGTGGAGAAGGTTGAAGTGAGAATCAATGACCTCTTCTTCATGGGTTTCGACCTTGAAAAAGACTGCGCCGAATGCTCCCATTGCACTTTCCTGAACAATTCCGTGGAGTTGCTTTGGTCGATCTTCAGTATGGACGGGCGGCCAAAGTTGATACGAATCAAGCCCAATCATCTTGAACGGCCCATCCACGTAATTGGCGCTTCAAAGGTGATTGGACCTGCATGGATCGAGGCATGGGCAATTACGCTGTCAAAAGAATGGGATGATCTCTCAGGGGGGGAAGCAGAATTGACCCCGAATTCTGATGTCCGAAATTGGCAACTGAAGAAAACCAGGGATTTTTTGCACCTTTATCGAAACATGTAAGAGCCGCTACAGCAGCTATAGCTCGTGTTGACGCTCAAAATGAATCTTCTGATCCATAGTGACGTCCCCAAGTTCGTCCA
Source organism: Tulasnella sp. 424 (assembly GCA_019633425.1). Taxonomy (NCBI): domain Eukaryota; kingdom Fungi; phylum Basidiomycota; class Agaricomycetes; order Cantharellales; family Tulasnellaceae; genus Tulasnella; species Tulasnella sp. 424. Next base: position 53,928 of record WSUB01000144.1, on the reverse strand, counting down.
GACCATTTATGAGGCAATCGCGACGTCGACAGTTCAATGGTGTGACCAACCTGAAATTGAAGTATACGTGGGATTATTGGAACAAGATTTTCTTGTCCGAGGCGCCGTGCACGACCACCACGATTACTGTTTGGGGTCGACCTTAAACAGCCTCGCCACCTTGCTTCATTCCATTGAACGTCGAATTCGAGACCCCGCGACTTCCAGTGACGAAAGAGAATCTCAACGAAAACACCGCAGGACATGTACCGAGAAATGGATCGATTACATCAGCAACGCATATGATCTCAGCAAAAAGAGCAATATGCCCGAAGCGATCCGTGTATGGAGACATGGACCACTCTGGTGAGCCAATTTCTTCAGTAAACGCATATTGCTCAGACTTGGACCATGACATTGACGAGACACCGCAACGGTTTCATAGGTATCACTGCGCTGAGGCTTCAGCCACCCTTCAGCCATATCTGCAATGGATGAGAGAGATTGCACAAGCTGACCCTGGGAATGCAGATAACCCCCCCATGATCAAAATGGTGACATTCTTGCTTGGCTGTCTTACGGACCCCGAGGGGGCTATGCGTCAAATTGAGGACCGACCCAGCTACATCGGATTGGAAGAGAAATTTTTCGAAGAAATTATCGAGGAGTATCGTCAATTCTACCCAGGTTTTACCAAGACTGTCCGCGAGATCGAGTCTGCCATCATTGCCGCAGCACCTCATTCTTCAGAGGTGAGCCCGGTCTCCCAGTTTCGCTATGTTTTAATTAGCTTAGTGCTTCTTTGGCCAGGTCGAAATCTTGGAGACTCAGTCTGGACAAAATAACTTGCGGAGGCAGGGCAAATTCTCCGTGAGTCCATTGTCCTGCCTGATGAGCCGAATCGTAACCATAGATCGTTTCTTTCTCAGGACATCTCTCTGGAGTGGTGGGGCAACTGAGGCCCTCTGATCGACTGCTTCCGCTTTAAGCCCAAAGAACGTGTGCGTCGTGTAGCCACAGCAGCCCTTAGCACGGACTGCGTTGCACGAACTTCGGGCCTGTCCAGTTCGACGAACTAGAGTAGCTGGCTACACAGACTTGCCGAACCGAGATCCCTTGCACACTCGTGTCTTTAATGTTGAATCGGACATAAATGGTGCATTAGCTACGTCCCTCACGTGCACGTGGCAAGGCACTGCGCCCCTGCAAAAGTTAAACCGACCGTCGACAACCTCTCTGGATAATCCTGAGCCAGGTCGTAACGTAGGGCAGAATCAGGCCTAAGGTTTAGGGATGCGGAAACTGATGGAAGAGCTTTTCTTGCTCCCTGTGAGGTTAAGGGGAAAGAATGGCGCACAGCTGATGCGCGTGCCGTTGTAATTGCGCGTATGTACACGTGTATTTTTTCCCCACGCGAGCTTCAGGGCCCCCAGTCGCGTTGAATACTCTACTAGTCACCAGTAGTGACTAACTCTTCAAATGTCTTCACTACACACTACGAGGAAGCCCGCAGACGAAATTGGGTTTTACCTATTTAACTCGTTCACCGGGTCTTCCGGCAGCCGGATCCCTGGGTGTCCCACCGTTTTGAAAGAAAGGTTACCTGAAGTGATACATGCTTTTTTCCTTTCCTTTCCTCTAACCTTCTTTTGGATCTCTGGACGCGTTTGATTCCCAAGGATAAAAAAAGAGCCACTCGGATACCCAAGATACTTATGGACATTTACGACATATCACCTCAAAGTGCTTCAGTAACTTGAACACGTCCATCGGGACCCACCGTTTCCCCACCCCTCTTTCATTATGGACGCTCTCGAGTCTACTATATCCCGCATCTCGGAAGCTATTATCGGCACACTCCGAAGAATGTATCAGGCTGTTCCTGCTGTAGCTGCCACTGCGGCATTGATGGTCGGTTGAACATTGTTTGGTCCCACAACAAAGAAAAGGACAAGAGTCCTCCCATGGTCTCGAGTTGGATTCCCTGAGCTGGGAGTCAGTGGGCGATTGATAGAGATCCTGACGCGTTTATGACAGCTGCTCAATTGAGTACTGCTTCAAGGATGGTTTGTTTGTGCTGACGGGGGACACGGGTTTTGAATGCCGTTGTCTTTCAGCTGGTCGATTTCTTATCTTATGGCGTACGGTATTTTGTGGAGAGGAATGTCGAGGCACGGCGTTGGGAGTTCCTTGCAAGCTTAATTCTCATGGACCACGTCAACAAATCCCGCGAACAAAGGGAAACGGTGGAGCAGACATAGGGCGCTGCGGAGCCGCTGAGGGAACCAGCGTAAAATTAGTAGCCACCAGCTACCTATTCTTGGCATGAGACAAGGACGTACCTGATTTTCATTGCAAGGCGGACTACCGAGGATTGCGAGAAAGCCGTGGCAACACGACGATCGCGTCATGGAGCTCACGGACAAGCTCAACCGAATGTTCTCCTCATTGAACCTCTCTATGCGGGACCCTATTCTGAGAGAATGGGCCTAATCTTGTCATTCTGCCGTATTGGTTCTCTATAACCGTGGTTTCCATGATGGCCTGTCCGTTGGCAGAGATGGAGGCGGTTGCGAGTGGCCGAGATTTAGACGAGCCTACGCCAGTATCAGGCGATTCGGAATTAAGATATCAAAGGACCGTCATAGCCTTCACCGAGATACCCTAGGTAACTGGGGCTTCAGAGAACGCGTTTGGCCGTTGGAAAGGCTGCGCGAGTTCCTCCTGACGTATCAAAATATGTGAGATTGATCGCCAATAATCCCATATGCGTTGGTATCTGACATGAACCCTCTTCTCCACAGTGATTTACAGAAATGTATCGAGATCCTCAATGATGGAGTTACCGCACTGGGACACCATTGGCACGGTCGACCTGGGCATGACGTCTTCGTGACGTTGTTAAAGCGGTCACTCACACTCGGGCGGGATCCACGTTCTCCTATTGCCTCCACGCTGAAGGCAATGCTGACCTTGCTTCGCTCGATCGAGAGTCGAATCCGCGACCCAGCTACTCCCGCTGAAGAACAGCAGCTAGAACGAGAATACCGAAAGACATGCATCGAAGAATGGATTTCCACCCTCGATGAGCATTACCGCTTTAATATTATGGGATCCGAAGCCCCGGATGCTGAGCTCTTACTCTATGCTGGTCCATTCGGATGTGTCGTCTCACCCTTGAGTAAGCTCGTCTTGTCGTAATTTCCAGAATCTTACGAGGTGCTGCCATATCTGAATAGGTTCGATTGCGTCGAGGCTTCAAGCTCCCTTCAAGAATATCTACAATGGATGAAAGATCTCATTGATTCTGATCCCTCGAGCGTTGACAACACCTCGCTAATGAGATTTGCAAGGCACCTATGCGACCGTCTCCCGCACTCAGACAAAATTGTATTGCAGACCATTGATCCCGGCATGCCACTCATCCGGAACGCGATAATGAACCATTCCATCTTTAGCTTCAATAACGTAGATGGAGTTCGAAGTTGGTGCAATGACGACATTCTACGAATAGTAATTGATGTACCTCGGGATCAGCGAAACCCAGCTCCGACTAGAGACGGCAAAACTTCTTACCCTCAAACTTTACCCTTCTTCGTATACCTTTGCGAGCTTTTCGACAATTTTACCTTCCATCTTGTCCCAGAAGCACAACTTCCCCTTCACGCCAATGACTTACGATCCCCCCCATAATGAAGTCAACTTGTCCATAATGTTGCATTGATGGAGAAATCTCCATGGTTTTGTTAACCAATGTATCCGGAATACGACCGAAGGGCTCTTAATGGACAACGTAAGGTAACTCGTTGTTCGGTTGAGCTGGATTAGGCGTTCGTTTCCCTCCGTACGTGGACGATCGCATACTTGTAGGGCTTTGAACAAAGTCGTAGTCTTCGTCCTCGTCGTACTTTCCTGCCTTGAACCGACTGCCACCGCCTGTTTGAGACACCATGCATCGTCGAATCATAGAACTGATCTACGAAAGATTGCCGGTTATTGCAACTCATCTGATATTCCCATTTTCTCATCTATCGGGCCTAATCCTTGCCCAAGCCCACGTAGGGGAGGATCATCAGAGAAGCAACCACCATCACCTAGAAAAACTGAGCCTTATAACCACGAGCACAAAATTCCCAACGGGCTTAATACGACGTAAAACGAAGATAGGGGATACAATTGAATGTTGCAATGCACGCATGGAGAGACTCGGCTAACGTCACATAATAGTACACCCAGACGCTGCTCCCCCCAAAATTGCCAGCTGCAGACCAGCATTTACCATTGTAGGAACCAACTCGACGAAAGCCGAGTTCGTCTCTTGCTGCTCTCCCGCGTACCGGCCACACAAGCAATACGGATAGCGGAAACAACCGCAGCCCTATCCAGGAGTCCCCCATCCTCCAGTGTAGCCAAAGTTCGTTGGAAAATAAGGCGGTGGAGTCCCATAAGGACCCGTATACTGATATCCACGAGCGTCATAAGGTCCATAGGGACCTAGAGTAGGCTGGCTGGGCCAGGTGGCGGGCGGCGACCAAGAATTTCTTCCCATTGGACTAGGAGTAAACTACAGATGAACGTAAAGTGAGCATGTCATTGTGAGGTTCAAGGTGGGGTTGAATGAGGGAGGCTAGGGTCTAACGTACAGTTCTTTCGTGACGATCTTGACGGTCGTAGGTCAACGAGCCATGCCTTTCAGACAGGTGCTGCACGGATACGAACAAAGTAAAATGCCTCTCGTCAGCTGAAGATGTACTGGGGGATGTTTCTGTCTGAAGGCACCTCACCAGAGCCAACAGCTGCGCGTTGGGGAAGACCTTTCCACACAACCTTTCGTTCGCAGATCTCGCGCCCCGCTTGATATTTGGGGCGGTACAAACATACGGTTGATATAGGGAATAGTGTTCCAAAGCGTCTAAAGCGATTAACGCAGACGTGCGAGGCGGCTTGCGGATTAACGCAGACGTGCGAGACGGCTTGGACGACATTGGGTAAAGAAAGGTTGAGGCGAATGGGGGATCGAGCGCGGAGACAAGGGGTTGGTAAAAAAAGCGTAAGAAGACTCTCGATTTGGACATATATGTATGTAAGACTGAGGCAGGAACACACAGGTGGACCCTTTGCGCTTTTTCGGCAGCCAAACGCCCTTCGGACAACACAGCCCACAGCCCGCAGGAAACAAAGGTGGAGCCTGGAATGAAATTCGAGAATGACTTCGGTTTTTTCACTCTGTCGGCTTTCTTTGCACAATGCCGCTTTTTGGAACAGGCCCAAGCCCGAAATTTCGTCAGGGTCATATTGCAATATATCCGCTTAGGTCCGTCGATTGGCTGCCAAATTGTCAATAGAGAGCTTAAAACTCCCCCATAGCTCATGTGATCATTAGGAATAGATGCCATATGTAGTTTTAAATACATCCTAGCACTTTTCCCCCGTTTCTGAGTCTTGTGTCCATGATTCTCCTCCCGCGGTTGGAGGTGGGAGGGCGGTGGCTGCGGCGATGTCTGGGGTCAGGGATGTAACCAAACCCTACCCCCAAGGGTCTTCCCGAGCTGAACGGCAAGCGCCGCTCCCCTTGATTATATAGTATTATAGTAGTCAAAAAATACGTTATAAATTATAATCGATTTGTTTCCTGAGTGAGCCGGCGCGTTTAGGTCTGGTTGCGCGGCAGAGAGCAAGGACCTTGGGGACCCTGAGATGGCTGGTCAAGATATTCCTAGTTAGGGTGCGTTATTTGACTTTGATTTCGAAACCAAACTAGTTTTTTTCCGTCAGAAATTTCTTAAATACAATATATTTATTGAGATACCTACATCTGCCCTCCCGTTCATTGCATTTAGTTTCTTTTTTCTTTTTCTTTTTTTTTTGTTTGGGCTTGAGCTTCGCGCAACCGTCGACATCGACCCAAATGAAAGGGGCTGGGGCGGCGTGCCGTGCGGCACGGCCGGTAACCCTCCGAACACGGTACCGCAAGGGTCCACCTATGTATTCCTAGCTGCCTCAGCCTTATGTACGGTCGTGGATAGAATCCGTTACCATCTTCTCTATTGCCAAGCTGTCCAGGCAGGGACGAGATTCTATTCGTGGAGGAGAAAAGTCAATTGCTTGGCAGCGTAGGGAGCATAATGACCTCAAACGTGAATATAGTAACAACGCATGGACCCTCCCACATCATTGTGCATTCTCAAATTATGTAGCCTCAACAATTACCCCAGAACATCAACCTCGAGATATCCCCTCCATCCCGTGACCCAGCATACACTTTACCAACCGTCACCGGTCGACGGCGGATTTTGAAGGATCCAACTTCAAGTGAGGCACAGGAGAAATGGTCGCTTTGATCTCGTTCACTGTCTCAGTGACGAATGAATACAATTGATGGTACGCTTGGGTCTTGTCCTCTTCAGACCATCCCAGTTCTTTTGCTCTCCAATCTACTTCGGGAGTCTGCGATCCAGCTCCATCTGAGGGCGGGAGACGGCGGCATAGGTGCGGGTGAGATCGACCTTCTGCGTGTTGTGGTCGGGTTGGCTGATTTCTGTGCCTAGTAAATACAGGGAGAGACTGCGGGGTCTCACCTTGAGCAAGCTGCCTTATGAACAAGAGAGCAAGTCTCCGGTGAGTCTAATCTTGCGCAAGTTAGTCGACGAAGCTATTTTTATGTGGCCACGAAGCCAAGTTACGGTTCCCGACTTGGTCTCCTTGTAATTTCCATCGCGCGAAAACTAGGAGGTCATACTCGAAGGCGAGCCAGCGACTTGTCCTGCGGAGGAAACCGGTCCAAGGAACGAAAGAAACATTGCACATGTCTTCCATCATGAATTATAAAGGGACTCGTGGTTGCTGTGAAAAGATCAGGGACTCCTGGATGATGCCCTGCCGGCACGACTCTCCCCGCCATGAGGAACCGACCAAGGCAAAAGCAGTGCACTTGAGATTTTGCATGTCTACGTGATGTACTTGTTGAGCGCTCCGAAGGGACGAGGTGTGAGATCAGCCGCTGGTTAGAAAGACTCTTCTCATGCTGAATAAGCGCGTACCTGATTTTCATTTTAATTGGGACTAAGGCTGGCGCTGCCCCTTCCCATCCTATCATGGCTACTCGTCTTACAGAAAAGCTGACCCAGGTTCCACCTGTTCCCAGAAAGTTCGGCGAAGATGGAGGCAAATTCTATCAGCATTACGACGAATTAGCGGACGAGCTGGACGAAGACATGGTAGCAAGCCTCAAGTCCCAGCTGGACGGCATTCTCATTTTCGTATGTCTTTACTCCATGTCGAGCTCGTTTGTTGTCTCAGATCTGAAGCTCGGCTTGCTTGTTTAGGCCGGTCTCTTTGCCGGAGTCAATTCTGCATTTTTGGCATTTACGCTCCCCCAGATGAGCGCTGACCCAGCGGACGACACCAACGCACTCCTCTTTCAAATCATGCTCGGCACCAATAGGACTATCACGTCAACCTCAGATCTACCTTCCGCTTCGTTCTCCCCTCCGGCTGGGGCATTACCCATCAACGTCCTGTTCTCCCTGAGCCTGACACTCGCCCTTGTCGCCTCATTCCTCGCCGTCCTGGGTCAGCAGTGGCTTGTCTACTATCGCAAGCGTAGCGGTGGTGGGGCCGAGTTTCAAAGGTGGGAGCAGCTCCGGAGGTACCTGGGAGCGAAGCGCTGGAGGCTAGAGCTTGTCCTAGACGACGTCCTCCCGAGCTTGCTCCAAATCGGGTTGGTGATTTTCTGCGTCGCGTTCATCCTCTACCTCAGAACATTGAGCGCGTCCCTCTGCTACGCGATCGCTGCCCCCCTTTGCGCCGGAGGGGCAACCATTGTGGCAATGGCAATTCTCGCCGCGTGGGATCGCTGGTGTCCATTCAAAACCCCGTTATCCCACCTCGTCCAACCCATCCTACAACACGCAGCAGGCCTCCTCGGACGAATTGTAGCTCCTCCTGCGTCCTTCGCGGCTATGGGGCTCAGGTGGTTGGCGTCTGCGTACAGGTCGGGATCCGTTCATTTCGAGGTCAAAACTGAGGAAGACGTGCTCGGTCGAACCAAGACTATGGGCTTCTCGGAGGCAGCCTGGCACGGGGCGCGAGGCATCACTGCATGGTTTGACCGCCCTTTCCAGAGAAGCGCAGAGGCCGTTGACGAGCTAGAGCTCGTCGCGCTCAAGCGGGTGTTCTGTACTTCAGAAGACTCTACCGCACTCGTACACGCTGCACTAAACGGTCAAGCGATATTCGATAAAACGCGTCTTCGCCAGATTTTTGATGACGACGAATTCAAAGCCCGACTTCACAACCTATATCGCTCATCTGGAATTGCCGGCAACTGGCAAGAAGTTCAGCACGGAGCAATAGTCTCCTTGTTCGGCCACATCATTTTTTGTTGCGGATCTGTAGAAGAGATTCTTCCGCCCGATCCGACGCCTTTTGGGTACTCAGTTAACGATGATGCTTCAGAGAGAGCGGCAATTCAAGCTGAAGTTGAGTTTTTTATCGGCAGAGTGGCCGACTTAAACCCAGGTACTTTCGCCGAGTGCCCGTATCGTACTGCATTAAAAAATTACGTGCCATTGCTTATGATATCGTTCGGGTTTTATGATAATTCCGTACAATGGCACGAAGAGTTTAAGCGATCCATCGGCGCATTTGAGCCCGCTTCCGATGCAACGCGGGGCTCCCAAGTCAGGCCAGTGGAGCACTTCTGGTTCATAGCTCAAGGCATCAAACAGGCCAAAGCATGGGATAACTTTGACGGCCCTGAAGGATAGGATCCTGTAGCGCAAGGCATCTTGAAAGTAGAGCAAGTACAGAGGGTACGCGAGGTTTTGGCCGCATATCAGACACACCATTCAAAGTAAGGACCGTCTTTTCCCCTTCTAATTTTAAGGCTCCACTTCTGAGAACACTTCTTCATAGTAATCAAGAAGATATTGTCCAGGTCATCGGCGACGCAATCGCGACATTGAGTTCGCCTTGGAAAAGCTTACAGCCTGATTTCGACGTCTACGTGGAGCTGTTTGAACGAGCTCTTAGAGGGTACAGGTGGTACATCGCTGATGACCTGGTTATGATTCTGAGAGGTCTGGTGACTCTCCTTCAGTCTGCCGAGACTCGACTCCGCGACCGAGCTGCACCTGCCCAGGAAAGAAAATCAGCAGAGGAATGCCGTGTCAGATGTAGCAAAAAGCTTGCTGCTGCTATAAATGACAATGCGTATTCCCAGTCATGTCCTTACATATTTGCGTGCGTTGTTTGAAACCTTTAGCCTAAGGGCGGGTTCTTTCCCCCCCCCCCTCCGCTTCAGCACTGACGCAGCGCCTCGATATATTCATGCAGATCCGCCGTAGGACAAGCATCCGATCCCATTCGGGCACATGTTGAATGGATGAAGGACATCATGGACAAGGATCCAATGAACCCGGAAAACCTCTCAATGGTGGAATCCTTCAAAATCGCATTCGCTACTTTTCCGGACCCTGATGAGAGAGCACGTCGAGCACGAGAATTGGATTTGCCTGAAGAGGATATGATAGCGATAGCCGCGTATTGTCAGCTGCATCCAGTACTCGTGGCAACTATGAGCAAGATTGAGGCGACGCTTTCCTCCGCTCGCTCCATCTCGGAAGTAGGTTCAATCTGCGAATGAGCTTTTTGTTTAGGGGTTAACTGTTGTGAATCCAGGAACAGCCTACAGCCCCTCAACCCGAGCACCGCATCGGGTGGAATAGTCAGCCTTCAGTGAGTCTCTTCGCTATGGTGTAGCGCAGCGTTGCGCTGAAGCGCGTTTCTCGTGTAGGACCCTCAATTCGGATGTTGGGGTAATTGAAGCGGGAAATCCCAGTATTTCATGTGTTTCCTGGTCAATTGTTCTGGATAACAATGTTGTTTCGACTCGTGGGCTTTATAAGCGTGGTGAGATGTTAAAACGTATTCCGTAAGGATGGAAGAGTTTGCTTGGGGGCGGAGCAACCAGATTAGCGTAGCATAGGCTCCAACGAACTCGGTGCCGTAGGGCCCAAGGTTCCTAAGCGCGCACATTGCCGTGAAAAATCTCATAAGAGGTTCCAGGAGGTTCCTAGCTCCTCGGCTATCTGAGTGGAGCGACAAAAAACCCGGAGTGTAGAACGTGTGAAGTTTGACTGTGTCAGCTCACAGACTCGACCGATCCATCACACCGCTGTAGCTTTCAACCTCGACTCTTCTCTTTTCTTTCTTCGAGCATGGACTTGTCTTTGCTACGCGACTCTCTTCCACCGCGAAACGTAGCCCAAGAGGATAAAGACCTTCTGAACGACTTTCGAGGTACGTCCCTCCTACTCCGTCCGACTCAACTCCACATTGCCTGACGCTCACCACGCACCGACCCTTTTCTTTGTCCCCCCTTCGTCTTTGACGGGTAGCTGCCGCTCTAAGCGTCACAACACTGTACAAATCGAGTCTCCGGAACTCCAAGAAAGCATACAACGAAGGATATGCGACCTGTCTCCGTGACGTCCTGAATTTCATTCAAGCCGGCGTCTCTGCCGAGGGCAGGATGACCGAATTAGGCGGGAATGATGGGAGCGGTGCGCTGGGGTTGAACCTCAACTTTGACGTGGACGGCAAAGGGATGACGATCGGGAGGGTGATGGACTGGGTGGAAGGGAGGCTGGATATGATCACTGGTGAGGACGAAGAGGAGCAAGGAGGAAATGCCGGAGGCGGTACCCAGGACGACGACGAGCAGAAACCAGCCAAACCCAAGGCAGCAACGGAGACTGCAAAGAGGATGCCATCTACGAGGACTAAGCAACCTCAGTCGGGTGTAGTCGCTCAAGACGGTGTTGTCCAAGTACCACCAGCGCCGTTGTCAACGACCTCAGCGCAAGCCACCGTGGCGGCTCCTTTCGGCCGTTCGTCGCCACCAGCACCACCACCAGCAGACGCATATCGCCAACCGACTACGATCCCTCCATCCTCCTCACCGGCATCTGTTCGCACCTCCTATCCACTCTCTCAGGGTGCTTTGACCCGAAGTCGATCCCGAGCTTCGGTCTCGGAGAAACAGACCCGGCGTCTGGTTGCATCTCAACAGCAGGAACCTCTCACTTCGGATTTTACTTTCGCCATGCCACTCCCGCACAACGCTTCCCCTGCGTCTGGGCCTGCGTTCCATTCGGACTTTAACCTTGGGACTGCCAATTCGGACGTCACATCCGCACCTCCTTCGGCTCAATCTGTACTTGGCACCAAACGTCGTCACGCATCCATGGTTTCGGAGATCATCAATACACAAGCAGGACCCAACAGTGCTACTTCGGCTAGTCCGACATCCCCTGGTGGTCGACGTCGACGAGGTCCCAGTAATGCGTCATCAGGCGGGGCATCCCGGTCCATGGTCATGAACGGCGACGCTATGGATGTTGAAGATGAACCAGCAAGAAAGAGGGTCGCAAGGCGATAGCCGAGGTCATGGTATTGAAGTAGTTCTGTGATGATGTGCCCCTGTACGTGGGGCTTCGTGTTTCTTTCCGGTTCTCCACTTTGTCACAACTTCCCGCTTCTGTTTTGTTCCCTGCACTTCGTTTACACTCTCTCGCATGTTACTCCATCCATCCCTTCAATCGTCACTTCCGTCTTGCTTTTTATATAATCCATCAGCTTCCTTTTCACTCCCGCAATGTCCAGCAATCTTCTCCTGAACCTAGTACCCTCCCCCCCTGTTTTTTAGTTAGTTATTGACCTTTCGTCGAGGTCTTTATGCGAATTCATAGATAGCATCACTTTAATATAGGGCGTATCCTCCAATATGGCTTGAATGAATTTGGCTGCTTAGATTTACGGGTCCCGGTTGATTTGATGAGCAGGTCGAAATCCCACACTCCCCGCCCAGCCCGTTGGCTTCTCCTTCCCGTCCGCCCGCAGTCGGCGTCATAGCCCACAGCCTCCAGTTCGAATATATATACGCCTCCAGTACCCACTCAACATCTCTGCTCAACCTTTCTCTTAGTGCAGCTATTGTGCGAGCAGACTCGTTCATCAAACTCCGTTGCCAACAACACCTTTGTTGCACGGCTTTTCCTCCCACTCCTTTATCTTTGACTCGAAATCACCTGAAGACATGCGCTCTGCCGCTCTTTTATCGCTTCTGGCTTACCAGACGTGGGCATCCGAACAGGGGCCGAATGAAGCCCATGGTTTTAACCCTCGACAGTACGATGGTGAGCGGAAACATACGTTTCGTCCTTCGTAACCTTACAGCAAGCTGATATTTTTCCACATAGCTACACACATTCTGCATCACGGAGAAGACTTTACTCCCCGACAAAAATGGGCCGATGCGCATTCCGCTGCCAAGAGCTTCTTGAAAGATTGGACCCTCGAACAAAAAGTCAGCCTCACCACGGGCGTTGGCTGGATGGGCGGCCGATGCGTTGGCAATATCGCCAGTATTTCAGACAAAGGCTGGGATGGGCTCTGTCTCGAGGACTCTCCGTAAGTCGGCCCTGAACATATTTTCTGTTGGTGGCTTTTTGAACCCTTTTTTTATTACTTTGGCGGCTCTCCTCGTCTGTCTGGCAGGCTGGGCGTTCGTTTTACAGACTACGTCACCGCCTTTCCGTCGGGGATCAATACGGCAGCAACTTTCGACCGAAATCTCATGCGGCTGAGGGGTGAGGCGATGGGCAGGGAGTTCAGGGGCAAAGGCGTCCACATCGCGCTGGGGCCGGCGATGAACCTGGCTCGGGCCCCGGAAGGCGGGAGACTATGGGAGAGCTTTGGTGGAGACCCATACTTACAAGGAGAAGCTGCCTACGAGACCATCAGAGGTGTTCAGAAGGAGGGCGTTCAGGCGTGCGCCAAGCATTATTTAAACAAGTGCGATCCTCCTCACTGGAAGGCGATTCTAGAAAGGCCTGACCATTTGGTGCTACATTTATAGCGAGCAGGAGCGGTTTAGGACGACGTCGTCCTCGAATGTGGATGATAGGTGAGACTTTCGACATCTTGATGGTGCCCGAATGCTAACAACTGTTGACTCTTCAGAACGGTAATGTGGACTTCCATGCCGGAGTATTCGCCACAACCAACCTGATCTATTTGATTTCTAATAGCAACACGAAGTATACCTACATCCCTTCCTACGCAGTGTGCAGGCTGGAGTAGCGTCGGTCATGTGCTCTTACAGTAAGTGAACTGTTGGTTCTTCGTAATACTCGGAAGCCGGTTGACTAACGATGCTTCGTTCAGATCTTGGTAAGTTTCTAGCCCGTTGAATGCCTAGTCTTTGTCCGTTTCGAAACCAACTCTACTCGTCGCCAGTTAACGGGACCTGGGCATGCGAAAATCCCAAACTGCTCAACGGCCTCTTGAAGCGCGAGCTCGGGTTTGAGGGCTATGTTATGTCAGATTGGGCCGCAACGCATTCAACAAACTCGGCGAATCAGGGTCTGGACATGACTATGCCTGGTGATATTTACTTTGGAAGCAAGACGAGGTAGGCTTCTTGTTATGGATGTCCTTGAGGCCCCCCCCCCCGTGAACGCGATAGACTGACTTGGCCACTCTTCCTTTCCAGCTATTTCGGTAAAAGCCTCGTTTCTTCAGTAAACTCGGGAGCTACCAATCAAACGAGGGTTGATGTAAGTTCATCGTGGAATGAACTGATTGGTCGAACCGTCGCTGAGGCGTGGAATAGGACATGGCCGAAAGAATCGTCGCGGCCTGGATATACACTGGTCAAGACAAAGACTTCCCACACGTCAACTTCAATGCCTTCGACAATAATGATCCTGCAACCAACGAACATGTCGATGTTCAAGATGACCATTACAAGTACGTGGTTCCGTCATGTTCGTGATCAGTTTTTATAACCTTACCCTCTTGCTTTAAGACTCGTCCGCGAAATCGGGGCCGCTTCCACCGTTCTTCTCAAAAACGTCAACCACACACTGCCCTTGAATAAACCGAGGTCGATCGCACTTATCGGCTCAGACGCTGGTCCGCCACTTAGGGGACCGAACGGCTATACCGATCGTGGCGGAACCGACGGCACGTTGGCTGTTGGTTGGGGTTCTGGGTATGCTTTGTGGCCTTAATATCCGTCGACGCTGGCACTGATCCGGGTTTTGTTGTCAGAACTACCGACTTCCCCTACCTCATCTCTGTGAGTGTTATTCTTCCTAAGCCAGTTCATGCCGCTCGTCTCTAACCGGGGACCTGTTCCCCAGCCCCTCGAAGCCATCCAAGCCCGCGCTCGCAAGGACAGGACAAGTGTTTCCTGGTGGCTCCTTGACTACGATACCTCTGGTGCCGCCTCGACTGCCGCTCACAAGGATGTAGCGATCGTTTTCGTCAAATCGGATAGCGGCGAGAACTACATCACCGTGGACGGGAACGAGGGCGATAGGTAAACAACACCCGCCTTTATGGTATTTCATCACCGTTGACCGTTATCCCTCATGACCAGGAATAACCTCACTGCATGGTCAAATGGCGACGCACTCGTAAAAGCAGTGGCGTCGTCCAACTTCAACACCATAGTCGTCGTCCACTCGGTGGGACCCATGACCATCGAACCTTGGGTTGATCACCCGAACGTGACTGCAGTTGTCTGGGCTGGAATGCCTGGTCAAGAATCTGGCAACTCCCTCGTCGACATTCTCTGGGGTGACGTCAACCCGTCGGGAAGGCTGCCTTACACTATCGCGAAGACCGCCAGTGACTATCCTGCCCACGTGGTCTACACGGGCGGAAACAATCCCAACGACGTTCAAATCCCATACACCGAAGGGTGCGCCTAATTACCGTTCCCCATTGACTCTGAAACCCTGCTAAGAGAGCTTCCTTTATTTTAGGTTGCTCCTAGACTACCGGTGGTTCGATGCTCACAACACCGCCCCTCGCTATGAGTTTGGCTTTGGGTTGTCATACACCGATTTCAAATACTCCGACATCGAGATTGTGAAGAAATATACCAGCAACTTTGGCTCTGAGGTAGCCCGTTGGGAAAACGATGGCGTTACAGGCTCTGAAGTTGGAGCATCCGTAGCTCAATGGTGCGCCATGGTCGATTGAAGGAAATAGTATCAAGGACACTAACCCTCTCTTAGGCTCCACGAAACTGCCTACGAGGTGAAGTTCAATGTCAAGAACACAGGATCGGTAGAGGGCTGGGAGGTGAGCGTGCATCGTGGCCTAGTTTCAGCCTTTTGCGGTATTGACCTCCACCCCTTTTTTAGGTCCCCCAACTCTATCTCCATCCACCACCATCGGCTAATTCAGCTCCGAGCATCCTTCGCGGCTTCGATAGGATCAGCATCTCTCCGGGAGAGACCGTCGAGGTGTCCTTCCCCGTGTCGAGATATGATTTGTCGGTTTGGGACGTCGTTCGACAGGGGTGGGCGAAGCCTTCCGGATCTTGGCGTGTTTCGGTCGGAGCAAGCAGTAGAGACTTCAGACTCCGTGGAACCATCGCGTAACTTTATTGAAGACTTTTTTTTCGATTTTAGACAAAGAATGATGTCTAAGGACAACGCTTTGTAGAGAACATTCATTTCCCCTTTTCCCTTTGAACATTATATTCGGTAAATTATTTTCTATACAGAGAGTGTTATAATAGAATACCGTCCTAGCTCCAGTAAACCTCCCCTCTCATTAAGAACCTTGCCGTTTGGTATACCTTGGTGGCAACGACTTCCCCATCAGGCTTTATATCCGCACCCACAGAAACCTTTCCGCTGGGATGCCCAATCCTGACCTCCTCTCCTGTCACTTTCCTGGAAACATCATGTACGACAGTCCCGGGGACCCGAGCGGCAACTGCTGTGGCCATGGCCACAGTCATCGGCACAGCACGGTGAGGCTGCTGCATAGACAATGCTCTGATCACGAGGTCGACTGACGAAGCTTCCAGCTGTTCTCCAGAAATCATTGTATACGCAGTCGGTGGACCAACGATTGCGATTTTGGGTTGACTCTGGGCCGTGGGGTCCAGACCCATCAGTCGAGCACCAGCCGCGCGAAGGTGTTCGAGTTGCTCTAGAGTCGTTGAGGGGAAGGTATCTGGAAGAAGGGTGGGAAGAACATGGAGGGACGAGGCTTGAACGTAGACAGTAGGGTTCGTGCAGTCAAGGCAGGTAATCCGAATTGGTTCGTCACTCCCTGGGAGCGAAACGAGGTCGAACTTGTTTCCTGTGGGGAAAAGTTTCCCGGTTCGTGCTCCCCCTGGCTCCAAGTAGTCCACCGTTATTCTTGATGCCTCCCCCGAGATTCCATCCACCGAAATCGCTTGGTCACTGTTGTCCGAAAGCCATGGCTGTCCATCTTTGATCGGGAAAGTGGCGTTAATTTTCTTGTTCGTATTGGTGTTCCACAAAGACATTGTTAGAGATGATGTTCCGGGATCGAGCCTTCGTTGGTCATAGAGCCCAGAAGCCAACGCATATGGGCCAACAGCACCGGAAAGGTTCCCGCAGTTGCCTAGGTGCCGCCATTAGTGGAAAGAGCCGGCGCGGGCACGATGGCACTTACCGGAGACATCAATTGCACCATCCTTAATACCAACTTGGACAAACGTATACTAGCGAATGTTCTGCTTAGTAGGAGGATAATGGAGCTCCAGTGCTTTGGAGGACCTCACCTCGACGTCGACGCCAGGCCGCCGCGACTTATTGACCAATATGATCTTTGACAGGGACGATATTCCTCCTCCCATCCCATTTAGTTGCCTTCCGTACGGATCCGGGGAGCCCATTACGCCTCGGAACACCTATGTTGAACAACGCAGACTCCACATGAACTAGGGTTAATTCAAGACAGAATCAAGACCATGCCGCACTTGCTCCCAAGTAGACTTGTCTCCCACGTCTGATGCGTTCAGAAATATCCCTTTTGACGTTCCGCCCCGGATAAAGTAGGCTGGCAACGGGTTTACGGGAGCGCGTTGAGAAGACATCAGGCGCCGAAATGGTTGTCCTGTGAGACTGGATATCCTGGATATTTGCATGCGCAATGTGAGAGAGTGGATTTCTCAGTCGCAATTTCTTTTAGTTATTGAGGTGAGAGGTGAGTGTCCGTGACCTTGAGGAGTCGACAAACTCGGTGGGAACAAACTGTTCGAATTCTTCCCCTCCAGCAAACGGTCACGGTCTGTTCCCTCAGTGAGCCACCATTGCTTACCTTGGAAGCTTCTGGCTCTGCTAACTCACCAACAGATGTTATCGGATGTCAATGTTGCATCACCACTAGCTGGGATCCCACCCAGCTTACCTCTAGCATCATCATCCGACCTCGCTGCTTCTCTAGACAGCTACGGCGAAGACATTGCAGGATGGATCAACGATCTCTTGGATACTCAGGTTTTACCAAAAACAGCGGATGGTGCTGCGGTTGACCTTACTGCTCTAGACAAGCATGTCCAGCTTCTTGCAACCCGGTTAGACGTGGCGTCTCAGGACACTTCATCGCAGCTCGAACAGTCTATCGACGACATCTCTCGAACGATTCCAAGATTAACCTACGACCTTCAATTCATGCGGGAGTCAGCGTTGTCGTTGCAAGAGGCACTCCAAAACATCGAAAAGTCCAGGTTACCACCACCCGACCCTCCAGCCTCTCAAGATACAGACAAAATGTCGACAAAACAAGTGTTAGACCGGCTCAACTACCTCGACACAGTGAAAAACTCCCTCGAAAAGACATACTCAGTTCTCCGAGAAGCCGAAGCGTGGTCATCACTTGACTCCGAAATCACGGCTCTTCTTGCATCGCAGTCATACGCTCCAGCCGCCTCGCGGTTGTCTGAAGCTGCGCGGTCTCTCGCGCTCTTCTCAAACACGCCAGAGTATGAGTCCCGCAGGGCGCTCATGATCTCCCTTCAAAATCAGCTAGAAGCTGCTCTCAGTTCCGCCTTGGTAGCTGCCATCAACAAAAGGGATGTCACGGCGTGTAAAGGGTACCATGACATTTTCACGGACATTCAGCGGGAAGTGGAGTTCAGGAACTACTATTTCGGCAATAGGAGGAAAGGGCTTATTGATCTATGGTTGAGTGCAAACTTGGAGGATTGTGAAGGAGAGGAAGTCGGAAGTGCGGAAGGGGAGGAGCCACCGAAGAAACAGCCCTTTAACACTCTACTGAAGCAATTCTTCGCGGATTTTAACACACTCATGGCGGAAGAGCAATCCTATACAGTTTCCATCTTTCCCGACCCCCAACAAACCCTCTCAGCCTTCGTCCAATCCTCTATCGACGCCCTTAATCCATCTTTCCCACAAAGACTGTCCTCAATGTCGGAACACTACGGAGCTTTGGCTCTGCCTTACCTCATCCAAGCTTTCAAGTCGACGGAGGAGTTCGCGGTGTCAACCAGCAAAATTTTGGAGAACGCCGCTTACAGCGCACGCACGGCAACGGCAACCGATGACAAGTCACACACGTCTGGAACCAAGTCCCTTTCTCGACGTGCATCAAGACGGATTTCGCTCTCCCGCCGACTAGGACCTGCCAGGTCAGGATCAATAAGCGGGCCACAGGGGCTAGGAGATCCAATTGGAGGAACGGGAGCTTGGGAACAGGCTCTATTCGAGCCGTTCATGGATTTCCAGTCGGAGTACGGCGCACTGGAGAAACGACTGTTGGACGAAGGTTTGAAGAAGATTACGACCGGAACTCCAACACTGGCAGACGGTGCGAAGGTTCTGCGGGAGCGTTCCGCCGCGGTGTTCGACATGGCCGAAGAGACCTTGGACCGATGCTTCAGCCTCACTCATGGATATGGAGCATTAGGGCTGGTACAAGCGCTTGACTACGCCTTCTCGGAGATGCTGCAAAAGAGCAAGACTCAGATCCTCTCCGGCAAGTACGCGATAGTCGCGTCCGCGCCTCAACCTCCGTCAAAGGATTACCAGGATACGGACTACACGCAGGAAGATTGGGACGCTTTCCAACATTCCCTCCACATTCTGGAAACATGCAGAGCCATGAGCGACCGTTTGAAAGCCGTCGACTCCAAAATCAAAGCCAGCCTTCTGCAATTCGCCGGGTTAGTGCAGCTGACGCGGATCGACCCGACGGGCCTGTTCATCCACGGGACTACCAAAGGCGAAGTTCAACTCCTCTCGCAGTCCACTCTTAACTCTGCCGAACTCCATACATTCCTCGAAGGACTCATTCAGGAGTCGCAGCAAGGCGGTTTGTCGGCACTGGGGTCGTCGGCTGGAAGCTTCCTAGCTCCACCGTCTTCAACCCCTCAATCTGAAGCCACTACACCTGGTGCTCAGGTTGCCACTCAACCTGTGCTCAAGGGTGCTCAAAGCGCGATATCTACCTTTACCAAGGCAACCCAACTCTACGTTCAAAATATCATTCTCTCACCACTGCACGCACAACTGGCCAGCTATGCCTCCCTCTCATGGACGTCGCAACAACGATCGAAACCTAAAGCAGGAGCAGCGTACGACATGTCTATCCCCACGTTCTCTCTCTCTCCAACACCTACCATCCAACGAGTCGCGGAGGGCTTGCTCAACCTCCCCAGGATGTTCGAGTTACATGCGGATGACGATGCCCTTGGCTTTTCCATCGAGACGCTTCCTTTCATCAGCACCGAATCGCTGCGAAAGGCGTTGTTAGGCATGTCGGACGAAGAAACAGCTCAACCTGAGATCAGCCCCCGGCCTGAAAGAAGGCGCTTATCCTCCGGGTCCACTTCGTCAAATCCGAAAGCCCATATCAACATCCCTCCACCACAGCCTCTCGTTTTGACACCGGAGATGGTGTCCTCGACGTGGCTATCGTCGCTGGCACTTTCTCTTCTATCCCATCTGACGTCCAACATCCTCCCTTCCATTAGAACTCTCAGCCAAGATGGAGCGGCTCAATTGGGAAGCGACCTTAGCTACCTCAGCAACATCGTCCGAGCGATGAACGTAGAGTGGGAGGACCTGGAGAAGTGGAAGGAGTTGGCCGAAATGAGTGATGAGGAGGGCACGAAGAAGCTGAAGGACGCCACGTCCGGTGGGAATGGAGACGAGCTGGACGCGGTTTTGAAGCTTGTTAGTCGGATGCGGGCATGGCGAACCGATTGAAAATTGCCAGAGACGGTGATGTCGAGTTGGCTGTATTTCGAATGAGTGGCTAAAATACAAGATTTCTGCAAACCAAAGTGGTATCAATCCCTCGGAAGATCACCACATCAGCACGTGGGTTGCCTCGACAGATATGGCCCCATCACTTGGGCCACTACCTTTCTAGCTCGAGCAACGTCACTTTTAATCTTGGTCCGAAGTCCTGTACAAAGGGTATTCATTACATCTGGGGAATTTTCTCACTCGAAACAATTTCTGGCAGTGGCGTCGCTGGTGCCCCGAGTTTGGAAGTCGACGCAACACGCAGCGTGTTCATACACATCACGCCCGAGGGTGCCTCTTGAGGGAGTTTAAGTACACACTCCATGTCGCACTTTGAAAAGGTGAAACCACTTTAGAAATATTCGCTCTGTGCCGTTTAAAAGGGGCATGGAATGAGCAAGGGCCCACTCCACCCCTCCCCTCGTCCGCTACTATGTCCCAGACCCAGGCATCTTACACAACGTACGGAGGCTCTGACCTAGGCCGTAGTCCAAGAAAGTCTGGTGGAGGCCCAAGAGTGAATTATCACGACGCGAGTGGTAAGCTGTCGAGCCCGGGGTGATACGTTCGTTCGGTGCTGATACCACCTCTGTCGCGCAGAGAGCGATAAAGACTGTGAGAGCACCTACTAAAGCCCTTTCCATTCACCTTAAATCTCAAGTCGGACATTCTACAGATGAGCTTCCCAAGATAGTTCAAAGCTCTCGCGAGAGCTGGATGGAGGTTGCGAAAGCTCTCGCCATTGTCTGCGCGTTGCTCGCCGGCGTCGAAGCCCAGTTTCTTCAGATTATGGGGAGCGTTCCCGACAAATCTGCTGGATTACCAAAGTACCGAGCGATCCGTGCTCTTAGCTATATCTCACTTTTACTCAACATCGCCGCGGTGGTCGGAACGTTCTTTATGCTGGACATCCTGACGGAGTTACCGTTCCGGGTTTACAAGTACGGCCACAATCAAGAAGGGGAACGCCCCACCAAACACTCGATATCTGCCATGCTCAAGGAATTTGGTGCGGACAGACGATGGACAGTTGCCAAAGTCTTCACTCAGCTATGCTCAATTATCGGAATGTTAACGGCGGTCATTCAGGTGAGCATTTGCTTCGTCTCAAGACGCTCACTGTCCTAATATACCTCGTAAATTAGATTATCATGTGGGTATGGATGACCGAAGGTCGCGAGGTCTCCGTTGTAGTTACACTTGTCGGCATGGCTGGAGTTTTCCTCGCTGTTTACTGGTTCATGGCTTCGTTGGGAAGGTCAAAAAAGATTCTGAATCAGCCATAGAGCATGTCTCTCAAGTTCAACTACGCAGAGAAATACATTCTAGGGAATTTTGTCGCTGAATGCGACTGACAAAAAAATAATAGGCAAAACAAGGGAGACCAAGATGCACGACTCACGCGGTAGTACAGAAGGCAGAGAGAGAAAGGGAGAAGAACAAGGATATTCAGTCGGAAAGACGCTTGAGAAAAAATAAACGGAAAGTCGTTGGAATGAAGAAAGCATACAAGGAATAGCAAGTACTAGGAGCGGGGGGAGTAGCGGGAAGGGCTGAACGCAAAACGTGCCGGGCAGATGAAGGGGTGAAATGGATCGGCTGAGAGGGGAAGGGTATGGTTATTCAACCCTAGCTCGTTTCTGACCCGTCGTGGCGTTTTCTTCCGAGGCGGCCGTTGACGTCGTGGTAGTCGCCCCTTGCGTCGCTCGAGCCTTGAGCATCTCTACTTCACGCTCCAAAGCCATGCGTGCCTGAGCCTCAATTTCCCATCGGCGCTTGTACTCTTCCAACTGGCTCTGTTTGAGGAAAAACCACGTGATACGCGTCAGGTTCCTAGAAGCCAGAGCAGAGTCCCGGGGGACATGTGAAAAAGAAAGCGCACCTGCAAGTCTCCCATAGCTTGATCCATCAGCAGTTTCTCCAAGGTCCACTTCTCGATGTTGCGGGCCTCGTTATCTTTGAGTTGATGAATGTATGTGACCGCTCGGCTGAGTATCGCGCCTTTGGCCTTTTCTCCTCCTGCATTGTTTGGTACGATTGCAGCTAGTTGATTGATGCCTTCGTTGATATTGCCACGTCGGCGGCGTTCAACCTCTTTCTGCAAATGAGGTCGAGGAATCGGTCAGAGACCCTATAGGGGTTGAGGTTCGTCATAGGTAAGAACACGCACATGATTGTCTTTCCGTTGTCGATTCCATTCTTCATCGTTGACGTGCCTCTTCCCTCTCTTTCCCCGTCCGCCGCTGTTTCCCGTAACAGAATCTCCGGAGCCTCCTCCCAGATCTGGAGGAAGCGGCATGCCCGTATGCGGGTCTATTCCAGGACCTCCCCCAATGAAACTCTCAGGCACACTGGAGAAGCTGCTTTCGGGCTGAGTTTGTTGGCTCTGCGTTTGCGTACCCATGGTCGTTAGAGATTGGGTAGCTCCCAGTCCGTAGTCAGGTGGAAGTGGAGGTAGGCCTTGGGGATGGGGATGGTGAGTGTGTGGTACGGCATAATGGGGGTGAGGTGGGTGTCTTGGTTCGTCCGTTTCGATTAGTTCGTCTTCTTCCCCGTCTCTCCCTTGCTCCTCCGGAAGATATTCGTCGCCACTTTCATCGCCGGACGACTCTCCGCCGCTACCAGGGCTGCCGTCTCCCTCTGCATTGTCTGAGTGAGTGTTTTTCCTGGGACTTTTCCGCCTGGGTGGACGGGTTCCAGAGTTTACTCTCGGCGGCGTTCGCTGTTGACCGGAGTAGAGTGACAAGTCTCCTAGCGGGCGGATATGATGAGGATCTGATGAATGTGCTGCCCACGACATTGCAACGGGAGGTTGGTAACGATGAGCAGGGTCACGAGGATAGGATGGGTCTGGTGGCGGAAGTGTAGTAGCTGAGGCACTTTGGGTGGGCGCTTGAGGGCGAGAACGGTCTCCTGAAGGACGAGGAGAAGGAGTGCGTTGACTAGATTGCCGGTCAAGGTATGTGGCAACCGTGGTTGAGCCGAGTGTTGTTGTTGGAGGGAGGAGTGACGGACGGCGGTGGCGAAAGTTCGTGGTCCAGAGTTGAGTAAAACATGGCAGCAACGCAGGCGAGCCAGGGGTTTGAAAGGAAGCGACGTTAAAACGGATGGAAGGGGGATGAGAGAAAACGAACGTACCCAGTACTGTTGCGGCCTGCGTCAGGGTCGGCCTACATACACCACGGAACCAAGGACAAGGCGATTAATGAGTAATCTCGCCAAAGTCAAGTGTGCCAGGTGCAAGAGAAAGAGGAAAGGATATCGGGAATCGATGGTTGGGCGAATAGCTCACCAAAGTATTGGGGTGGGCAAGCATTACAAGATGCAGTCAGGAATGCAATCGAGTTTTGGAATATTGTGTGTTTGAGAACGTTCAGAGTGTGAAACCCACCCAGCGAAACGTATTACAGATGCTGGTCGGCGGTGACCCGTCAGCGTTCTTCCAACGAGGCTGTTGGTGCTTGCTGTGGTGAGGCAGACGACTTGCGAATTGCAAATGCTGGGAGGTCTTCTGGTCGAACTTGGGTCCAAGCGTGGCGTAACCGAGCTGAACCACTGCTCAAGGTTGGGCGAGCGTTGAAGATGGTGGTATAGCTTGGTCTGGCAGAGGTTGGAGGGTGCTGGAGAGGTCGTTGAGGGTGGTTTGGATGGCAGGAAGGGGAGTGGACGGAGGTCGTTGGGACACTGAGGGTCAGGTGATCGATTTTTCGAACGCCGACGCGGGAACCACATGACTCAAATTCCCAGGTCAGCGAAACACGTGTCTCGCCCAGACTTAACCTTCAGTCCGGCCTTCCACCACCGAAGCGCAATTCAAGTGAGCCACAAGAACCTCCATTGCACTCCAAACTTGGCTCAGTTGTCCCAGACAGTATACACAATAATATTCAGTCCATGTCTCGGCAGTCGGCACACAGAGAGAGTAAAATAGGAGAGGTTCGCCGTTGAGATGGGATTTTGCGAATAAAATCCTCCTAATCCCCTTCATCCGGCTTCGCATGAATCCAACGGCCCAAAGCAACTTGGCAAATGAAGTTCACTTTAGAATGTTGCTCCATTTGAGCTATAAAGACCGCGGTCGGGACTCACCTAATCCGAAACCTTTCCTCTCCAATGAATACTAGGTTTCAAGAATCGCAAATCAGTGTCGCTCGCACTTGCATCGGAAAAGAGTTGAACCGACCTTCAATGCCGTCGGCGCCGTTACGCACACGAAATCACCGTGCAACATATCAATACTAGCGAAGAAGTCGTGTTCCTTCCTACCTTTTTCGGTTTTCCAGGAGTTGACACTTTTAACCGTTAGGTCACAAGCGGCCCCGATAACCGTGAAGGCGATCATAGTGTCTTTGCAAAACGCCTCGGTAATCTAACGGGGCTGCTCGTTAGTGTTTCCGAAAAACAGTCGAGCGTGCGTGCTCACCGCTGGCGCATCAGCACCTCCAAGCAAAAGTACTTGTTGGTCGAATGGTCCGGTATCGGTACTCAAACATGTATGTGCCGTGCATTGGCCCATAAAGGTATCTATCTTTTCCAAGATGCAATCTCTGTCGTAGATTTCCTCGAACGGCGTAGGTTTCAATTCCGGATGGATTTCCAAGTCGCCGTCTCCCACTAGATGCGCAAAATAAGGGGCCAGATTACCCGCACCCCTTCCTTGCGCTATACGTTACCAAAAGTCTGTCAACCTTCCGAATCGTCACCGGCTTGTCGAACTCCGTGCTTACCGAACCGAGGTCGTATGAGAGATTTTAGGTCCGCACTCTCCGCGATAAGATTCTCCAGCGGGTCTCGCAACAGTGACTTGGTCGTTTTGACGTGAACTATCTTCAACCTATCATCTGCCTCTCCAACATAAGTAATCGCTTCAACGCCATCATTCCAGAGAACTCGGCCCATAGTGAATCCTTTGTAGTAATCTCCGTCGTCACGGCCGAACTCTGGCATCACCGCTGGATCTCCCAGAGTCAGGGTGTGCCATGCCCATTTCGGTCGTGGAAGGTCCGTTCGATGCTGCCGGATTATATAATTTAGTTCAAAGCTATGCAGCGAGAGCTGAAAGTGAACTTACCTGACAAGAATTACAAAGCAAATAGCTCCAAAATCTCCTTGCATTAGCTTTCCGACACCGAGTACACACGAAGCCATCCAATTTGGTAGCGATAATATCCCACTGTGTTGTAGAGTTTGGATCCAGCTCTCGTCTATCGAACGATAGTCCCAGTTCCTCAGGACTGATGGGAGCATCGGCGGTAGGTGGGGGTCCAAGGTGGGGGAACTCCGGGAGGTCTTGAGGTTTGGGAGGTCCGAAGATCGGACGCTCGTGCTTCGAACGAGCTTTGCCCTTTCGTAACCACGGAGCCGGTTTGCTTTGAGTCCCCTTGGAAGGGGCTGCATTAACGGTCGAAACGATTGCACCGGTTACCGGTTCTTCGGCACCTGGAGGAGGCGATGGAGGCAAAGGCGGACTGCGAGGCGGCGATGGTTCTTCCAGCGGAATACCATCCAGATCCGACGATTCCGATAACGAATTCTGGCCCTCGGCAGTTTGAGGAGGCTGAGGTGGCGACTCTTCCATGGCGGCTGGCTCAGAACCTGTAGTCTCCGCGACCGAGCTCTTGAGCGTGAACCCTTCTCGCGTCGGCTTTCGAAGTGCCGTCCACTCCAGGACACTCGCCATCAACCGCGCTTTGATCCCTCCCTTCTGAGCGTTTTGCGGCACGTTCTGTTCGGGAACTTGGGATGGGTGATGATTTCGCGTTGAACGATTTGGTGGTTGGTATGGAGATGTTGGATTCCTGGTGGAGGATGGGGACAGCGTAGCTGACGAGGGAGGATCCACGCAGGCCGCATCGCCGTACGGGTCGTGTGTCGAGCGCGCTCGCGTCGGAGATTGACTTGTAGACTGACTGGCCGTCGTCGTCGTAGTCCCCGAAGCTTGGTGCTCGACAGCCGGCGTGGAAGTAATACTCTCTTTTCCCCATTCGTTTATTCGGATCATCGTGTTGGCATACTCCGCGTACATCTCCGCTTGCGAGGGAAGCGCATACGGCTTCTTGTATCCACCGAAACCAAACGACTGCGATGCGTCCTCGGGGTCCGTTTCTTGATGAGGGCTTGTTCCGGGAGCCGCACCTCGATGACCTCCTCCGCGGCTGACGACGGAAGCATTGTCGCCGGGAGTTTGGAGTGCTTCGTACGGAGGGTCGACCTCCATAGCAACCGCGGTGGACGATGAGCTGGCTCGTATCTGCGAGCCGATGTTCATTGCAGACACGGAGTTGGAGAGAGGACCCTCTGCGGATCGGTCCCTTCGGGGAACGGGGGCGGACGCAGCTAGATGACTTTGCGGCCCGAGCGACATTTCGCTAGTAGAAGTGTCTTCAGTTTGTTGATCATGGAGAGGAGCCGAGCCGAGAGTATGTTCTTGATCCATTGAGGAGTCGGCGGACAAAGCTTCTGCATCACCATTTGAGAGTCCAGCAGCTTCAGATGTTGGTCGAAAGCGGAAGGTCCACTCGGAGGTCACCGTAAGCCTCTTAGCCGTAGAATCCAAGGTATGGGTGGGCTATTTCATAGTTAAAAAACGTCAGTTCCGGGTTCCGAAGGACCAAACGAGATCGTTGAAAAATGCTCGAACCTCCCCGACGCCGCACACGTGATACCACCCTAAAACGGTAAAAGGACCCTCAAGAGAGAACGGAAGAACGCCGAATTTCTCATCTGCAATAAGCGCGAATGGAACTCCCCAGTGGTGGTTCATAGAAAGAGCTTCGATGATGGGGTCGATTGGGTAATCAGCCACGGTTGGTTCTTTGGATTGGGGTGTCTTTGTTTTTTTGAGCTCTGAACGAAATGTCCTGAAGAGAGAGACGTTCGATTTAGTTCCAGGAACTAACAGCCAGAGTTCCTTATTTGAACTTACAGAGTGACCCAGACAACGTCGTCTACGCATTTGTCTCCTGGCCTGGCTGGTCCGGTCAGCACGAGCGCTTCCAACAAGCCCACGGACGAAAGTTGGTATCCAGGTTCAAGGCTCTTGATGAAAGGTATCGCCTCTTGAAGCTCTTCCAGAGTCTATAATGGCCCAGAGGTCTCAGCAAAGAGCATCGTTCTCAAGAGATACGAACTTACGTCACTCCAAGCCACTGATTGTGACGTTTTCTCCTCAACCTCCATTTTCGGATTGTTTCCCGAACCGCTTGGGATCGGTTCGAGGAGGGATCGGCTCTCGTAACCTCGGTACATTGATGTCCAGGGGGTGATGAGAGGCTTCCATCTGAACGGTTCGTCCTGCGGAGGGTTGTTGGGGGTCGGGGTGGTGTCGTGGTCAGCCCCAGTTGCCGATGGTCCGCCGTTTTCGCTGGCCTCCAGGGCAGGCGCTTCCACCGCTATGATGGGTCGTGGTGAGGATTTGGGGAGTAAAAGCGACGATGAAGGTTCTGGCTTCGGAGATGGATCGCTGGAGGAGATAAGAGGAACAGTGCTTCCCGTGGCCGCTGGAGAACCACTCTGATCCTCTTGTTGAACCATGGATGACCTGGAACGTGAAGCTCTTGAAGGTCTTTTGCCTTTTCCAGGTGTTTCTGGAGCATCGCTATCTTGGAGGAAAGTGTGGTGAACGTCAATCGAGGTCTTCGTATATAGCGACGAACTCACTCGGTCGGCTGATCTGCGCGAAGCAAACCCCGATAGCTCGGTCGCGGCCGCACTACATCCACCTTTTCTTTTCTTGTGGTCCCAGGATAGAGGTCTTTACGACCTGTTCTGCTGCCTGGGCCTAGCTTGTGCGGAAGGGGCATCCACCCAGCCTCCAGAGGGACGCATTTTTCTCCGAGTTTTGCGCACATGGTACAAATAGGAAAAGCTCTGTCGCACCAGACCTTCCGCTTCAGACGGCAATATCTACATGAATGACGGGTGATGTACTGTTCAGAAGCGTTCGCGCTGGCGGGAATGTAGAATAAAGCCTCTGGGACCACTCGGTCCTCGAAATGAGCTGGCAGTGGTCCTGAAAGACGCTGCAATCCTGGGATCTGCCAGAGTCGAGCGTAGTCTGGGAGTTGCGCGTCGGATTGGGATGTATCTGATGTGAGGTCGTCGGTCATTTTTAACCAAGGGAAGGGAGACTTGAGTGGCGGGCGGGGATGGACGCTGTTGTCAAAGAGGCTGCTGAGTCAGCATCGTCTCTATGCAAAGCCCCAAGGGCGTGTTCAAGCCTTCCTCTGCAGACTCTCTCAATATAAATGGCATTCAACTCATGTTCATATGCAGTACCTTAGAGACCATATCACTTAGGAGGAACGTTGGACGGGCTGGCTTCAACTGGCGAGATCGATTCAGGACTCGATCCAAGCGGTCGCGACTTAAATATCAGCGACACCTTTCCATGAATAAATGCTGATTTTATTGAAGACTTGCATCCTTTTTGCACCGCGTAGCTGGCCAACTCCCTCCTCTGACTAATGCTACTCCCCTTACCGTTTGTTCAAGCTCGAAATATCCTTCTTGCACATCATGAAAACGCGTGTGAAGAAGGTTAGGTGGGCGACCAATGACTTTCTTCGTAGAAAAAATGTAAATTGGATATTACTAGCGAACATGTATGTACGTCGTATCTGTCAGGTACAGTTCAGCAGAAGTTCGAGCATACGTCTGAGCGTAAAGACGATCGGAATCTGCGTCAAGGAAATGTTAGGGCCTTTACATGCCAAACAGAAAAACTCGGGAGGACCCACTATTCTTTATGCGGACGCTCGCTCACGACGATCTTTGGAACGGGCGGTCGAGTATTGCTGGGCTCAAACGGGTATTGTGAAAAGACGAAACCAACGATGCCAAGGGCTATGATGATAGATTGGCGATTTCAGTGAGATATAGGAACAGCTATGCAAAAGCGCAGAGCACTAACCAAAACCGCTAGCCTTCTCCTGCCATGTATGGAAGTACAGTGCTGTCGCCCACAGCATGGTCGCCCATAACCCGACCAACACCCAGCCCGCAAGCTGAGTGGCCAGTGCCGTCGGAGTCGCCTTCCCTTTCCTCGCCTTCACAAGCGCGTCCACCAAGAACAGGGTGCTCAGCGTCAAGAGGAACGTATGTCCGGATATGTCATGTCCCTTCGTCAGCTTGGGCACGATCTTGTACGCTGGGTCGAAACCCATTCCTTGAGCGAGGTATTCTGCCAATGGCGGGTGGGCGAACAAAGCTGGGTGTGATTCGGGAGTAACGATGGTCCGTACGCCCGTGCAGAATTCCGATGGTATGGCGATAAGATGGGGTGCTGTACGTTCGATGCCGGGAACCTGAGGTGCGCCTTGAGGTGCTGGCATATACACGACGCATTCTCCTCCGGTGAGCGCCACAATCCGGTTGAACAGACTCGGCCCAAAGAACCAGCTTGCGAACGCTCCCCAGACCAACGTTGTTCCCAACCATTTCCCTGCTTGGTCCAACGTCTTCACTCCTCCTTTCACTTCATTTTCATCAGCGCCCATCCAGATAGCCCAAAATACTACCGACGTCCATGCCCATGCGTACTTGACGAATGCGCGGTTGAGGATTGTGTGCTTTGAGGCGAAGTAGGACTTGCCGTGGTGGGGGTGCGGGAGGTGTGAGATGAGAGGATTTGATGTGTCAAGGAACGATTCGTTCTTGATGCTCAATACGGTGCCTACCACCACGATTGACGTGAGGATCGTTAAAGCCGCGGTGTTGTGCCTTGAGAACACTGGCATTTGTGGCGAGGCTACGGTGGTGGTGGTTGTGGGGGGCCACGCTGTCACGGCGAAGGGAAACAATGACGTCCGACGTGCCGGTGGAGTTGGGAAAGTAGATGTTGGGTTGCAAAACTTCCCTCAGTTTAGATCTGAATCTCTTCCCTCACTCTCGCTCCCCTCCACCTAGATCCCACCGACTTGCCACGTTACTTATTTCCTTTAGCCTCCCATGGACGACGCTGACCTCTACGGTGGTATGTTCAACAAGCTACACTACCGGTAAACAAGGCACTGAAGAGTGATTTCCCTAGATTTGTATGGAGCCGATTACGACGATGAACCAGCAAAGCCAACCACCGAAGCCAGAGATACCCCCGATACCACCACAAAGGCCTCAACCGCCACTCCGGCCTCAAACCTAGCTCTGCCTCAAACTTCTTCAGCACCCTCAAAACCGACTTCGGCTTCGTCTACGACTGCCGCGTCAACCGCCGCCACCACGACCTCCGCCAAACCCACGCCGATAGCATCTTACGAAACGCCTGTGACCAACTCAATCGCAACGTATTCCAGCCGAGATGGTGATAACGCCTATTCGTACAGCAACGGCAACAATCAATTCCACCCACAACAGCAGCAGCAGCAACGGTTTTCGAATCAACCACTATCCGGATCTCAGACACCACCAGGCGATACCCAGCAGGTAGCGACTTACGAAGGCGGTGATAGCTCGAATGTCCGCCCCTCTGAGATGCGTGATGAAGGGTGAGTGAAAATGATTCCCCTCGTAGTGCTTTTCCCTCTTTCGTTCGTGGACGTGTTGGGAGACAAGATATGGGTGGCGTAATGGGTACTCTACCGCACAGCGACTTTCCTACCTACGGGGCTACATCTCTTCGCTAGTCTTGTCGTCCATCCTCGTTATCCGGATCTCTAGAATATCTCGTCGCTCGGTACCAGAGTCACAAACTGTAGTCGGCAGATCGACCACTACTCCCCTCGATGTAATAGCCGTGATGCCTAGAGATCAGCGCATACTCCAGTACCGTACCCTATTCCTTTTACTACCTTGTTCCCTACCGCACGTATCTAACCGTAGCAGGAATACTAATGAAATCCCTTTTTTATCAACTCGATCGTGTAACCTATTTTGCTTCCACCATGGCCACCCACTACTCGGGACAATATATCTACCATCTTCAATTTTACGGTCGGTTCACGATACATAGGAAGATGTTCGTTGGCGGTCTTAACTGGGAAACGACCACCGGTAAGTTTCTGCGAACACAGAGGCCTCTATTTGGTCCCCGGGTCCTCTGACAGGGACTACTCAAATCAGAATCCCTCACCAACTACTTCTCCAAATTCGGCGAGGTCGATGCTTGTACCATCATGCGAGACGGTGCAGGCCGCTCGCGCGGCTTTGCATTCTTGACCTTCAAGGATCCTTCATCGGTCAACAAAGTTATGGTTCGGGAGCATTTCCTCGATGGCAAAATAGTGCGTTACCGTCTTCACCCTCCACCGCCCCCCTGTAGTTTCTCTTACCGTCTGTCATCGATCAAACCTAGATCGACCCAAAACGTGCCATCCCTCGCTTGGAGCATCAACGTACCCAAAAGCTCTTCGTTGGTGGCCTAGCCCCAACGGTCACCGCCGAAACGTTGAAGAAGTACTTCTCTCAACACGGAAGCGTCGTCGACGCCACCGTCATGGTCGATCGCGAGTCCGGACGTAGCAAAGGCTTTGGCTTCATTACTTTCGAGGAGGGTCCGTCGTTGGATCATCTCCTTGGACATGGGATTGTTTTGGACGGAAAAGTTGTACGTTCGGTTCATTGAACTGACTTCGCTTCACTTGATGCTAATTCGCTCCCGCTCTCGTTTGCCTGTTAGATCGAAGTGAAGACGGCTCAGCCTCGCCACGCAGCTCAACGCCAACGAGAGGGAGACCAACCGGAGAACTTCCGGTCGGCGGGCTACACCGGTCAGATGACCCAACCAGGCCAAGGCAACAGCACTTCGACCAACAACACGAGCTCCAACACCCCAGCTTTCGATGCCCAAGCCATGGCGAACCTGTATCAACGCATGATGTCCGTCGCTCAAACCGGAGGGTTTATGGGCATGGGTATGATGGGTATGCCTGGAATGGGTGGAATGGGTCGTGGTGGCGGTATGGGAATGGGTGCCATGGGGGGCGGCGGCATGGGAGCTATGGGCATGGGTGGTATGGGAATGAACGGAATGGGGATGGGCGGTATGGGCGCCGGGATGGGAGCCATGGGTGGTGGAATGATGGGCCAGGTACGTACCTCAATACTAGGCTGCTAGGTTTGTAGAGCTGAGAATATACGTCCTCTCGAAGCAGGGTATGGGCATGGGCCGCGGTGCTGGTGGGCCTATGATGGCCGCGGGTGCTGCTGGTGGAACCGGTGGTCAAATGGTTCCCACTGGGCCAGGCATGGGTGGGGGAGTTCCACCGAGGGGACCTCGAGCTGCGATGGGCGGTCAGGGAGGACCTCAAGCACAGCAAGGACCCGGTGGTGCTGGACCCATGCGATCCCATGGCATGCGTGGTCAAAGTGCATACCACCCATATGGTAGAGGATGAACGTTTTCGACAAGCTAGGTTCTAGGAGTTTCCGCCTTTACTGCATTGTTATGTACGACTATTCCATATGCTCTGAAATGAGGTACTGTTCCGTACGAATACATATGTCTTCTTCGGAAGTTGATTCGATTCTAGTCTCCTAACATACTCATGATTTCTCGTACCCGCGGATGGAAAAAAGCATCCGTGTAACTGAGTGCATTCGCCTTTCGTTATTTCTCGCCCCGATGTTTTTATTCTTTATTTTGAATCTAAACCTATATGCCGCACGCCACATTGAACGCAACAGGGATACACCATTCGCAAATCGAAGCAAACCCGTACATTAGAAGGCATGATGCACCCCCAGGGTGGATCCTTTAAAAGAACTGCGGTCAATCTAGACTCATGGAGCTGCGAGCCTCTATATGTTCCCTGTATCGTCTCTTCCGAACACCCGAAAACTAGCACCCTTCCACGCTTACTATCACACCAGAAATTCGATCCAATTGCTCCGGTATATGTTTGGAGGGCTGGCAAAGCCATCTTCACAGAAGGGGAACAACCTTTAGGTTTCCGATCGCGCCCAGGCGCTTTGTGGGCCTAGCCGCAAGTGGTTTCCCGTGGAGATTCCCAACTAGACCGCGAAAGGGGAAAATCAGCAGAAACTCTCGACTTGATTCCCCAACATACCTCTAGCTCGGAATCATCGTCGTCGGGAATTGTAACAGCATTGACCTCAGCGAAGAGGTTTGCAAAGGCGGAATAACTCTCTTTGTAACTTTCGATTTCTCGGACGCTCAATGGGCCACGGAGATGTACCGCATCGGGGTCCGGTAAAGATAAAAAGAGGGCTTTCCATGCATTCTTGGTGAAACGATTCTCTGGATTCTGTAGGTCACGTGTAACCATGATGTCAATAGTCAGGCCAAAGGATTGTCGCAATGGGTCGCAAATCCTGGTCCATAGGAGCCTGAAAACAAACGCCAAATGGGATTCAGCTTATCGGTCACAATTTAAAATGATCAGTGTCGACATATCCAGAACGCACGTTCTTCCATCGAGGCTAAGTTCTTTGACAAAATCTTTCGCCGACTGGACGCATCTCTCCCGCAGTCTCCTTCCCTCCAAGCTTCCCATCCTCCTGCCATCTTCTGACTCGGCTTCACTTCGAATTTCGAACTCGATACCATTGAGTACCTTGCCGAGGTTTCCCAGAGTTGAAATTGCTTCATAATGGTCAAGAGTGTCATTTTGACCCCTCTTGACGGATATAGCATTCTCCAGTAGGCGGACATAGAATTCCGGGTCTGGCCCACTTCTCCAACGTGAGTCCGAGGTACTGAGCACATTGCATATAGTCTGGACCATTTTTGATTTTGTACTGCGTTAAAAAAGTCTCAGGTCAGAGTGTACCGAATAGAGTGACGAGTGGGACTTACGTTACACGGAAATCGCTCAGGAGGTCGCCCGCAGGTCCGAATCTCCAAGGGACGGTGGTGTCGTGTAGTTGCCAATCCTTTAAATATACAACCCCACAGGCCGCGACGTATCCGATTCTTAATTCAGCGGACGCGCTAAGGGTTTCCTGCAGATTTTCCAGCGCGTGATGAAGTATTTGGATAACCTCCCTTGGTGTACGGATGACGGCATGGATTAGTGTTACGAAAAATGAGATGGTAGTGCAATGGGAGCAGTGATCACACGCCGCGTGAAACCGGATGACTGTTGATTCCCGGAGGCGTTTTAATTGCGTCCGTAGAGCCAAGGTACCCGCATTCTTGATATTTTCCGGGGTCCAAGATTCTCCAGGTCGACGCGCAAGAAAGTGATGAAGTGATCCGGCCGAAAGGACGAGGTGTGAAAGTGAAGACGAAAAGACTCTCGCCTCAAGTCGTTGCATCCGGCTTCCGTCCTCCTGTTCATTGCTACAATCGAGAGCTCGTTCACAGAGATTATGAATCCGTGTGAAGAATTCATCATCGTTGATAAGAGATAACAGAATCTCTGGTTTCTTGATAGATTGGAGATTCATTGCTGCGTGAATCAATGCTTCTCGATCCTCGAAGGAAGAGATAACTCGCTTGAGTGCCTCGACCTTTAGGAGTTCGTGATCTTCGGCAGTTCTGCGAGCCCTTAAAGCAAACCACTCGCGGATGGCATTGCACATGTTCCTCGACCATTCATCTTTCCGGCTCCGGTGCCGGGTGCCTCTTGGGATGCAATCCCATCGGGTAATTGCAACATGAACGATAGATGCAATAACCTTACCCAGACCAACAATCAAGGGCGGGAGCATCAATTGGATAAAACGTGACAAGGGTGATTTGAACGGGCACCACTCATCCCATGCTGCACAAATTGCGAATGCAATAATGATTGCCAGACCCATGCAGAAGGGAGCGAGAATGGCGCGGCACATCGACGTATTGAGTGTGCCGAGATACAGGATGAAAGCGATGGAAAAGATGATCAAGCCGATCTGCAAGATACTCGGGAGGACGTCATCGAGAACCAGCTCAAGGCGCCATCTCTTCGCACCCAAATGACGCCGGAGTAGTTCCCATCGTTGATGTTCTGGCCCACCGCCACTCCGGTTCCGATAATTCACGAGCCACTGTTGCCCGAGTACGGCCAGAAATGACGAGAGGATAGAGAGCGTTAAGCTCATGGAGAACAATACGTTGATTCTGCGCATCTCAGAAGGAGGGGTAAATGAGGCCGATGGAAGATCTGCTGCCGAGTTGATCGTGCCATTCTTCCCTAACGCAATTTGAAGTAAAAGAGCATTTGTGTCATCTGCAGGGTTGGCGCTCATTTGAGGAAGTGTCAATGCCAAGAATGCTGAATTGACTGCGGCGAAGAGACCGGCCTAAGCGGGCAGGAACCGTTCAGAACTATAAAGAGGGAGGATATACGGACGAGAAATAGGCAACGTACGAAGAGGAGAATACCATCGAGCTGCGATTTCAGACTCTTGATCAAATCGTGGTCTGCCTCCTCCGTCAGCTTGTCATAACACCTGTAGAAGTGACCACCGTCCTCCCCAAAATCCTTGGGGATTTCAGGAATCGTCGTCAATTTCTCAGTATCCGGTATTGTCATGAGGGATGGTACTGAGTATGGCTTGGTGGTTGAAGGTGAAATTCCCGGCGTACTCTGGAACACCGCCAGACATAGGCGCTGGTTTTTGGGCGCCCATGGTTCCGGTGTCTGCTCCTGACTGAGAAGTGGGCCACTTTTCGAACCCCTTGTAAAGATCCGCTCACCGCATGCCCTTCCCCCCTTTTCATAGGCACTGAAATGACATACATCGATTCATATCTAACTTAAGTAGCACCATAAAAATATGGAGAGTATTCGGGCTGATATGAGGTGTGCTCTCAGATCGATTATAACGGTCAAACGACGGCGCGATCCACCATGGATGGGATGAGAGAGGAGGGTCCAGGCTCGAAAGGCCCGCCATGGAAGACCTATACGAAGTAATTCAAAAAGTGACGTGTTGCTGAGGATAACCTCTGAGGGGTCTTTGTTTGTATGCACGCATCTGTGTCAATCCAACTGTTTGTTTGCTGGCTCAGGAGCGGGGGGGTTGAGGTCGCAAAACAGGGAAGTAGGTCATTACACGGAAAACTGATAAAGATTAGAATGTCATCGAGCTGTGATTTGAGACTTGTAACGAGGTCTTCGTCAAATTCGTCAGCCAACTCGTCGTTGTATTGATAGAAGTGTCTCCCGTCATTTCCGAACTCCTTTGGGATATCAGGCAACGTTGTTAGTTTCCCTGACTGTGCCGTGCGCGCGGTGGTGATGATGGTTGAGGGCTTTCATATTCAGTTTCAAGCCAGCCTTTATTTAGAAGTGCCAAGTCAATCGCACCGAAGCCGTTGGGGTCCTCCGACGAAGTTAACGTTCGGGCCCTGGCCGGGGGCATGATAGCGCCGGAGCCGGGACGACGAAAGAATGGAACTTGCAATGTCAACGCCTCCACAGTCGCGCGAAACCCGAATATACAAGCATCAGGCCCGGGAGCTCTGGAGGTGTGATTAATACTGCTGGATCCCATATCACTTCAGAGATTTGCGAAAGCCTGAGGAGTAGGAGATCTAGTGTTCGTCGTCGATCCCCAAGGCACCGGCGCTCCGAGTTGTTCCTGCCAAACCAAGGCTTTGGAATGTCTCGTCCACGCTAAGTACCAAAAACGAACGCCCGAACACCTTTGTGCTAGTAGTCCAGGGTCCTACCTGGGACCCCGAGATTTAGAGCCATCTAATGTCGGAACAGTCCTGGGAAGCTTGGGCCACAAGCATCAAAATTGCCATATCACTCTATTTTTGGCACCAGGGCTTGATCTTGCTCGGTGTTCAATGTGTATGCAAAGGTGTCATCGTGTATTTACGTCCCCAGACGAAAATAACATAATTAAAAGAAAAGCGGAGCCCAGTGGAAAAGTTACGTATCATGTGTGGAATGCGACAATGAGGAGGGGTAGAAGGATTAGCGCATGCGAATGAGGATCCCCAACGTCGAGCTGTCTATGTACATAAACCAGCTCGAGATGGACATGCAAAATGGGAACGAGGAGGGGAGATACGACGATGGGTAGGGTGCGAGTGTCTTTGAGGGTATCAAATGCGAAATGCAAAGGTTGAGTGGTGAATGATGCTCGAGGTTGAAAGGCTAGTGGGCGGGGTAGGTAGCTCTCGGGAGGGATGGGGAAGAGCGAAGAGCGAAGAGAAGAATCATCACGCCTCCTCAGTCTCAGTCGTTTGGAGCTGCCTCATAATCAAGGACACAACAGCGTCCGCATCCACGGGGATTTCGTTGCTGTCAAATTCGAGAGATTGACCACGAGCTGGAAGTTGAGACTTGTCCGGAAGAGAAGGGTATGTCATGGACCTGAAGAAGAAAAAGCGCGTTCCCGGTCAGTTCCCCCAATCCCCAACAACAATAACCAGCATGGAGTCACACTCACTTGTCCCCCCAAATAGTGAAATGCTTGATGCCGACCATCCTCGAAACGACCTCGAAATCCTCCGAAAACGATCCGGGAGCTAAAAACTCGACGACGGTGGTTTGGTTCGTGGGCTGCATCCACAACAAGCCAGTCAAGCCAGCACCGTGGACGCCCATAAGGACTGTGGTCCTAGCTGCAAGCCGAATTTGTTCTTCCTTGGAGAGGGTTTCCAGTTGGACGACATTGACTTCCCAGTCCTTGTTGGTCCGCTTGAGCTGGTGGAGCTTGTCGACGAGCGCGGTGTGGTCCGAGTCCCGCAACATGCGTTTGCCCCATTGTTGGCGGGTCACGTACGTGATGACCGGGGAACTAGTTTCTTGGCGCTTCTTCCTCTTAACCATGCCGTAGGCATCTTCACCCGCAGCGAACGTGACCACGTTGTTCCTCAACGGCATCCACCAATGTGGGCTCTTGGGCAACTTGTCCGCTTGGAAAACGGCCTTGTCGATCCCTTCCTTGGCTTCATTTCCGTTATCATGCGTCTGCGCCTTGGCGGCATTTCGGTCTCCGAGCACGATGCGGTCGAAAAAGTATGGTCGAAGCGTGTGGGCCCTGTCAGCCCAATCCGCTTGAAATTCTAGTCCGGTTGATGGGAACGCCGCGTGAAGGATGTATTGATTAAGGTTGGCGTAGTCTCGCCAGCGAGACTTAGGGATATTGGGTACGATGAATCGGCGGGGTTGGGGCAGTCGGGTCTCTCCGTAGGGTGTAATAGAGAGGTCAAGTGATGAGTAGGCGCGCCAGAGGCTGAAGAGAGTCTCGGCGGTAAAATGGTAGTAGTCGGAGATGACTGATTCATCGTCGTTGCATAGGAACTATCGAAGGATAGGGGGGGGGGGGGGGAAGAAAATGGGCGCAGATTAGGCGGAAGCATTGGCTGTGCCGGCGTTCCAATACTCACCGTTGTGCCTTCAATCCGACTCGCTTGCGTTCCGAACAGTCGCAGTGCTTCACGTTCGGAGATGATCCTCATGTTGTCCTCTATCGAGAGGGTAAGGTTTCCGGCGTTTGAGATCATCATTCGCGGCTCAGGGAAAGACCCTGGCTTGGTGTCAGAGCGAACGATGTAGAGCGTGCCGTTGAGGAAATAAACGTTGTCGAGGATTGTGAAGCCTACATAGCAGAAAAATTTGGCACGTAAGCGGACTGCGTGCTCGTCGCTCCACACGAAGGAAAGAGGTAGATACGAACCTGGTGCATGGCCGACCAAATCTGTCAAAGGCATCTGCTCGTTCCTGCCCCAAGAGACCCTACTGGCCCCCATCCTATTATCATGGGTGTCAAAAGTCGCAGGCTTGGTTCGGCTTGACGATGCGTGCTTGTGATGGTTCTTTAGGCGATTTGAAGTGCTGCTGCGGTGCTTGGAACGGCTTGGGGGCGAGGCCGCGATCTGGCCGAGCAATTCCCTGTCTTCCAAGTCCAAGCCGTCGAGGGACGAGGCTGCTACGGCTGAAGATGAGACCACGGCACCGCGGTAGTTTCCATCTGTCCGGCTCAGTGTCGTTGATGAGAGACCATAGCGAAATTCCACGAGGACGAGGAGGACGAGGGAGCAGCAGGCGATGAGGGAGAGGTCCCGTCTTGTGGACGAGCTTAGTCTGATTGGCATTGGTTGGTTCGTTCAAGAGATCGAGCAAGTAAAGGAGTGTGTGGTGAGTGTTTGAGTAGAGAGAGACAAGAAGAGAGAGAGAGTCGAAAAAAAAGAAAGTTGTAAAATAGCTGGTGTTGGGGAAGAAGATGTGAAGCTGTGAGTGAGGAAGCCTTTGCCGGTCGGGATTCGCATTGTTTAAATTTTCCCACCAGCCACACATATGATCTACAATTCGCTTTGCTCTCAATCCGTCCCATTCTTCTCCGAACCAGCAAGCCCCACTGCATCTAACCCTATATGCTACTCTAAAGCTACCAGTGTGCACACCAAAGTTTTCCAAGACGAATTCATTCTTCGTCCAAAAATGTTCACGACTGCGAGGGATGCCGAGCCTGTCTCAGCACGGGTCGGGAATTTGAAACCCGGCTTCTTGGGCGACATGCCGACCGCGACGTCATAGCTTCGGGCACAGCCTTCCGGTCCCCCACTCGAAATTCCCGGCTCTCACTAAAGGATTCCACTTGGGAAGAGGTCACTCAAGAGCGTTGATCCACATCAAAGAGTTGAGTTCATATTGAGGAGATTGGATCACCGGGGCATGGCTTGTCGGATTCGAAGTTGTGATTGGTGGAGGTCGGCCAAGCCACTGCTTCCACGTGGCACTCCCTTGAACGACCGACAGAAGCAACCTGAAAACAACGCCATGCTTGCACGGTAAGAGCCCGCTACGTTAGAGGAGAGGATCTTATTTAAGTGCATTTAGTGAACGGGTGATCAACTCATATGGAGAACGGTCGGACGAGCCCGATCCCAACCCAGTCGCTAGCCTGGGCATTAGATGTTACCATGCTCTGGCGTTATGCGGAGAGTGTGCGCTGCCTTCGCCGGAAAGGGGTAGTGCATTAGCCTTCACCAGCCGTTTGGTCGCTGGCATAACTGTAGCGACCGAGGTATACTACCCAGCCACTCTTTGCATACATCCCCCAAATGTAGCGATACGATTGTATACTACGTGCCAGGTCTGCACCATTGCCCGCCGCCATAATCTTAACTCAGACGTTAGTCAGTTATTTACTATTCTAACCACCCTATGGCTGTAGGATAATGTCCAGGCCAAGGTGTCGAGTTCGCCGGTCGCCGAGACTCTCCTCTTTCGCTCCCCCAAGTGTTACTGGGCCGCTTGTGAGAGAGATTGATAGACGAAAAATCTGATATTGTCTGCGGCTTCGCTGCAATCAGGATCGACACAAGGGGGTTTATATATGGGAACGAAGAGGGACATGGTCAGAAACTTAGGCACAATTGCAAAGCGGGACTTTTGCCATAACGTACCAATCGCATGGCCCGCAAAACCCGGCCTCAGTGAATTGACGTTGCCATTTCACTGGCCCTGTGTGCTCTGCTCTGTCAAACCCTTGGTCACGCCTAGGATATCGTGACGCGATCAGAAGGTCTGTGAATTGTCATGTGATTGACACCTCGTCCCCCAGAAAACCCACGATGCGGGAATTTGAATCGAGACTGCCTCGACCACTCGTCCTCATCCCACCTCATCAATGACAACCCGCCTCCCAGAGAAATTGACAACACTCCCAGATGTTCCCAAGGCGTTCGGCGACGACGGCGGTAAATTCTATAGACACTACGACGAATTGGCCGATGAACTCGACGAAGACCTCGTCAAGAGTCTAAAAGCCCAGCTTGACAGTATCCTCATCTTCGTACGTTCCCCCCACCCCCACTCCCTTCTCCATAAATCTCTCTGCAGGAGTACTGAAGATTCTTCCCTCGTTCAGGCCGGTCTCTTCGCCGGGGTCAATTCTGCATTCTTGGCATTTACGCTCCCCCAGATGAGCGCCAACCCGGCCGATGATACCAACGCCCTTCTACTCCAAATCCTATTGAGGGGCAATAGCAGCATCACGTCCGCGGCACACCTCCCATCAGCGTCATTCACGCCGCCGCCTCGCATTTACCCCATCAACATACTCTTCTCCGTGAGCTTGACCCTCACGTTGCTCGCATCATTCCTCGCTGTTCTGGGCCAGCAATGGATAGTCTACTATCGCAAGCGGAGTGGTGGTGGACCGGAACATCAACGATGGGAACAGCTGCGCCGATCCCTCGGTGCCAAGCGATGGCGGCTTGAGCTAGTGCTCGACGACTTGGTCCCTAGTATGCTTCAACTGGGCCTAGTAATTTTCGGCATTGCATTTTCATTATACCTCAGCACTTTGAGCAAGTCGTTGAGTCACGTTATTGCGGCCATCCTATGCACCGCATTAACCATCATTCTGGCAATGACAACATGTGCAGCATTTGACCCGTGGTGCCCATTTAAAACAACACTTTCACGCTCAATTCTGCCGATAACCCTTAGTTTGTACGTATTCATTATTTCTTGTATTGTCTTCGTCGTGGCTCTGGTATCGGCACCGTTCGCGATCATGGCGAGTCGCTTCGGTTTTCAGACCTGGCAATTCCAGGGCATTAGGAGCTTGCTATATGACGTTTCGGTGTCCTACGCTGGCATGTACAAAGGATTCACAAAGGATGCCATGCGTCCGGCGGATGATCCCGAGTACCTCAGGGTTGAGGCAATCAGGAGGGTGATATGCGTATCAGAGGACCGAGCTGCCTTGGTTCGTGCAGCCATGAACCTCCAAACAATCAGAAACCATGGGTCCTTATCATCACTCATGGGGGACGGTGAATTTTCTACCCGCATGTTTGGATTGGGTAGGAGTTATCAAGTTCGGTCCCAATGGCCCCACGACACCGAGCTCATAGAAGCTAGAGCATTCTCCACGTCATTCTTCCACATTTGGCTTTCGGCTGGCTCGTTCTCCGACATTGTGAATCTCCTGGGCTGGGAGGTTGATAGTCGTGGGCCAGCCCAAGTATTCGATGCGATCAGATCGCTCTGCCGAGGGGCTCTCGTCTCATTCACCGCAGACTGTGATCGGTGTTTACACTGCACAACTCTCTCATTCTCTATGAGAGTGGTCAATCTGCTCGTTGATGACGTCCGGACAGGCCCAATGCCCTTTCACGATGTTTTCAATGAGGTGGAAGGAGCTTTAACCAAATCTGTCGATTTGAGACTGGGATGTGTGGTGGCTGCGGCGGTCCTGTGCTCGATGATGTCGAGAGATCCGGGTTTGAGATGG
The DNA here is from genome assembly GCA_019633425.1 of Tulasnella sp. 424. Taxonomy (NCBI): domain Eukaryota; kingdom Fungi; phylum Basidiomycota; class Agaricomycetes; order Cantharellales; family Tulasnellaceae; genus Tulasnella; species Tulasnella sp. 424. The sequence continues at coordinate 11,746 of WSUB01000144.1, read as the reverse complement.
CTTCGGTCCGAAGAAACCAGCTTGCGGCGGTTTGACCCGCTATTTGAGGAGCTCTCTATGGCGTATCGGGCGAGGTAAGCCCCTTCTGAAATCGGCTCGCCAAGTCTAACTTCGGATATATGAATCCTTAGAGACAGCTCCCAAATGATTGAAGTAATTGGCCGTGGACTCGCTACTGTGGAGTTCAAGTGGAAGGGGAAACCCGATCACGAGCTTTACGTTCGGCTATTCGAGCTTGGCTTGTCGTCAGGAATTAGAATCTCTGGGGCTCGCCCGATTCTAGAACACTTCGGAAGCCTTCTTCTCTACATTGAAATTCGAATCCGTGATCAGGCAATTTCAGAGAGAGACGGGCAAAGAGGAAGGGAGCACCAGGTTCGGTGTGTCCAATCGGTTGTCGGGAGCCTCAAAGTCGAGGAAGGTTTTTATCGGGAGTTGTACGTCTAGGCATCTTTCGACTTTATCGTCACATTTTGGCACTGACGGGCTGGACTCGTACTTTACCTCATCTCGTTTAGAGCGGTCTGGGACGACGTCAGCCCCTCCTTAGAGTCATACTTGAAGGCAGTAAAGGAGCACGTGGAAACTGATCCTGCAAACCCGAAGAATCTCTCGGCTATCGATCTCCTCCGGCGCATCAAGGACTCTTTCCCGGGACCTGCACGAGGGAGGAGCTCACCGTATTGGACATTCTGCGAACTCCTTGATCAAATTGAACTTGTGTTCCAAACGAGGAATAAAGCGATATATGAGGTGTGTCAATAGATCAAACTGCGGAGCCTGTACTTATTTCTCATTCGACGATTTAGGGGGGCATGGTGCGGTGGACGGGAGTATTGTCGGTCAGTACAGCGTCCCGCTTAGCGAGCCAGAATCTGGAAGTCGGAGCGTGTCATAATAATTTATATTCGACGATTTAGGACGACACGGATACGATAGAATCTACGGGAACTTGCAACACTGACAAGAACGATGTCCTCTGGGTAAGTCAAACCTCTTGATGAGTGGTCTGGCAATCCGACTGATGACCATTCTCTTTGTAGCACGCTTCCCATAGCCTATGGGGTATCGACTACTAGGCGGTATATCCGTCAGCGTTACATGCTGCGAATGGGGAACTAGCCGTGACTTGGATGTCTTCATCAAGCCCTAATGTGTCACATTGGAGAATCTGTCGCTTCGCCTGTATCCCAATAACGAAGACCGATTGCTTGATCGTCCGTTGGATAACAATAGGCATGAATCAACGAGTACACCGAAAGCAGGCAATGTTCTTCGACGAACCTTGATCAGGAAAGATAATAGTTTGCCTGTGAAATCGCAGTCTCCCAACCCTCTCGAACCTCGTTGTTACTCTTGTCCTGCGGAGAAAGCTGCCCCAAATTTCTGTGAAAATCGCAGACCAAGGGAATCATCTCTATCGGCGATACCCTTCTCCCTTCGAATTATTACAAGCTAGTCGGATATCCACGAGCATAGCTTGGGCCACGAACTCGAGGGGGCGCTGAGCGACTGCGAGCTCAGCGATGCCCGAGTCGGTCAGGCGTTTACTATTCTGGTCTTTTTTTGCCTCGTTGAAGAGAGGAATAGCCAAGCGTGTGGTGAGTGTCGGAGGGGTGAGAGATAAGAAATCACATAGAGTAACTGGTGGTGGGGAGGATGCCGGTCCAGATTCGTAGGTATTGTTTTCCCACAAGCCACATGAGCTTTTTCCTAGTCGCCTCATTGCTAATTAGCCCCACCACAGCCAACACTCGAAAGTCGCTCGTGCACGCCGTCCACCAACGCTTTGAATACAACTTCATATTTGGTCCGAGATCTGGTCCAACTGCGAGATGCCGAGCAAGTCTCGGGCTTTCAGCAAAGCCGGGAGGAATGTCCGCGCGCACGCGGCATGCCGGTGACGTCATAGCTTCAGGCTCTGCCCCTCTCTGTCTCCCCAACGAGAATATCCCGACTTGCGAATTTCATGGGAACGCTGAGCGAGACAACCACTCGTGTACATCTGCAACCACGGGTTTAGGTTCACAGGGTGATCGGATCACTGACCGATGAATCATCAACTTTTGATTGGCTCAGGTCTGACACGCCAAAACCACGCGTGAACGGCCCTCGCCCCGCGGGAGTTTCCAAGAGGCATTGTAATCGAAACCACATCTACTACTCACCCTCATCCTACTTCATCATGACGACCCGCTACCAAGAGAAATTGACAACGCTGCCAGATGTTCCCAAGACGTTCGGCGACGACGGCGGTAAATTCTATAGACACTACGACGAATTGGCCGATGAACTCGACGAAGACCTCGTCAAGAGTCT
>WSUB01000143.1:76002-106102 GCA_019633425.1 Tulasnella sp. 424 | reverse complement strand
TCATGTTTCCCGGATGCCGCAACGATTCGTTTAGACATGAAGAATGAGCAACCGGAATCGTATAACAAATCAATCGCAGGTCAATTGGACAAGAATCGTGATCGGAGGAAAATACCACAAGATACAACTAGCAAATCAGAGTTCGAGTATCTGAGAAACACCAAAAAAGGCAAGGTTCTCGTTACCAAGGACAACAAGTGTCTTTCCAGAGAGGATAACCTGACATTTGGATTTGCCCCAGTATGGTGAAGGAAGCCAAAATAAGCGGGAGGAAAGTACTGTTATCCAATGATCTTGAAACCCCACAGGTGAACAGCCGAGAAGATCGGATGGGGTGTCAAGTCTTTGATGCGTGTTGGCATCCCATGCGGCAAAACCCCCACTCCCATAATTTGCCATGAGATGGTTGCCATTGGACGAGAAGCGGACGAACATCACCGAGCCATTGTGGCCTGTGAGTGGGTCTCCGAGCGCCGTTTGGGTCTGAGGGTCCCAAAGTCGAACTGTCTCGTCGGCGGACCCGGATGCCAGAAGCCTGCCATCGGGTGAGAAGCAGACGGACCAAACCAGACTACTGTGACCCCCGATTGGTTCACCTACACCCGCTCCGGTCTGAGGATCCCAAAGTCGAATTCTGCGGTCATCGGATCCGGATGCCAGAAGCTTTCCATCGGGTGAAAAGCAGACGGAATTAACCTCATCTCTGTGGCCCTTGAGTGGTTCGCCGACCTCTGTTCCGGTTTGAGGATCCCAAAGTCGAATCGTCCTGTCGCGGGAGCCGGACGCCAGAAGCCTGCCATCGGACGAGAAACAGACGGACCAAACCCGGTCGCTGTGACCCGTGAGGGGCTCACAGACCGCCGTTCCAGTCTGCGGATCCCAAATTCGAATTGTCTCGTCTTTGGAGCCGGATGCCAAAAGCTTGCCATCGGGTGAGAAGCAGACGGAGATAACGCCCTCGCTGTGACCCGTGAGTGGTTCACCAACCACCGCTCCGGTCTGACAATCCCAAAGCCAAACTGCCCCGTCACTGGATCCGGATGCCAGATACTTGCCATCGGGTGACAAGCAGACGGACTGAACTGACTTTCCGTGACCTGTGAGTGGCTCAGCAACTGTCATGCCGGTCGGAGGATCCCAAAGTCGGATTGTCTTGTCATCGGATCCAGAGGCCAGAAGCCTGCCATCGGGTGAAAAGCAGACGGAATTAAGCCAGTCACTGTGGCCTTTGAGTGGTTCACCGACCGCGGTTCCAGTCTGAGGATTCCAGAGTTGAACTGTCTTATCCCGAGATCCGGATACCAGATGCTTGCCACCGGGTGAGAAGCAGACGGACATGACATCGTTGCTATGACTGGCGAGCGGCTTACCGACTGCGGTTCCGGTCTGAGGATCCCAAAGTCGAACCGTATCGTCCCTGGATCCGGATGCCAGGAGCTTCCCATCAGGTGAGAAGGCGACGGCCCTAACATAACTACGGTGACCCTCGAGCGGTTTGCGGACCGCCATTTCGGTCTGAGAATTCCAAAGTCGAATGGTCTGGTCGTCTGATCCGGATGCCAGGAGCTTGCTATCGGGTGAGAAACAGACAGAACGAACCGAGCCGCTGTGACCCATGAGTGGCTCGCCGACCACCGTGCCAGTGTAAGAATCCCAAAGTCGAATTGTCTCGTCGTCGGATCCGGATGCCAGAAGCTTCCCATCGGGTGAGAAACAGACAGACAGAACTGACTTGCTGTGACCCGTGAGTGGCTCACCGACTGTCATTCCGGTCTGAGGATCCCAGAATCGAATCGTCCGGTCGCCGGATCCGGATGCCAGACGCCTGCCATCGGGTGTGAAGCAGACGGACGTAACCGAGCCGCTGTGACCCGTGAGTGGTTCACCAATCGCTGTTCCGGTCTGAGAATCCCAGAGTTGAATGGTGTTGTCACTGGATCCACATGCTAGAAGCTTGCCATCCGGTGAAAATGCAACTGCGTTCACCTTGGCACCGGCCGATCGAGTCCAGAGATTCGATGGCCAGACCGAAGTCTGGCCCTGTAGAGTTCGAGCTTTCGCGTGTTTTCCGTACAGGGTCCATATTTCCGTCTTTACAGGACAATGAGGAAGTGCTGAAGCGTAAATATGGAGAGGTCCAAATGAAATCGGCTCCGAGAACATGGTGATGAAACGCTGGACGTCATTCCACAACGGCGCGAGTGAACTGAACTCGGATCCTTTAACGGGGCATTCCTACGAGCTCCAATCAGTTCACCTGGCCGTTTCAAGACACCGAACTTGCGTTTTCTACTCACCGAACACCATTGATACACACGCCTTGCCGTTCGAATCGCATCCGTTGTAGCTCCGACTAGGCTCATAACCTCAAGCCAGCACATGACCTTCTCCGTGCCGAATAATTTGAAATCGGCATCTATGGTACCAGTATTGGTCCCCGAGTTTGACCACTTTATTCCCTCCGTTAGATGAGTGGACCATGATCGGCAGCAATACACAACGGGTTTGGATACCTCCCGTTCCGCAATGTCCTGAAACTCCGAGCTCGATTTCGAGAGGTCAGACAAGTTACAGACGTTCTCCTTCAGACGTCCGACCATTGTGCGAAGACACAGGCTTGACAGCTGCTGATGATACTGCATGATGTTGATGTAGTATGGTTTCCGCTCGCATCGATCCTCGCTGACCAGAAGATCGTGGATAGAGGTGTGCATCAGGCGTATTGGTTCATTGGATGATGTTGGGATGAACAGGAGGGAATTGAGGTCGACGAGAATGTCCTTGCGGAGGAACAGGATGATGTCCAGCCGGTCCAACCCCTCGAAAATGTTGTGATCACCATAGAGGCCGGCGATAACATCGAAGGAGATTGGATACGGCGCCACTACAAGGATTCCCAGTACACGCCGTAATATATCCTCTCGCTCTCGGTCGAGCTTCAGGCTATAGAAAGCCTTCGAAAGGATCTGGTGGTACAGGTCATCAAGCCCGCTCCACTTTGACGGACTCTTCAGTAGTCTCCGTAATCGATCCACGGCCGACCCGCTGCGCATATACGTGATGGCTGTACGGGCCCATTGGAATAAACCTTGGGACATCTCCACCAACCGACTGACGTCTTCGGATGAAGGCCAGTCCTTCGGAACGTCGGGGTCAGCGTCCCGGATTCGCTCGCAGGCGTGTTGAATGAATCGCTCCAGGTCCCCTGACACATCGGCAGCCGTGTCTAAGTCCTCTGAGCGCCATCTGCTGGGGTCGAGAGCTCGAATGAGATGGGCCTCCGGACGCGATGTAAGGAGGAATTTGACGTTGGCGGGTAATAATGCAGAATGTCGATCAATCAGCCGGACAAAGTCCTCAGCATTGGTTGGGTCGTCGCATTCGTCGAGAGCGTCGACGACGATGAGGATCGGATGGTTTTGGTTGTCGAGCCTTGTCAGCGAAGTGACGAAGAGCGCCTTGAATTGCTCTTCAAGGCGCTCGTCGGCGATTTCCTGATTCTCCTGCACGCTCTCGAGCACTGCGTTTCTGACCTCTGGAACCAAGCTGCTACCAAGCTGCCTTGCGAGAGCGCAAACAACACGCGTGTTCAGTGTGTCCTGTCCACGACGGAAGTGGAAGATTGCGCAGGAGGCCCGGCATTTCCAGTCGCGAAACACCGTCGAAGCAATGGTCGACTTGCCTCGCCCGGCCATTCCGCGGATCCATAACACCCGGTTCGCAGCAGACGAGTCCCTGATCCAGGTGTCGATTCGCTCCAATATCCCCACTCTGGTGCCCGGAAAGCAGGTGATATCCTCAACCGCGTTTCCTCGTGCTCCATATTTTCCATCTCCAAGGCACTTAAGAAGGCGGCGTCGTTTTTCTTGAACTTCGCTACTTTCTGGGGTGTGGGGTTAGAGAAAGTACGGTGCTGAGGAGTTGAGGGAACTCACTAAGTTCGATGACGATACTGCGCGTGTCGATGCCCACGAGGAGCTGGTCGCAGGCAAATTTAGCTGAACAGCATTCGAACACAAAATGTTGCTCTACTGACTTGTAATTCCTCCAGGGCCGTCTGGATCATTCCCTGATACCCCTTCAACGCTTCTGCATGGTCGCGAGAGTGAAAGGCTTTGTCAAAGCAACCTAACGACTCCCAGTCTTTAACTTTGGCATGCATTTGAAGGAGCTCCCTGGTCAAATCATAAGTACACGTAATCAACGAAGTAATAGTAGCGTACTTTTGCAAGTTCTCAATATGAGTCGCGATACCTTCGCCATGGGTGGCATCGTTCGGGTTCTTAGTGAGGTTTGCAAGCAGCGCAGACAGCTTAGCTGTCTGTGAACCCAAATCCTTTGCCACGTCGTCGTTGCTGTCCATAGTCTCAGATGCCCTCGTTAGGATCAAATGTAAAGAGTTGTATGAGACTTAACCTACCTGAATCGATTCCACAAAGGCCAATCCCACCTTGGCAGCGGCCGCGACGAAGTTCCCAGCGACAGGAATCGATCCAGACGCGATTTCTACACCTTTGAAAGTCTTTCTGGCTATTGTGAGAGCTTCTGCACGAATTGGACGTCGAGATTCCCGGTCTTCGTGAACATGTGACGGTAACTTTTGAGTTGGGGATGCACCGGAAGTCAAATCGGTTGACCCAGTCCCCTGGTCGGCAGTCGTTGGTTGAGCTCTGAAAGCTGTCGCAAGTGCTTGCCCCCCACTCACCATAGTCAATTGAGCCAGCGGTCCGGGAACTGCTTCAGCGGTCGCGAGATCCTGCTCTGAATAAACAGGACATGATTTCTCTGGTGGCGGAAGTACTCGAACTCCAGCCTACTCACCCTTTTTCCGTTCGTTCTCCACGCCCTCCTTAAGAAGCTGTATGAGACAGAGCGATCCCAGAAATGGAGCTCATCCACGCACATTGAAAGACAGCACGACTTTGGAAACGTCGTCTTGGCAGGTTTTCAAGAGTAAAGTGCACTTGCTTGGGCGGTTGGACGCCATCGACTTGATTCGCTGGAGAAGTCTCCATAGCTGCATCCCCGACTTGGATGATGCGTCTTTTAATCGTGCATAGACGCCCTCTAAGGTTCTGGTGAAGACACGGTTAGAGCGAAGGGACTGCTTTGCAGAGCACCGAACGTACTGGATATATTGTTTGATCAGTCCTTGCAGTTCTTGAGAAACGCTAGCGGTGTTGTTCGGAATATCTGGTGAGGACTTGACGGTGTTTAGCAAGTCATTTGCGGCGTCTTTCGATTCCGATGGCCACTCAGTGCCCTACAACGAGATCAGTTCCAGCGAAGCTTGAAATATAGAAACCCAGCTTACGGAGAGGATTGATTCTACTTGCGTTTTCAAGGACTCAATTCTCTCGCCGAGTCTTGGGTCTGGGACGCAATCTGTCGGAGTTCCAGGCAGCCGGCTAGAAGCCACTAGTTGTTTCGCGGGCGGCTGCTTGTCGGTCAACATCGTTCCATCACTCGTCGCCATATTTGAAATTTGGGAATGTCAGAGTGCGGTGCTGGACTGGTGGTGGTGTGAGAGGGGGAAAGTGGAGGTCAATAAACGTTGGTTGCCGCGTTGCGGACCACGAGTCGACACAGCCTCAAGGCACATACAGGCCTTGACTCGGAATCCCCATTCTCGGCCGAAGGGAATTTCGAGCTAGAGCGACACCAATCGTGGTAGGGTTATCGTACGAACGCCATGACCAAAAAAAGTAATCCTATATCTCATGGTCCGGGACACGATAACGCGGAATTATATGAAATATATAGTATGTGTTACGAGGGACGGTCGAAAGCCTCCTTCATGCGCTAGCACAATGCGGCCCATCCACCTCGAATTAATGGGTTCCCGTGATGATTGATCCTTAGAGGGACGTCCCAGGTCTGACGATCATTTTGTTGGGGCGTGAACCGCGTTCCACGCTGCCCATCACTCACGCTTACAGTATGGAGGCCATCATTTCGACTACATACACTCCGTTCGGCTCCCTCGCACTTCCACCAAGCATCGGTAATCCCGCGCAGTCGGCCCGACTCAGGGGGGCTGGAAATCGCGTTTCCTCGTGCTCCGTATCTTCCATCTCCTAGACGGTCAAGTAGACGACGATTCTTCTCTTGTATCCCACTGTTTTCTGAGGTACAGAGTCAGTAAGGCAAGATGTCATTGAGTTGAAGGAACCGACTAAGTTCGATTACGATGTTGCGTGTGTCGATACTCATAAGGAGCTGGGCACATGCAAATTTAACTAACCTCAATGCGAAAATAATATGTGTTGTACTGACCTGCATTTCCTCCAGGGCAGTCTGAATCGCTCCCTGATAACCCTGTAATGCTTCCGCATGGTCACGAGAGTGAAAAGCTCTGTTGAAGCGACCCAAAGACTCCCATTCTTTCACTTTGCCGTGCATTTCCCAGAGCTCTCTGGCCAAATGTGGTAGTACCTTCGACCAAAATAAGTGACAGGACCGTACCTTTGTAAGTTTATAACCTGGTTTTCTATCCCTTCCGCCTGATCCTCGCTCGGCATTTTCGCAATATCGGCAAGAAGCATAGAGAGTTTATCCGTCTGTGCTCCCAAATCCTTTGCCCAAGTCGTCGTTCCTGTCCATAGTCTAAGGTACCATCGTCAAAGCCAAATATATACACGTTACGCAACTTAACCTACCTGAATCGATTCGACAAATGACAATCCAATTTTGGCAGCGCCTGCGACAAGGTTCCCCACAACAGGAATGGTCCCAGATGCGATTTCGACCCATTTGAAAGTTTTTCTGGCAATGGTGAGAGCTTCTGTGCGGATATGACTTCGAGATTCCTTGCTCTCCTGGCCGAAAGACGGTGAGTGTTGCGTTGGGGATGCATCTGCAGTCGAATCGACGGACGTAGTCCCTTGTTCGACGGCTGTTGTCTGAACGTTCAAACGCGATGCAGGGGTATGCCCGGCGCTTGCCACAGTCGGTTGAGCAAATGATCCGGGAAGTGCCGCAGAGGCCGCGATATTCTCCTCTGAATAAAAAGAACATGAGTTCTCCAGCGAAGAAACTTGTACGAGATCCTACCTACCGGGCCTTTTCCGTTCATTCTCTATGCACTCCTTCGAGACGATACATGAGACTGAGCGAGCTCGGAAATGAGTCCCATTCACGTACATTGAAAGACATCACAAATTTGGATACATCGTCTTGGCAGGTTTGGAGTAGTAAATTGCATTTGCTTGGGCGATTGGACGCCGACGATTTGATCCGCTAGAGGATTTTCCATCTTTGCATCCCCGACTTGGATGACGCATCCTTTAATCTTGAATGGACCTCCTCCAGGATTCTGGTAGAGAAACATTGGAGTGAATCGACCGCTCTGTAGAGCACCGAACGTACTGTATATATTGTTTGATGAGTCCGCTAGTAGAGGTTTTTGGGAATATCTGGTGAGAACTCGACGGTCCTTAGCAAGCTTCCAGCAGCATCTTTCGATCCCGACGGCCACTCAGTGCCCTAATAACACTGTCAGCTACGGCCGCATACACGAGGCAGACTTGCGTTTAGTATTGATTCTATTGCTTTTTTCAAGGACCCGATTCTCTCGCCGGGCGGCTGTTCGTCGGTCAACGTGGACCCATCGCTCATAGCCATAGCTAGAAATTCGGAAAGTCAGAGTGTGATGCTGGATTGGTGTCCGAGAGGGACAGGTGGGGTGAAGATTGATGGACCAGTGGTTGCCGAGCCACGACACAGCCTCAGGGTACGCACGGGCCCCAATTGGAAGTTTCCATGCTCGGTTTGGAGCTTGTGTGACCTCAATTATAGTAGACCTAACCCATAAGTGTCGGGACTTGGCATCTTATTTCTCGTGAGTCGTGCCTAGAGCGTGGCTGGTAACACTGGATGATATGGATAGCGAGCGCTACCAGGGCGGAGATTCCTCACCATATGTAATACGGGTCTTGAGTCCATCCTGCAACATCATCACGATTAACCAAGACTCTTGCTCATCTGGAAAACGCAGTGGCAACTTTTTATAGCCGTCCGCCTCTACCCCGGTCTACCATTGCCTAGGCAATAAGAGCAGCACCCCCTCGGCAACTCACGACCGAAGATGTCACTGACGGGGATCCGCGAATTTTATCTGTGTGGAATAGCATCGTACTAGGATATTTGCTGTTCGTGAGTATATCATATCCTGGAAGCGCTACCACGCGAATATAATGTTCAACGACGGGCACTACAGCAACTGGATGGATTCTACAAAGATGCTAGACTAATCACCCACATTGCTAAGCCTTGGGGTAAGAACAAAAGATGATCGACAATTATCTCCAACTATCTCCTTCGTCTGGGTGGCAATGTAATCCAACCAGTCCGGTTTCGGATGCGTCGGGCCGTGGATTTCCACATGGACAGCTCGATCCTCTGTGTTTGGGATGGGAATGGTGAAGATGCCTTTGAGTATGGAGAAGATGCATTCCAGAGGTTGATGGAAGGTTCGGAAGACTCGCATAGATGGGAAAGGTGGAAGGGTGAACTGGCGCGGATACCCCCAGTATCGACGGCCTTCACCGTCCGAGAAGGGATCTCCGATCTCTATGGTAGTTACTGGGAGAAGCTGCGAAAGCTCCTCGACAACTTTCGGATGCTGGAGGAAGTCTATTGCCCCCTCGTCGATTTTGAACCTTGATTCTATGGCACATAGAAGCTCCTTTGCGACGCAATTCGCTGCGTTCAGTAGACGAGCCGTATTCTCCTCGCCATGGCCGCATTTCAAAGTCAGAGAAAGCGCCTCCAGACCTTCCGTGGAAACTCCTGATAGGGAGACCTCGCTGTTCAGCAAGGCGAAGGTGGCGCTCTGGAGCTTGGGGACTGGAGCTTGTCTTTGGGCAAGCCATTTTGCCGCCAGATGCATGACCTTTCCTCCAATTTCCACTCCGTCTGGGATGAAGAAACACAGATGGGAGCATATGGGGGCTTTGATATGGTCCAGGATGATCTCGGTATGGAGAACATCTTCGAATACAAGTGAGAGGTTGTCGAGGAGGGGAAAGGTGACACATCGAACCATAGTTGCGGCGTCGTTGTCCGTGAAAGTAATGAAGGACAACTGTAGGCATGACAGGCAGCGACTTTGGTCCAGAATTCCAAGGAGCGAGTCGACGCTTGGGAAAGATACTTTCGAAAGGCCGATGACACGCAGACCTTTAAATGCTGCACATTCCCAGTTGCACGCTATCCCAAGAATTTGGACATCTTTCAACATGCCCGCCTGCCCTCCAAAGAGCTCCACACCTGATAGGTCGGACAACCATCTTTGGTCCTCCAGGACAACTTGCTCCAACTTGGGTGCCGGGAGACTCGCAAGTTCAGCCAATCCCTCCGACTGATCCCATTCCCCGAAATAAGTTAGGGCAACTCTTTGACAACGGCCCATATGCGGGGAGAGCTTTTCCAGGAAGCTCTCCAGAGCAATCTTGTTACCTCTCCCCACGGAACTGAACCATACGTCCAGGGGGTGAGTTGCAGATCTCTCCAATGCCTGGTCTACGACCTCACGAACGGCACTGCAATAAATCTTGCTCCATAGCGCCGGCGTATGATGGATGATCTTTCGCCAATGATGACAGACTTCGGACATCCCCTTTAGGATATCGTGATAGTGTCGTCGTCCAACGAGCATTAAGACTGTGTCGAATAGTTGCAAGGTGACCTCGGTCGGTAGTTGCTGGATTGGTGAGAGCGTGTTCCGAGCTTGGCGAGCTCGACTGCCTTTGGTTCGCACGGCTCCTTCAATTTTCTGCCACAGATCAACCTTTATGCATGCGCGCATGAAAGGTGTTTGCGTGACGCCAGCGTCAGCACTGGTAGGACAGGGTCAGAGCTGACGGATATAGCCTGTGTCGAGAGCGTTTAAACTGACATCTTAGTGACGAGGACATGAATCTCCTCAATTAGTTTGTTTATCTGATCCATTCGTGCCTAAGCTTGCTTTGTGGATCTGGAGGAGAGTTGTGACGTCTCCCTGCTTGCCTGCCTGCAGTCCAAAGCGAAAGCGACGTCAGACGGAGAAAACGGAGATTTGGGCGGCTTTACGAACACCTACCCGACAAGCCTAAAGACGGAGACTACAAGATTTGGGGTAGCCAAAATTTGGAGTCAATTACTTGTCCTTGCTCTTTCATAATTCAATATATATGATAGGATTATAATTATGGAATATCCAGCACGGATTGCACGTAATTCAACCTAGTAAACGGCCTCCCCAAAAGTATCTCCCCTAGGAAGCTTCCGTGAAGTACCAGCTATTCTTGATGCGCAGCACTGCGACCGATTTTTAGCATCCATGGGAGAAGGGCGCTCGGCCCCAGCGGTGAATTCTCGTCGACCCTCGAAGGTCACGTGTGATATCGCCACAAAACCGGAGTCAGTCGACCGAGAAAGCGCCTTCCACCTCCGACTCTCACTTTCTCTCCCACTTGCGACACGTCATGGCCACCTCGAGCCTTTCACAAGAACAGAAGTACGAGCTTATTACAAGGCGGTTACAAGAAGTTCTAGGAGGAGATATCATCAAGCAGGTGCTTCAGGAGAGAGATGCCAAGGGATATTGGGGTGAGTTTCCTGGAACCGCGGACGCAAGGGGTGAATGCTAATGATATTGCGAACGTGAAACAGGTACCGCAACAACTGGGAAGCGTAAGCAATGCGGTTCCTTCAGAGCATGGATGGCGCAATGACGTTTCTGCATCGTAGCTCACATCGGCTACTTCGTTCCTCTAACCAAGATCGCTGATTTCCTCCATGCCGGAGTTGAGGTAAGCCGTTCCTACAAAGAATAATCTCGCCCTTTTGTGTCTAACCTCGGTTTGTAGATGTCAATCCTTTTGGCAGGTACGTAGATGAGGGACTCGTGCGTTGGAGTCACAAGGCTTACGCTGACTCTTGGTCCCCCTCACATTCCCCAACCCTTGGATGTGCGACAGACCTCCACGCATTCCTTGACAACCTCAAAGCACCATTAGAGCTGGTCAAGCTTCGTGTCGAATACTATCGCTACCTCCTCATATCTGTCTTCACCTCCCTCGGCGTACCGACAACACAACTCAAGTTCGTGGTCGGCACATCTTACCAATTATCAGAAGCCTACAACCTAGACAATTACCGCCTATGTGCAAGCATAACCGAACACGACGCTAAGAAGGCTGGCGCCGAGGTCGTCAAGCAGGTTTCGAACCCGCTTCTGAGTGGGTTGTTGTACCCCGGGTTGCAGGCACTCGACGAGCAGTACCTTGGCGTGGACTTCCAATTTGGTGGTGTCGACCAGGTGAGACGATGAGCGGCACCAAAATACTACACACCCGTTACTGAGTGCTTTACAATGAATAGCGCAAAATCTTCACACTGGCCGAACAATACCTGCCGAAGCTGGGTTACAAAAAGCGCGCTCACCTTATGAACACTATGGTTCCCGGCCTCGCTGGTGGCAAGATGAGCAGCTCCGACCCAAACAGCAAGATTGACTTCTTGGATTCCCCAGCCCTCGTCCGAAAGAAGATCAAGGCGGCGTTCTGCGAAGAAGGCAACATCGAAGATAATGGTCTTTTGGCTTTCGCCAAAGCCGTGCTGATACCCATCGTCAACCTCCGGAAAGAGCAGATAGAGCTCGGACAGGATGCCAAGTTGCCTGCTTACGTGGCCGCGGAAGCTCCAGCGGGCTCGGTCTTCACCATCCCAAGAGACGAAAAGTGGGGTGGATCGTCACATTACGCCACGTACGAGGACCTGGAGAACGACTTTAAGGAGAAGAAGATCCATCCTGGTGACCTGAAGAAGGCAGTCGGAGAGGCGATCATCTCGCTTCTGGAGCCTATTCAAAAGGATTATGAATCCAACAAGGAGTGGCAGGAGGTAACAGCGAAGGCCTACCCTTCGGAAGCACCAAAGTCCGAGCAACCAAAGAAAAAGACCAAGGTAGCCAAATCAGCTCCCTTCGCTCTGGTGCTACAGGACCTCACATTTGCGAAATCTATTACAGGTCTACCACCCACCTCCTCCCGGAAAGGGCAAGAATGCAAAGCCTTCCAGTGGAGAGCCAGCTCTTGTCGTCGAAGGAAACGCAGTGACGACGCCAGCTGGACCCGTTGAGGGTAGTGTCGGTCAGGAGGCTATCGACGTTATCTCGAAAGGTGTAGAGGACGCCAAGGTCGATGATTAGGGTGCTGCTTGGATATTAATGTGCATTTTGATACTCGTACACATACATGGTTTGTTCTTACACGAAAGGACTGCTGAGGTCGCGTGAACAGGCATAATCCAAATTCGGAAATGCACGGAGATAGCGGACCTACATCAAGCTCATATCCGCGCCCTCAAACCCAAACAGGAACACGAGCCTCTCCCAACCTTACCCTCACATCGTCGTTCTCCCTTCCCCCTTCAACACTCTACACATGGATAACTGGTCAAAGCTCACCTCTAGCATCTCTAGTCTCAACATTGGTTCGAACGCTGGCAAGTTCGCCAAGGGTTTCAGCTCGAGCGTCCAGGCTACGCGGTGCGTCATCTCCGTTCCCCTCTTCGTTACTCGCCATCGTCGAGGGAAGGGACAGCTGCAGGGTTGCCCAAGTAGAGAGTTTGGTACATCTCGGCGTGATTTCAGCGGACAGCTTGACGGCATTAGCCACGACTCTCTCAGGGATCATTTGATCCCTCCCGGGCGTAATTGCCAGTCGGCATTGAAATCCCACCTCCCTCGAAGCTTCTGGCATCTGGCATACTTAATTATGGTCCCTTTTGTAGTGAAAGGCTAGGTCAGGTCCCCGTTGAAGACATCACTGAGCTTCCTCAAGGTGACGTTTCATGACGATATCGGGCAGTGTCTCCGCAGCTCACGATCTCTGACCGTCGTGCAGAGTACAAGGACCTCGAAGCACGTGTTGATGCCCTCAAGGCTGCTCAAGATCAGATGCTTAGGCAAGTGCTACAGACGCGGCAAAGTGCTCAATGTAGCAGGAATCTCACTCGATGTTACTGTCAATAGGATCGTCAGCGTCTACGGTACACCCTACGACTACCCCACCCAGATCCAAGGTAGAATGAGGATCCATCTATTGCCCTCAACCTTCTAGCTTATCTGGCTGCTGTGCCTTAGAATCCCTCACCGAATTTGGAACAACCATCACCAGCGGCCTGGCAGCGTTCGCCGCTACAAACCTGAAGGTTCTTCACATCGACGGACCATCACGTCCTTTATCTCCCGACCCTGATAAACATCTTACTTATTTATCTTAGGGCACCAAACTTCCCGTTCCGGCTGCTCCGGCAGCTGCTCCGGCCGAAGAGCATCGCAAGACCCTCCCCCACGCCATCGCGCGATCCAGTGCAGCGGCAGCCAAGACCGTCGGTCCTAATGACCGTCTCGGAAAGGCCTTGGGCTCTTACTCTGCGGCATCTGAGAAGGTATTGCGCTCCCAAGCCTTGCTCTCCTGAAAAGCGATGTTTGACACTGAATGGGCCCGTTATCATTTAGATTGGCGAAGTTCATGCCGCTCAGGACGACGCTATTCTAGTGAACGTTGTAGAACCAATGAAGCTTTCTCTTAGCGGCCCACTTCATGTCGCTATGAATGCTCGCCTGGCGGTGAAGAGCAGTCGGTTGACGTTGGATGCTGTCAAACAAACGTCAGTTGAGATCTCGCAGTTCATACCAAGTGCTATCGTTAACCATCTCTCCTTACCTCCATTAGCTTAAAGACCGCTACCGGCGCTCGCCAAGAGCAGGCGCGGTGAGTTGACGAGGCCCACCCCTGCTTGTACTCTGAGACAAGGCTGACGTCTACGCATCAGTATTGAGGTCGAAAACGCCGAAGATGACTTGGTTCAGAAGACTGAGATCGCCATTCAACAAATGAAAGCCGTCTTGGAAAATGTGAGTCTAACTTGCATGTTCGATAAGTGGGTTACCTCACCTCATCTCGTATCCTCTCAGCCCGAACCTTTGAAGACCCTCAATGAATTGGCTAAAGCTCAGGTAGGCTGCGTTTGACTCTCTGCATTAGTCTCGCTGCTCCTAACGACTCATTGCAACGTAGCTTGCCTACCACATGGCGGCTGCTGAGGCTCTTCAGGCTTGCCAGACAGAACTCGAAGAGCTTAGCATTGAAGCTGAGGGAGATTATCGGTAAGAGAGTCTGTGTGACTCCGAATGCCGTTGGTTTCTAACGGGAGCATCATTCCCTGGATAGGAAATCTCACGGCCAGTAAAGCAAATCAAGTTATGAATGTGTTCTAGAATGTTGGTCTTTCCCCCTTGTGTTAGTTACTCGCCGCTTGGCTACGATTTTGGTGCTTTTATACAATCCCTTTTGTCGAACGAATGCGACATGCGGGTGGTCATGAGACACGCAGTTGAAACCAAAGAAAGTCCAATCAGCAGTTCGCACATCATTCGAATACATACATGGTGTTACAGCAAAGATAAATAAGTAAGGGGGCTCCAGAGCGATCCAGAATAATAATCGAAAGGACGAAGGACGAAAAAGGCCTAAGACGAAAAGCGAAAGAATAGTATCTCAAAGCGAAGCATCCATTGGTTGTGGTGGCGGTATTTCTTCACCCAGTCTGGGGAAAGCGAGAAGAGAGCGTTGATCTCAGTCCGAGGCGAAATATATTACGGAGGCAATGAGACATACGAATAATTCCGTTCAATCTCGGATAAGATAGCGAGGAAGTCCCCTATAAAAGTAAGTCCCCTGTCAGAATGAAGAACTCGGTGCATGATTGCTCGGCGTTGGACGTACAAAGATAATTTAAAGCTCGAGCAGCAGGTTTTGGGGCGGTGTCTGCTTCTCGAATGGAGTCAAGAAGGGTCGAGGCGACGAAGCGGACTTTGTGCACCAGTGAGGGTCCGTTCGTTGCGATAGACAGGATTGGGATTCTGAAAGCCAAAGTCATTAAGCATTCGATCTTCGGCAGTGGTTGACCTAATCGAAGACTTACGTATGGAGAACTTGCAATAGATCTCGAGCCACGGCCTCCCGATCCTCTGCCGTCCATCCGCCGCGTGCGATCTCGGCGGCGACGATCGGCGAGTGGACGAGCGAGAGGTCGTATCCTGCGACACGCAGCGAAGCTACCAGTTGATGACGATGTTGTTCAGCCATCAAACGAGCCATATGCTACACCAAACCAGGGGTAGAGTTAAGCAACTGAGGAAGACCTAACAACGCCGCCGAAACGTACCTGCGTAACGTAGATATTCGCCTGCATGACCAAAAACGCATTCCCAGCATCCTCACGATTCGCATTGGGATTATCAAACAGCTGGTTCACTTCCGCGATAGCAGCTTGAGTAAAACCAGCTCCATCAAAGTCCGCTGCGAATCCACCGGCGTCCAAGTCCAATAGGGGGAACGCCGGTTGAGACCCAGATCCATGGCCCAACGCCGCTCTCCGAGCGGAGGTGTTGCGTAACCTCAGTTCGGTGGGAACGTCGTTGAACACGTTGAGGATCCGTCGGTGAATTTCGCAGACTTCTTCGAGCCGTGCGACGGCTGTCGCGTCTGAGGGGGGTTTATGGACGTCTCGCCGGACGATCGAGATGATCTCGGCGATGAGACTGAATACACGGGAGATGAAGTTGAACCCCGAGATAAGCGGTGTCTTGTTTGGAGGCTGTGGGAGGATAGCTCGTGCAGTGATGCTAAAGTTACGGAGCCGACAAAGCTCAAAATTAGCATTCTTGTGCGTTGCACGGGACGGCATGTGATCCCGATTTGAAAAAGGAGGGACAAAGGAACTTACTACTCGTCGTCCACCTCCGTTGGAAGTCGAACGGTACAATCTTCTAACCGTAAGCTGCATGGTCGATGAGAGATGGCGCATATAGACTTGTCCGCTGCGAGAGGGTGTCGTGGGGCGGGTGTAAGCTTTTCCCTTCGGTTGCATGCGGTGAAATGAATGAAACACGCACCCCCAAACAGCAACCAGAACGCCCTCCTTCGAACTTCCCTCTCAATATAATCCAGACCTTCGTATGAATCCTCGTTGTGCATCCGAAGGCACGTAGCCATGTACAGAGCCTCTCCATACGCAGAAGTCGACGAGCCTTCTTTACCCTCGCGGAAGTAGTAGATGTTGTCGCTGAAAACCAGACCCCGAGCGCGCTTCCATCAGAACACGGTGATGATGAGGGGTGGAGGGGGGCGACGACTTACAAGTACTTGATGACTACCATGGTACTGCTCGGCGGATCATGTGCGAACAACGACGCTCTCTTGGAGGCTTCGCTGAACCTTCTCGCCAACGACCGAACGTCGTCTCGGTCCATGGGCAAATACGATCGAGGCACTTGAACCAACGTCGATGCGAGGGTGCTGCACACCAAGGCAAAGAACAGAGGGTCTCGCTCTTCTCGCTTTTCCCCGAGATCGGCGTAAAAACTGTGTGCGTACGAGTGCGTGCGTGTGCAAGAGCGGGGTACGTAGGTAGGGGAGAAATGGTTAAAACGCAAAACGTCAATTCACTGTGATCGAGAGAGAGCTTCGTTGCCCGGGGAGGGGGGAGAAAGGCTCACCTCGGACGATGAATGCAGGGAGTCAGTGGCCACACGAAGTCAAAGAACAAGCTCAAGATATGCAAAATGGTCGACGTCGGCGCATAGTTATTCAAGCAATAAGGCTGCGTGCCGGCCGGCGAGCTCGGCACGGGGGCGTTGGGGGTCAAGGGCGAGGTGGTCAACGTCGTTCGACTGGAAGCCGACGCCGCATACGGATACGTGACGTTGGAGTAATGGGAAGGGTACATCTTGAGCTGGTTCGACGCGGACGAGGCGGGGCTTGTGAGGGCGGGGTTCACGATCGGGTCGGCGGTGGCTGTAGGGGTTTGCGAAATGTACGAGGACGCGGTGTTGGGAGCGGACGAGGTCGCGGCACCAGAGGTGGTGGTGGTCGTAGTGAGGGGGCGAGGAGGGGAACGATAAGCTGTGGGAGAGGATATCGTCCCTGCACCCGCACCTGCAGCCGCCCCTCCACCAGCACCAGCCGAAGAAGGTAAGTCATTTCCTGGGACACCGTGTGTCGTGAACAATGTCGGACTAGTTGTGACAGCACCTGGCGGAGAAAGACCCGCACCTCCAGAACCGACGCTCACGATCCCGCCGCTATTCATTCGGGCATTACGATGTTGATGATGTTGGAGGTCATGAGGATGGTGGTGGTGGTGAGGTGAGAGGGCGGAATCGAGATTCCAATCGGGTCCAATAACACCGGACCGAGCCATCAGCATGGTGATCGGTGAGACAGACACGTCGTTGGGAGAAGAGGGTACTACTCCGTTCGTGGTGGTCGATTGTCCTGGGTTGCCATTTAACGGTGGAGTCGAGGTGCTCAACGAATTTCGATGTTGCGGGTGAGTGAGGAGCGTTGGCGACGTGATACCTTGCACTGGCGTTGACGATGGAGGTTTCGGATCAAGCTGTTGTGTAAAAAGGCAAGGGAAAAACGAGGGAGAGGGAGAGGGAGGAGGCGGGAGGAAGGTTGGGAGGGGAGAAGAGTATCGAAACATTGTTAGCCGAGGATTCACCGAGAACGACCTCAAGCCTTTAAAAGAAGGGACGATAAACCGTGACCCTCAAGAGGCCAAGAGCGACGACATATGAAATCAGGAAAGAGATCAATCAACGTGATACTCACAGTCAAGGTCCCGCTTCCAGGAACGATCGCGTTCGTAGGATCAAAGGCTCCGCCTCCTCCGCTGCCAGGGTTGTTCTCACCACCTCCGGCAGCGGCTGCTGCAGCTGCAGCCGCTCGTAACCTTCTCACATGCCTATTCAGTAGAATGAAAAGAAGGTTCCAAGCAACGTGGTCAGTCAATCGCTCCCTTCTTTCAGCTTCCGGATACGGAAATGGAATGGGCTGGATCGCGATGCGATCCGATTCGAGGAGCATGGGCACATGGCATCGCACGGCATCGCTCCTTTCACCCTCCCCCACGCGGTACCCCCAGTATGAAAAAGGAGGTTGGGCTTCTGGCCTTGGGCCAGGCACTGCCCGTCATTACTGAATGTGTGCCAGAGCAGCGCGCCCGAGCATGTGCAAAAGGACAGAAATAACGTGAATGACGTTTCGAGTTTGCCCTCGCTCCCTTAGAAGGGTTTGAAGTAGTGGGTTCAACGAAACCCCGGAAGGATTTCGACTGAGGCAATTCGGGTCCGACGATGTGGAAAGAGCAAACGGCCCGGACGCGGGCCCAGCCCCGGTGCTTACAACGGGGTTGCGCGTTTTGCGGATGAGACATTCGTGCGTGCCCATCCCCGGGAACAGAAACGTTCAAACAGGAATACTCAACTGGTTAGGTGGACCTCGTTTCTTCGCCTTGAAGTGGTACGTACAGTTGATGCTGGCTGCGATGCACGGCTTGCAGTAGGGGATTCGTTTGACGCCGTTGGGTCCGAGTGTCATCCCAATTCCGTCCTTTTCGGCTGGAAAGAAGGTAAACAACGTCCCGATAATTTCGGTGCTTAAGTCCCGGTGTTTTTGCTATCTGAAAGGGGGTATACGTACGATCTGTGGAGTCGACTTGGACGCATCGAACTTTACGTGCTCGACAAGAGTCACAGCCTGCAGTCGGTGAAGGGGGGGGGGGGGGTGAAAGTTGGTCCGGGTGTAGTCGGTCGGTCAGCACAGGGCGATTATTGGAATTTCGACTGCCTACGCACTCTGCAGCAGGCGAGTGTACTTTGGTCGTTCCGTCTTTCCACTACCACCATTATCAATACTGCTTGGCGGTCTTGGGATCTGGCTACCGTTGGAGTTGGGTAAGCCATAGACGCTTGTGGCGGACGAGTCGTCTTCGGTGCTGGACTTGGGACTCGATGCTCGCCCGACAATGTCGCCGTTCATCATATTTGTAAGAGTCAAAGTGGGTCCGTTGGCGGTGGGGGCGGGCTTTGTGTCGTCGATCGAAGATAGGTGTGTCGAGGTGGCTGAGAGGGGAGGAGAAACGTATACCCGTGAGGGTACCAATGCGAGAACGAGGCGAGAACTTGAGGGGAGGTGGGAGGGAGAGAGCGGTCGCGCGCAAAGGCCCCTCTCGCGTGGGTCCCACAGTTTAAGATATCCTGCAAGGGACTCGCGACCCTTAGGGAGTCCCAAATACCCCAGAGACGCACCAAGTCGGGCGAACCATCGTACTTTTTGGGTTACTTCTTGTGGCAGATGCGATCTCGACGGGTTCAGGAAGCAACCCGCCTGCGCTCGACGTCGAAGGGGGGACCCGGTCGGTAAAGGTCGCATGCTTCTTTTTCGGGTACTGGAAACTGTATGGTATGCACTCGGTCGGGGAGAAACACAAAAACCCACGACTGGCGCGGGTTCATCCAGGTGCAAGGTTAAGGGACCACCCGCCAAAATGGGTTTTCAACTTCGCGCTCGCCTCTCTCTAGCACTTGAAGGGTTGACATCCTTCCAAAGACATGTGCTCGAGGGAAACTGGAAAGAAGATCTCGCGCCGCTCTCCAATGATAAAATCCGTCCCGTCACCCGATTCGTTCGTCCAAAGTACGGGTGTGTGTACCAAAGGGAAAAGTGCCTCAGAGTTCGCGAACCACGCATCGACCGACCGACGTGTTCTTTAGAGCTTCCTTCCAAGGCCAAGGAGAGAGCTATGCGTCATTACCCGCCAAAAAGCGGGCATCGGTTATTTAGCCCAAGCCGCTTCACATGGGGGGGTACCTTTTTCTTCAATTCTTTTTCAGGCGAAATACATTTTTAGAAAGCCGGGTTCGCGAATTTCGAGAGCGTGTGTGTTGGAAGTTTCTCACTCGAATCGGGATCCCGCCTGAGAGCGTCGGGGCGTCCCGACACATCTTCTCAACCAATAGGACACCGGACCACGAACCTCCTATCCCACGACAACTACCAACTGGATTCCCAACTCGGCGTATGAAGGTTCGAAAGGCCCGACATTCCTTTACTAAGCAGTAATCTGGTGGTCATCTGACCGACTCTTCGGATAAGCTCGAGCAGCTGATGTCTTGTTTATCCATTGTTTATCCGAGTGACTGTGAGTCTTCGGAGAAATACCTTTCAGAGAGCGTCGCCCGGCCGGCCCACTCCTGTGCCATACATTTATGTCCTTTGGAAGCATCTTTTAATACATTTTAGTCTATATATGGCAATTAGAGTCGGGTCCCGTAGACAACTAGAGTAAGCTCTTCGTTGTCAGATTATTTTCCAATATTTGTCCAACACTACACGATATAAAGCGCGAGAGGAGTTTACCCGACCAAACCATTAACCATCAGTTTTGCCTTGGGTTTACCCTCCATCACCGGTTAAACTCTCTCTCTCGCTCACTTCGGTCAATTCGGACATACGCTACGATGACTGCCGCTTCTTTTGCCACTGCCGACCTTCAAGACGTCGTGGATAAACTCACCACAGAAGAGGCCATTTCTTTGATCTCCGGCTTCGGGTTCTGGGGCACTGCAGCTGTGAGTTTAATCGAGGGAGAGGCCGAGGTTTTCATTATGCCCTGCACGCTTAATTCCCTTGCGCTAAACCACCATCCTAACTGAATTGTCGCCCTTCCACGTATTAGGTCCCTCGCCTTGGCGTTCCTTCAATCAAGGTCAGTTAGCTCACTGATTATCGCATGTCTCACTTCGCCCCATCTCTGATCCCCCATTCAATGCTTCCTTTATTATTTCATGAATTGTTCAGGTTTCCGACGGTACGGAATTCTATTTGCAAATCACGGGCGCTATGACGACAAAGACTTATTTGACGCTTTTCCCCTGCTTATTCCCTTACCAAAAACGACAAATCACGATTACTCTTCTATTCAGGTCCCAACGGCGTCCGCGGAGGGTTCGTCTTCAATAGCACTCCGGCTAACTGCATCCCGGTAAGTTCCCTCCTCCTCGATCCTTCTTGTCCCACGCCTCTCGGCCCCGGGAATCGACCACGTTCCTGGTTATCACCGAACCTTCGTCTTCGTCTTGCCCTAATTAACTACCTGCTTCGAAACTAAAAACTAACTGACACGCGATTTTGATTTGCGGGGGTGCGGCAGTGCGCGACCGCTTTAGCAGCAACCTGGGATACGGAACTCGTGCGCGAAATTGCCTCCAACTTGCTCGCCCCAGAAGTCAAGCAGCGTGCATCGTCCGTCCTGTTGGCTCCGACATGTAATATCCAACGGGTGCGTCTCCCGGACCGAACTTTTTATTATTAGTGTCCGTGGATTTTGATATGCTAATAGGGTCGATCTCTGTCTTTGGGGGCTTGCAGTCACCTTTGGGCGGTCGCGTGAGTCTTTCCCCTCGATTTTCGGACGTCTCGGATTTCCTTACGCTAATCGGATTTCGACATTTGTATACCTGCAATATCTGCGACCTTCCTCTTCCTTTCACCCCCGCACTAAAACCCAAAAATATGCAAAAATAGAGCTTCGAAAGCTTTGCAGAAGACCCTCACTTATCCGGCCACATGGCAGCAGCGTACATCAACGGCCTTCAAAGCGGTGGGGTTGGAGCATGCATCAAACACTTCGTGTACGTGTCTAGAAGCTTTCTTTCACCCCCTGGTGCTAAACCCAATCGAGGCGAGGCTTGAGGCCTCCAATGACCACGTTCCGCCAATTTCATATCCCACCTCGTGGCATTAACCGCCTCCCACTTCTGGGTTCGAGGTCTGGGTTGCTTCGAGCTTTCTAATTGATCTTCTTTTTTTCCTTTATTTTGTTAGCGCCAACGACCAGGAAGACGAACGTATGGGTGGTGATTCTATCATGAGTGACCGAGCTCTCCGAGAAATCTACCTTTATCCGTTCATGTTGGCTGAGAAATTGGCTAAACCCATGTGTTACATGACTTCGTGAGTAAAGGCTTCCTTCCTTCCCAACTCCCCGATCTACGGCCTTTTGGTCCAATTATCGTCAAGCTTCTCTTTCGTATTGACTGATTGACGCTCCACACCGCCCTTCCCCTTCCCCTTCGCTTCCCTTCCCTCGCACAATTCTGTCTCCCCCACAAACTTCCCAACCTAAAGGTACAACAAACTCAACGGCACCTACTGTTCCGAAAACACCTACCTCCTGCAATCGATCCTGCGAGGCGAATGGAAATCCGAGGCAATGGTTATGAGCGACTGGTTCGGCGTCTACGGCTTGGCTCCCTCCATCAACGCCGGAGTCGATTTGGAGATGCCCGGAGTGAATAAATGGAGGGAAGATGAAAAGGTCCAACGCTGCATCAAGGCTAAGAAGATTACGGTTAGGACGGTCAAAGAGCGCGCTGCCAGCGTGTTGAATTTGGTCAAGGATCTGTCAAAGACCAATGCCGAGGTGAGTTGAGTTGTCGGGGCTTGTGTTTTTGATGCCGTGGAATGCGTAACACGCTCGAGTCGGCTCCGGGCTTTCGGCCTCTCGGCCTCTCCCGACCTTTCTATTCCCCTCTCCCTCCTTTTCCCAAATTCGGGGTTTTCCCCCGTGGGGGCGCATTTGAACTAAACATGGCATTTCCCTTTTCTCGAAAACCAGGTCATCGATGGTAACGGCAAGGAGCATTACGAGAAAAAGGACGCCGATTGCGCGCTTATGCGCCGAGTCGCGGCTGAATCCATCGTCCTGCTCAAGAACACCGCCAACATCCTCCCTATTAAGCCTGCGGACTCGGGGATTAATAAGGTCGCGATCATTGGTCCGAATGCGAAGGCTACGGCCGCGAGCGGTGGTGGATCGGCGGCTATGAGGAACGCGTACTTCGTCTCTCCATTCGATGGTATCGTAGCGGCCCTGCCGAAGGGCGTGGAAGTGAAGTATCATGAAGGGTGTGCGGGTACGTCGTCACGGCTGTTTCCCTTCGAATGTTACGCGCCTGAGAGGCTAACGCCCCCGACCCGATCGGCTAGGCTACAACATGCAACCCCGGCTCGACAGCCAACTGACAACCGAGACCGGCGAACCGGGATTGACCTGCTTCATTTACTCCCATGACGAACAAGACAGGATCATTAACACCCCCGTTCGTTCCGTTGGTGTCACGGAAACAAATCTCTTCCTCGTCGACCGTGCCTTTGCCGAAGGCGTGAGCACGCGATATACCGCTAAATTCAAGGGCAAGCTCATTCCTCGGGAGAAGGACGAACGTTTCCGATTCGGCTTGACCGTCAATGGGAGAGCTAAACTATACGTAGATGGGAAGTTGGTCATCGACAATTGGACGAGGCAAAAGAGGGGTCACAGTACGTCCGGACGAGCATTCGTTTTACGTGAAGCTTGAGACTTGTAATGGCTAAACTCGTATGAACCGTTCTCTCCCACCTCTCCACAGCGTTCTTCGGCGCCGGCACACCTGAAAAACACGGCGAAACCGATCTCAAAGCAGGCGTCGCACACGAAATTGAAATCGAATACCGAAATATCCGTGGACCTGCAGATGGAGACGAAGCTGAAGCGCTCGCAAGAATCCCCCCTGGTTTGCGCCTTGGCGGAGCTGAAGTCCTTCCGGAGCAGTCGGTGGACGAAGCCGCTGCAATCGCCAAAGACGCCGATTTGGCCATCGTTGTCGTAGGCTTGAACGGAGATTGGGAGACGGAAGGCAATGATCGCCCTCATTTGGAGTTGCCTGGAAGGACGAATGAGCTTGTTGCCAAGGTTGCTGCCGTAAGCCCCAAGACGGTCGTGGTTAACCAATCAGTGAGTGAAAACGTGTCTTACGGACCGGCCAGCGAATCTTACTCATCGCATCTGGGACATGGTCTCCTCCACTTTCAGGGATCTGCTGTAGCGATGCCTTGGATCGACCAGGTCTCTGGTCTCGTTCATGCATGGTACCTTGGCAACGAGACAGGGAACGCCATTGCGGACGTTCTCTTTGGCAACGTCAACCCTTCCGGCAAGATGTCCATGACCTTCCCCAAGAGACTCGAGGACATTCCATCATACGGTTTCGGTGCGCAGAATGGCAAAGTTCGGTATGGCGAAGACTTGTACGTTGGTTACAAGGGCTACCAGCTTAGGAACATCGCCCCTCTCTTCCCGTTCGGGTAAGCGTGGTTGCCGAAACGAAGATCGCGCGCTCTCGTTGTTCACTCCTCACGTCTTTCTTAGATATGGTCTTTCGTACACTACCTTCAAGTACGGTGAAGCCAAAGTCTCCGCATCATCATCGGGTGACTTCTCCGCGACCGTTACTGTTTCAGTCACCAACACCGGCTCCGTCGCTGGCTCCGAGGCCGTCCAAGTCTACGTTTCTTTGCCGAGAGGCCAGCTCTCTCACCCGCAGCAGCAACTCAAGGCGTTCAAGAAAGTCAAGGACCTCGCTCCGGGCAAGACCGAGGAAGTCCAATTTACGCTAGACAAGTACGCCGTGTCGTATTGGGACGATATCATCCACCGCTGGAGAGCCGATAAAGGAACCTACACCGTTCGCGTTGGCAGGTCGGCTGTTGAATTGGAGAGTGAGGCGACGTTTGAAGTCGAAAAGGCCTTTGAATGGAACGGGCTGTAAAATCACCTCCGTAAAAAGTTATCCCTGTTGTGTTTTTGGTAACTCGATCCCGCGATATAAATTGATGATCATTGGCAACTACGCGTGAGGGATAGATATCTCGAGTGAACGTCTTGCGTGGTGGTTCCGGGTCACAGGTATCCTGACTCACTCCATAAACATTTCTTTGCACTCGGGGTAATCTTGCTGTCAAAGACCACACTGCGTATTGGTATGTGGGCCATGTGGAACGGGCTTATTATGGCCTCACGGGGAGGGTGAGCGCGGTGTCAACTTAACCTCCCTGCTCGCCAACTCTTAACTTGGCATGGGTTTTCCAAAGGTCCATGAAGCACGACCTGATCCCATCCCGTCGTGATTCCTAGATATACAACAGGACAATATTCATAGCTGGCTCGGACTGTTAGTCATGGATCGGCAACGCGTTCCGAGTTAGTCTCCCGGGCCAGACTGATAACAACTTGCGAGGGTGGGTAAGCTCCGAGTGTACTTCCGGGGGTGACGGGACCGCTTTTCGATTCTGCACCTGGAGCACCAGTCGATGATATGGAAGACGCTCCTGAAAGAGCTGCCACTGTCTCAGCGAATGCGGATGCGGACCATGACGGAAGGTTGGAGAAAGAGCTAATACGTTGAACTGGAGCAGTGGGTAAGCTGATATTAACAAGTATCAAAGGTTGGGCACAGGACTAAGTGGTGTGACATCGTCTACAAATGCCGTGGAACGGGTTAAACGGTGTCCGGATGGAGGATTCGGTAGCGTCGCGCGCTGGTGGGAACGGAGAGGCTTCACGTGCCGTACACATTTCTTTTGAAATGCTCTCAACAAAAGCAAGTATTGATCCCATCTTCGGAGAAGTGAAAGTGAGCTCACTTTCAACAGAACTGTTCCTGATGAAATGATTCACTTTGCTGACACGGGTTGTAACTTTCCTTAAGCTTGCCGAAACCATTAAAACCGTCCCGTCGTTTCCGCGACGAGACATGGTGATGGATCAGGTCGCTTGATCCATCTCTTGTTCGAGGCATATCCTTGCCCTTGTTTACGAGACTAACACATCGCGATTTAACAAGGTCTTTTTCATATAGATACAATCCACGAATCGAAAATCTCTATGTCTTCCGTTCCGTCCTTGGAAAAATCTCGCAGATGGGCTTGAGACAATGCTGAAGAAGCACGGAGCTCGCAATTTGTGTATAATTGATCAAGTAATCAATCCCGTGTGTCTTGAAAGTTTCACGCTCGAATCGGGATCCCGCTTGAGAGTGTGTGTGCTCACGTCGGGGCGTCCCGACGCACCTTTCAACCAATAGGTCACCAGGCCACGAACGTCCTATCCCATGACAAATACTATTTGATTCCTAATCTCAGGATTTGAATAATAGGCCCAGACGTTCTTAGTGCATCAGGTGGTCATCTGACCGAGTCTTCGGATAAGCTCAGCTGATGCCTTAATTTATCCGCTATTTACCCGAATGGTTCGTCGCTTTTCGCCCGCCGGCCCGCTCATGTGCCACACCCTCACTTTTTGATAGTTTCTTTTAGCATATCTTAGCTCCAAATGGCAATCGAAATCGGTCCCGCAGTCATCTAGTCGTTGTCAGATATTTATCCGACCGTACATCATATAAAGTGGGAGCTACAGTATCTACCTGCTAGACTGTCTGCTTCAAAAACTATCTGTTTTGCTCTCTAAACCCGTTTAAACGAGCTTTTGTCTGTCTATTCTCCGCCTTTCTCTCCTCTCACTTCACTCAAACTCGTCAATTCGGAAACCCACGATGACCGCCGCTTCTTTTGCCAATGCCGACGTTCAAGACATTGTGGATAAACTCACCACCGAAGAGGCCATTTCCCTGATAGCCGGAGTCGGGTTCTGGGGGACTGCAGCTGTAAGTTTGCAACAACCCGGGGGCCGGTCGAAGCTTCATTATACCCTGCACGCTTAATTCCCTTGCGCTAAACCATTCTCACCATCATCGGCGTCGGCGTTGCACGAATTAGGTCCCCCGCCTTGGCGTTCCCTCTATTAAGGTCAGTAGCTCGTTGATTATCAGATGTCTCAATCGTCTCTGATGAATTCAATATTTTTATTTCATGTATTGTTTAGGTTTCCGATGGTACGGATATATCTCCTTACGAATCCCAGCGCTATGACGACAAATGTTAATTTTGTCACGTTCTTCTGCTGTTCCCTACCGAAACGACAAATCACGATTACTTCGTTCACTATTCAGGTCCCAGCGGCGTCCGTGGAGGGTTCCTCTTTAATTGCACTCCGGCTAACTGCATCCCGGTAAGTTTCCATTGTTGGAGTTGTCCACTGGTCCCACGCCTCTCAGCGCTGTACATGTGCTTCATCACCGAACCTTCGTCTTTCCCTATTATTATCGCTTCGAACTACAACTTACACGCGATCTGATCGCTTGTGATTGGGTGCAGTGCGCGACCGCTTTGGGAGCAACCTGGGATACGGAACTCGTCAGCGAAATTGCCTCCAACTTGCTCGCTCCAGAAGTCAAACAGCGTGCATCGTCCGTCCTGCTGGCTCCAACATGCAACATCCAACGGGTAAGTTCCTCCACTGAGTTTCGCTCGGTTCGTGGATGTGGTATGCTGATAGGGTCGATCTTCTTGGGGCTTATAGTCACCTTTGGGCGGTCGAGTGAGTCTTTCCTCCTCCTCCCCGTGTGTCGGACGTCTCGGATATCCTTTCGCGTTGGACGCTAATTGGATTTCAACATTTGTATACTTCCAATTACTGCGACCTTCTTCTTCCTCCTTTCCCCCCACACCAAAACCAAAATATGCAAAATAGAGCTTCGAAAGCTTTGCAGAAGACCCCCACCTATCTGGACACATGGCAGCAGCTTACATCAACGGCCTTCAAAGCGGTGGGGTCGCAGCATGCATTAAGCACTTTGTGTACGTGTCCAGAAGCATTCTTCATACTTTTCCCCTGGTGCTATTCCCAACCGAGGCGAGGCTTAAGCCTCCTAGCCACGTTCCCCATTTCCCTCGTGGGATTAACCGAGTCTGGGCTCTCGAGCTTATTGATTATTGACTTGCCTTCTTTTCTTCGCTTGTTTTGATTATTGTAGCGCCAACGACCAGGAAGACGAGCGCATGGGCAGTGACTCGATCTTGAGCGACCGAGCTCTTCGAGAGGTCTACCTTTATCCGTTCATGTTGGCTGAGAAATTGGCTAAACCCATGTCTTACATGACCTCGTGAGTAAAGCTTCCTGCTTTCCGACTTCCTCCCCCCCCCTCCCCGATCGACGACCTTTGGTCCAATTATCGTCGGGCTTCTCTCCCAAGCCTTCGTATTGATTGACGCGCCACACCCTTCCCCTGCCTTCCCTTTCCCTCACACTCTTCTTTCAAACCCCGCACGAAACTTTCCCAATCAAAAGATACAACAAGCTCAACGGCACTCACTGTTCCGAAAACCCGTACCTCCTCCAATCGATCCTGCGAGGAGAATGGAAATCCGAGGCAATGGTTATGAGCGATTGGTTCGGCGTCTACGGCTTGGCTTCCTCCATCAACGCCGGAGTTGATTTAGAGATGCCCGGAGTTAATAAATGGAGGGCTGACGAGAAGGTCCAGCGCTGCATTTCGGCCAAGAAGATTACGGTTAGGACCATCAAGGAGCGCGCTGCGAGTGTGTTGAATCTGGTCAAGCACCTGTCAAAGACGAATGCCGAGGTGAGTTATTGGGGCTTGGGTTCGTGCTGCGTAACGCGTACACGCTCGGGTCGGCTCCGGGCTTTCGTTCTATTTCCATCTTCTTTTCCGATTTAATTTCTCTGTGGGGCGCGGGAGTGGGTTTTGAGCTAACTCGGATCTACCCTATTTCCTCCCTCGGCTCAAATCAGATCATCGATGGCGACGGAAAAGAGACCTACGAGAAAAAGGACGCGGACTGCGCTCTCATGCGCCGAGTTGCGGCCGAATCCATCGTGTTGCTCAAAAACACGGCCAACATCCTCCCTATTAAGCCTGCGGACTCGGGTCTTAAGAAGATCGCGATCATTGGTCCGAATGCGAAGGCTATAGTTCCGAGCGGTGGAGGATCAGCGTCGATGACGAACGCGTACGTCGTCTCTCCATTTGATGGGATCGTCGCGGGTTTGCCGCAAGGTGTGGAGGTGAAGTACCATGAAGGGTGTGCTGGTACGTGTTCTAGTTTCTCTCTTCAAATGTCACGCGTAACGGAGACTAACGCCTAGACCCGACTGGCTAGGGTACATGATGCAACCCCGGCTCGACACTCAACTGACGACCGAGACCGGCGAGCCAGGATGGATCTGCTCTATTTACTCCCACGACGAACAAGACAAGATCATCGACACCCCTGTTCGCTCCATTCGTGTCAAGGATACCAACGTCTTTCTCGTCGACGCTGCCTTTGACGACGCTAGCACGAGATTTACCGCCAGATTCAAGGGCAAGCTCATTCCCCGGGAGAAGGATGAACGTTTCCGATTCGGTTTGACCGTCCTTGGGAGAGGTAAACTATACGTCGATGGGAAGCTGGTCATTGATAATTGGACGAGGCAAAAGAGGGGTAACAGTACGTCCGGCCGGGCCGTCGTTTACGTGATTCCTGAGACTTTTAGTGGCTAAACTCGTACGAACCCTTCTTTCTCACCTCTTCCCAGCGTTCTTCAGCAACGGGACACCTGAACTGTGCGGCGAAACCGATCTCAAAGCAGGCGTCGCACACGAAATTGAAGTCGAATTCCGAAATATTCGTGGACCTGCAGATGGAGACGAAGATGAATCGCTCGTCAGCCCGGGCCCTGGTCTGCGCCTTGGCGGAGCTGAAGTCCTCTCGGAGCAGTCGGTGGACGAAGCCGCTGCGATCGCCAAAGATGCCGACTTGGCTATCGTCGTTGTAGGCTTGAACGGAGATTGGGAGACGGAAGGCTATGATCGAACTCATTTGGAGTTGCCTGGAAGGACGAATGAGCTTGTCGCCAAGGTCGCTGCCGTAAACCCAAAGACGGTTGTGGTCAACCAATCAGTGAGTGAAAACGTGTCTTCCGGACCGGCCAGCGAATCTTACTCACCGCATCTGGGACATTCGTCTCCTCCACTTTCAGGGATCTGCTGTAACTATGCCTTGGATTGACCAAGTCTGTGGTCTCGTTCAAGCATGGTACCTTGGCAACGAGACAGGGAATGCCATTGCGGACGTCCTCTTTGGCAAAGTCAACCCTTCCGGCAAGATGTCCATGACCTTCCCCAAGAGACTCGAGGACGTTCCAACATACGGTCATTTCAGTCCGCAGAATGGCGAAGTCCGGTATGGCGAAGACTTGTACGTTGGTTACAAGAGCTACCATCATAGAAACATCACACCTCTATTCCCATTCGGGTGAGTGCGGTCGCCGAAAGCGCGGATCGCGCTCTCTCGTTAACTTTCCCCGCCTTTCTTAGATACGGTCTTTCGTACACGACTTTCAAGTACGGTGAAGCCAAGGTCTCTGCATCGTCCTCGGGTGACTTCTCCGCTACCGTTACTGTCTCGGTCACCAACACCGGCTCCGTCGCCGGCTCCGAGGCCGTCCAAGTCTACGTTTCTCTACCAACAGGCCAACT
>WSUB01000143.1:0-75902 GCA_019633425.1 Tulasnella sp. 424 | reverse complement strand
GTCTCGGTCACCAACACCGGCTCCGTCGCCGGCTCCGAGGCCGTCCAAGTCTACGTTTCTCTACCAACAGGCCAACTCTCCCACCCGCAGCAGCAACTCAAGGCATTCAAGAAGGTCAAGGATCTCGCTCCAGGCAAGACCGAGGAAGTCGAATTCACGTTAGACAAGTACGCCGTGTCGTATTGGGATGACATCATCCACCGCTGGAGGGCCGACAAAGGAACCTACACCGTTCGCGTCGGCAGGTCGGCTGCTGAGGTGGAGAGCGAGACGACGTTTGAAGTTGCGAAGGCCTTTGAATGGAACGGGCTGTAAAATATTCCCTCCTTTACAAAGTCATAATTGTTGTGTCTTTGGTAACTAGATCCTACGTAAAAATGATGATTATTGGTATCTACGCGTGAGGGGATTCTCGAGTAACGGTCTCGCGTCGTAGTTCCGAGTCACGGGTGTTCTAACTGATTTCATAAATATTTCCTGACATTCGGTCTAATCTTGCTGTCAAAATGCACGCTGCGTGTTGGTGTGTGAGCCATTTCATCACGGTCTGATGGGGAGGGTGAGGGCAGTATCATCTTAACCTCGCTGCCCGCCAACTTTAACGTGACACAGTTCTCTCTAGATCTGACGTCCGTGAAAAACGACCTGATCCGGCCATCGTAGTTTCTGGACTCATGCAGCAGAAAAACTTCATATCTGGCTTGGACCGTTGGTCATAGATCAGCAACGCGTTCCGAGAGCACTCACTTCCTCAGGCGACGAAGCCGGAGGTTGTCCATTCATTGAACTCTCAACCGACGTAAGGTACAGGTGCGGAGGGCCATAATCGTCTTATAAAGCTGGTGCGACGTCCCCGATACTTCCGTTCACATGGCACCGTTAGTTTTAATCGTCTCCTCAATTACATCGAGGCCAGTATTCGTGGCAATCTTGTCCGCCTCCAACGGAGCCGCCGTTTAATCCTACACCCTAAGCACTAGTCAATAGTATCAAAGACGCTCCCGAAAGGCGACTTCGGATGTCGACCACGACGGAAGGTTGGACGAGAGAGCCGAAGCAGTACTGTCAGCCGGGCGAGTAGAGTGGGGGCTAAGTTGATATTAAGGAGTATCCGAGGGCGAAAGTAAAGAATAGGTGGTGCAACATCGTTAACCAATGCCTCGATTCAATTTCAACAGAATCTGTTCTTGATGAAATGGTTCGCTTTGCACCGGCCGTAACTTTCCTTGCCGAAACCATCAAAACCATCCGCCGTTACCCCGACGAGACCTGATCCATCTCTTGTTCGGGACATCTTTTTGCCCTTTTTCACGAGACTAACCCACCGTAATGTGATTGAGTCTCCCTAAGGTTTTTATGGAAATAAGTACGATCCACGAATTGTGTATTCTAGGATGCCTTCCGTTACGTCCTCGGAGAAACCTCGCAGATGGGTTCAAGACGCTGACTCCCAGTCTGTTTAAATTTAATCAAGATAATCAACCCCGTGTGTGTTGGAAATTACTCACTCGAATCGGGATCCCGCCTGAGAGAGCGTGTCCACGTCGGGGGGTCTCGCCTCACCTTCTCAGCCAATAGGACATCAGACCACGAACCTCCTATCCCACGACAACTACCAACTAGATTCCCAACGTCAGTATTTGAATCCATAAGAAGGTTCGAAAGGCCTGACGTTCTTTTGCTAATAAGTATATCAGGTGGTCATCTGGCCGATTCATCGGCTAAGTTCGCCGATTTCTAATTTATCCACCATTTACCCGAATGGTTCGCGCTTCGGAGAAATACCTTACAGAGAACGTCGCCCGGGCGGCCCACTCATGTGCCATACCCTCATTCCTTGGCCGTTTCTTTGAACATATTTTAGCCTCCAAATGGCAATCAGATCGGTCCCGCAGTCATCTAGTCGTCGTTAGAGATTTATCCGGCAGTACGCCATATAAAATGAGAGGAATCTACCATCGTCCGCTTCAAAAACCATCCGTTTTGCCCTTGGTTTTACCCTCCAGTACCGTTTAAACGAGCTTTCACCCGTCTACCTCCGATACTCTCTCCTCCCACTTCGGTCAAACGCGTCAATTCGGAAACACACGATGACCGCCGCTTCTTTTGCCAACGCCGACGTTCAGGACATTGTGGATAAACTCACCACAGAAGAGGCCATTTCCCTGATATCTGGGGTCGGGTTCTGGTGGACTGCAGCTGTGAGTTACAATCCCCGGGGGGGGGGCAGGTTTCATTATGCCCTGCACGCTTGATTCCCTGGCGCTAAACCATTCTAACTGAATTGCTGTCGTTCCACGTATTAGGTCCCTCGCCTTGGCGTTCCTTCTATTAAGGTCAGTTAGCTCGCTGATTATTGCATGTCTCAGTCGACCCATCTCTGATCCATTCAACGCTTCTTTGATTTCATGTATTGTTCAGGTTTCCGATGGTACGGATATCTTTTTCTGAATCCCAGCGCTATGACGACAAAGTATTTTGACGCCTTACCCTTCACTTTCCCCTGCTCTTCCTTACCGAAACGACAAATTACGATGACTTCCTTCAGGTCCCAACGGCGTCCGTGGAGGGTTCTTCTTTAACGGCACTCCGGCTAACTGCATCCCGGTAAGTTTTGGTTGTCGAGTTGTCTACTTATCTCACGCCTCTCGGCCCCGGACCGACGTTCCACGTTCTTTATCCCCGAACCTTCGTCTTTCCCTAAATACTACCCTTCGAACTAAACTAATCACTGATATCGCTTGTGATTGGGGGCAGTGCGCGACCGCCTTGGGAGCAACCTGGGATACGGAACTCGTCAGCGAAATTGCCTCCAACTTGCTCGCTCCAGAAGTCAAACAACGTGCATCGTCCGTCCTGCTAGCTCCGACATGCAACATCCAACGGGTGCGTCTCTCGACTGAGTATTCGCTGGGTCCATGGGTGTGGTATTCTGACAGGGACGATCCTTTCTTGGGGTTTCTAGTCACCTTTGGGCGGTCGAGTGAGTCTTTCCTCTCCCGTGTTTCGGACGTCTCGGATATCCTTCGTATTGGGTGCTAATCGGGTTTCACATTTGTATACTTGCAATAACTGCGACCTTCTTCTTCTTCCTTTCCCCCCATACCAAAACCCAAATATGCAAAATAGAGCTTCGAAAGCTTTGCAGAAGACCCTCACCTATCGGGCCACATGGCAGCAGCTTACATCAACGGCCTTCAAAGCGGTGGAGTTGCAGCATGCATTAAGCACTTTGTGTACGTGTCCAGAAGCTTTCTTCCTGCTTTCCCCCTTAGTGCTATGCCCATTCGAGAGGAGACTTTAAACCTCCTTGCTACGTTTCCCCATTTCATGCCCCTGGTGAAATGAACCGAGTCTTGGTTCTCAAGCTTATTGATTACTGACTTGCCTTCTTTTCTTCGCTTGTTTCCGTTATTGCAGCGCCAACGACCAGGAAGACGAGCGCATGGGCAGTGACTCGATCCTGAGTGACCGAGCTCTCCGAGAGGTCTACCTTTATCCGTTCATGTTGGCTGAGAAATTGGCTAAACCCTTGTCTTACATGACTTCGTGAGTAATACTTTCTAAGGCCCCGGCCTCTCCCGATCGACGACCTCTGGTCCAATTATCGTCGGGCTTCTCTCTCAAGCCTTCGTACTGATTGACGCCCCACAACCTTCTCATTCCTTGCCTTTCCCTCGCACTCTTCTTTTAAACCCTGCACGAAACTTTCCCAATCTAAAGGTACAACAAACTCAACGGCACCCACTGTTCCGAAAACACCAACCTCCTCCAATCGATCTTGCGAGGAGAATGGAAATCCGAGGCAATGGTTATGAGCGATTGGTTCGGCGTCTACGGCCTAGCTCCCTCCATCAACGCCGGAGTCGATCTGGAGATGCCTGGAGATAATAAATGGAGGACTGACGAGAAAGTGCAACGCTGCATTTCGGCTAAGAAGATTACGGTTAGAACGATCAAGGAGCGCGCTGCGAGTGTGTTGAACCTGGTCAAGCACCTGTCAAAGACGAATGCCGAGGTAAGTTGTTGGGGCTTGGGTTTCGTGCTGCGTAATGCGTACACGCTCGATTCGGCTCCGGGCCTTCGGCCTCTACCGATTTCTATTTCCCTCTTCTGTTTCAATTTCCTTTCCCCGTGGGGCGCGCGAGTGGGTTTTGAGCTAACCTGAATCCACCCTCCTCTCCTCCTTCGTCTCGAACCAGGTAATCGATGGCGACGGAAAAGAGACGTACGAGAAAAAGGACGCCGATAGCGCTCTCATGCGCCGAGTCGCGGCCGAATCCATCGTCTTACTCAAAAATACCTCCAACATCCTCCCTATTAAGCCTGCGGACTCGGGAATCAAGAAGATCGCGATCATTGGTCCGAATGCGAAGGCTACGGTGGCGAGCGGTGGTGGATCGGCGTCGATGAGGAACGCGTACGTCGTCTCTCCGTTTGATGGCATCGTCGCAGGTTTGCCAGAGGGTGTGGAGGTGAAGTATCATGAAGGGTGCTCTGGTACGTACCGCTGGTCTTTTACATGCCTGTATGCCTGGGGAGGGACTGAAGCGGGAAATGCTCCGGATTGAATAGGTTACATGCTCCAGCCCAGACTCGACACTCAACTCAAGACCGACTCGGGCAAATCTGGCTGGACGTGCACCGTTTACTCGCACGACGAGCAAGACAACTTCATCGACAAGCCCGTCGAGTCCATCCACGTAACTGAGACCAACGTCTTCCTCGTCGATGCGGTCTTCGAAGGACTCACCACCAGGTACACCGCCAAGTGCAAGGGTAAACTCATCCCACGTGAGAAAGACGAGCGATTCCGCTTTGGCTTGGCCGTCCTCGGAAGGGCGAAGCTTTACGTCGACGGCAAGCTGGTCATCGACAACTGGACTAGGCAAAAGAGAGGTCGAAGTGAGTGTGAAACTTCGAATTTTTTAAACTTTCCTCTGTGCTAACCGTCGCCTCCGCGCGCGCTCCGAATAGCGTTCTTCGGCAACGGCACACCCGAAGAGCATGGCGAAGTCGACTTGAAAGCTGGCGTCGCGCACGACATTGAGATCGAATTCCGAAACATTCGTGGACCTGCAGACGGAGACGAAGCGGAAACAGTCGTTTCCCTCGGTCCAGGTTTCCGTCTTGGTGGTGCCGAAGTCCTCTCTGAGCAATCCGTCGACGAAGCGGCTGCGATCGCCAAGGACGCTGATTTGGCCATTGTTGTCGTTGGTCTGAACGGAGATTGGGAGACGGAGGGCTATGACCGTTCCACTTTGGAGTTGCCTGGAAGGACGAACGAGCTGGTCGCCAAGGTCGCTGCTGCGAACCCCAAGACTATTGTGGTTAATCAGTCGGTGAGTGGAAACGTGTCCCCCGGACTGGCTAGCAGACCTTACTAACCATTGGGAAATTCGTCTCCTCCACTTTCAGGGATCTGCCGTGACAATGCCTTGGGTTGACCAAGTCCCTGGTCTCGTTCATGCCTGGTACCTTGGCAACGAGACAGGGAACGCCATTGCAGACGTTCTCTTTGGCAAAGTCAACCCTGCCGGCAAGATGTCCATGACCTTCCCCAAGAGACTCGAAGACGTTCCAACATACGGTCATTTCAGTCCTCAGAATGGCAAGGTTCGGTATGGCGAAGACTTGTACGTTGGTTACAAGAGCTACCATCATAGGAATATCACACCTCTATTCCCGTTCGGGTGAGTGCGGTCGCCGAAAGCGCGGATCGTGCTCTCTCGTTGTTGACTCTCCCCGCCTTTCTCAGATATGGTCTTTCGTACACTACTTTCAAGTACGGTGAAGCTAAAGTCTCCGTATCATCCTCGGGTGACTTCTCTGCCACCGTTACCGTCTCGGTCACCAACACCGGCTCCGTCGCCGGCTCCGAGGCCGTCCAAGTCTACGTTTCTCTACCAACAGGCCAACTCTCCCACCCGCAGCAGCAACTCAAGGCATTCAAGAAGGTCAAGGATCTCGCTCCAGGCAAGACCGAGGAAGTCGAATTCACGTTAGACAAGTACGCCGTGTCGTATTGGGATGACATCATCCACCGCTGGAGGGCCGATAAGGGAACCTACACCGTTCGCGTTGGCAAGTCGGCTGCTGAAGTGGAGAGCGAGGCGACGTTTGAAGTTGCAAAGGCCTTTGAATGGAACGGGCTGTAAAATATTTCCTCCTTAACAAAGTCATAATTGTTGTGTCTTTGGTAACTCGACCGGTCTGTATAAATATTATGATTATTGGCAACTGCGCGTGAAGGGAACGAAGGCTGAACGTACTGAGGACTCTGAGTCACGAGGCGTCCCGACTAGTTTCACAAGTATTTCTTTGCACTCGCTCTAATTTTGTTCTCAAACACTACGCTTCGTATTGGTGTGTGAGCCGTGTGGAAGGGGTTCATCATGGTCTGTTGGGAAACGTGAGCACGATGTGACCTAACCTCGCTGCCCGCCCACCGTGTTTACCTTGACATAATTCTCCCAGACGTCCATAAAGAACGACCTTATCCCATCGTCATTCTTGGACTCATGTAAGAGGACGAACTTCATGTCTGGCTCGGCCGTCAGTTATGGGTCAGCAGCGCGTTGTGAGAGGACCCACTCCCTGGGGTGACGAAGGCGGAAATCGTCCATTCATTGAACTTCTCAACTGACTTGAGGTACCTGTGTAGAGAACCGTACTATTTTCATCAAGATTGAACAAAGTCCTGAGGCTTTTGCTCACATGGCACCATTCGTCTTCATCGTCTCTTCGATCACATCAAGACTAGCATTCGCGATCATCTGAACGACGTGTCGGTCTTGTCCGCCACCAATGGGGCCACTTTTAGATCCTGCCCCTTGAGCACCAGTCGATGATATCGAAGACGCTCCTGAAAGAGCTGCCACTGTCCCAGCGAATGCGGATGCCGACCACGATGGAAGGTTGGATGAGAGAGCCGAAGCGGTGCTTTGAGCTGGGCGAGTAGAGTGGTGGGTAAGTTGATATAAAGGAGTATCCGAGGGTGAAAGTAAGAATAAGTGGTGCGACATCCTTGACCAATGCCTTGGAACGGGTCAACAGTAAATGGCGGGAGGGTTTGGTGGCGCCGCCCGCTGGTTGGAAAGGAGTCTGCGTGCGAAAGCTGCACGTGCCGCACAAATTTCTCAAGATCTCTGCCATGCTCTCACTCGAAAGCAAGCTCTGAAACCGTCTCTCCAAAAGTGAATGTGAGTTCAATTTCGAAACGTCTTTTCCTGATGAAATGGTTCGCTTTGCTGGCACCAGTCGTAACTTTTCCTTGCCGAAACCGTTAAAACCGTCCGTCGTTACCGCGACGCGACCTGATCCATCCCTTGTTCATGGAGTGTCTTTGGACTTGTTCACGAAACTAACACACTGCGATTCGATAGGGCCTACTTATGTTTGTTGTAGAAAATATGATTTGTGAATCTAGCATCTCTATGTTGTCCCTTCCACCCTTGGAGGAATCTTGCAGATGGGCTTGAGACGGTTATCGGTCCAGTTTCGGAAAGAGGGTGCTCGAGAGGCACGGAACTCGCGGCATGCCTACATTTGATCAAGCTAACCAACCCACAAGGAGCGCTGTGGCAACGGACGATACCACGTTCACCTATTGCGGAGTGATTTAAGTTTAGCACCGACAGTCGGGTTTGATTTAGAAGAAATGCTCACTTGATTGTTAGTGAGAATGTTCCAGCCGCTGATAACCTTTAGTTTTGCGTCTTGGGGGACTTCGGAGTGATCTTGTAAGATCCGCTTGGAGTCCAGGGAGAAACGAGTTCGTTGCAGCGTGGCACCAAGCAACGAGTCAATCTATGGCATCCGAGGTCAACGCAATGCTCAAATGAACGAGATCAGACCTCAACCGCACCAATGAACCAACCAGCCCGCCGAATGCACCGTAAGCGATCAATTGTGCCGTCAGCTGAACAATACCGAGGGGCCCAGCAGATGGAGACGCGCAAGCGGGGTTCTCCATCAGGAGGGACAGCGCAAGAGTCAGGCCCATTACAGCACCCCCAAGGGCGCTGGCAGAGGTTCCGAGAACAGACAAAGCCCCATTTGTGCCTGCGCGGAGCACCCAATGTTAATCCCGCACCCAGGTCGAACATACTGACGTACCTGGCGGGACGCGTTTAAATGTCGTAAGAAGAATTGGGGGAGACTGTGACAGGACACCCAACTCCGATGCTAGTGTATCGCCCAAGCAGCATGCAAAGTGGCTGTAAGGATTTATTACAAAGTCCATGTGAGCCTGTGCGTCGCGACCCGAACCAGACGATCCTTACCCAAGAGCCACGAACACAAGTTTACGGCTCCAGTCCTGCGACACGGAACGATCAACGGCACACCAGTTGACGGGGGAGTAGATCCTCTCCGACGGGTTCAGAGTGAGATGCCCGAGGTCAAGAGGCGGTTTTACGAATGCCGTGTAGAACCAGGAGTGAACCGAGTCCGGTGCAAACAGAATGGACCAGAGGGTGGAAGCTACGAGAGCTGTAAAGCTGTTGGAAAGGACCTACGCGGGAGTTGGAAGGTATGAGCGTTGGTGCCAGCAAACATTTAACAAACGCCATGCGCCCACACACCTGCCAACCATCACGATACCCGGCTTCCATATGGCCCTCTTCGAGGGCAGCTTTCTTTTCCTTCCCAACCTTAGTTGCTCTCGACCCAGTGAGATAAAAGACGATCAAGGCAATCCCGAAGGCTTTGAGCGGCGCGGCCATGATGAGAAAGCCGACAACCATCGCAGTGAGGGCGCCTGAGGGACTGAGGGACTTCTTCCTCAAACCATGAGTAGCAAGAAATACAGCGACGCCGAATGGTATCAAAGGGAACGATGGCATTGTAGCCAGGTTTCTAAGTTGGGTGGGGTTGAGTCGCGGTGTGGTGGCTGAAAACAAACATTTGTCAGAATGAGGTAAGCTCATATCAGGGCCAAACACCGCCTAGGACGTCACAATGTCTTCGTCTTATAAAGTTTCCCCCTGAAGAAAAATGACCGGTCCAACAAAGATGTTGTCAAAACCACAGAGGAGTGGATGAGGGAAGTCATCGCGAGGGAGGAGAAGAATCCGTTGAACATGCCACCAATACGAACCTTCGCTGAAAGCTTCAAAACAAGAGATGAGCAACAGCAGAAGGTT
Source organism: Tulasnella sp. 424 (assembly GCA_019633425.1). Classification (NCBI taxonomy): domain Eukaryota; kingdom Fungi; phylum Basidiomycota; class Agaricomycetes; order Cantharellales; family Tulasnellaceae; genus Tulasnella; species Tulasnella sp. 424. Next base: position 66,756 of record WSUB01000143.1, on the reverse strand, counting down.
CTGTATGATAAAATGTTCGTTCAAGGGAATGCGCGTGGTGTTGAGGAGTACATTGCCGGCATTCCCAAGAACCGAAAGGCTATCACCATGGGTGGACTTTGGCGGGACAGGGGAGGAGCATTATTCAAGCAGGGAAAGCTCAATGAGGCTATCGTAGCATGGAAAATCTCCATTTGAAGCAGTTTGTCGGAGGACACCAGTAGCAACCTTCCTCACCAACAAGCTTTGATCGCAATGGCCACCGACGTCGAGCTGGACGAATACGGGGACTTCATGGCATGCGCAAATAACATTGCGCAATGCTACATCAAACAGAACAAGCTGTCCGAGGTATTTGCGCTCGTTGAAAACCCCCATACATCCAAGTGACACGCCTCGTCTCATCGCAGGCTCTTGACTGGCTTGAGGAGTGCCGTTGCTTACATAAATGTTGGGGAAACAGCAAGAAGCCGTCCTCACTGCGTAAGCTCATCTGCCCGGAGTTGCGGCAGAAATGAGTCTCCTGACCTCTACCCAACGATTAGCCTGGAGTGTATTGCTGCTTCCTGTCCAAGAGTTTATTATAGTGAGCGTTCGTTGGATTTGGTGGGATGATGTGGCTTACGCACGGTTTTCCAGCTCTTTATCAAAATGCTCATGAGGCAGGAACACGTGTTTACCGAGCTTGGAAACACTTCTGCCGCGTACGCGGCCGTTTACAACGCGTTCAAGTATCGTAATAACTTCTTGGCCGACACAAATATCCTCAAGGAGGAGGTCAACGGGACGTGGGAGAACTACGTGAAGATGAGACACCCCGATCCTCAAAATGTTGACGGCCTCAAGATAGTTGATCCTGCTTTGCAAGTCAGGGGGGTCTGGAAGAAAGTCCGGGTTCCTTCAACGACACCTTGCCCACCCCCGCGAGTTGGACCCACGATCGCTGTATATGAAGGTTGGTTCATCCGTTTAGGAAAAAGATCCGAGTATTGAATTTTTGTTGCGAAGGACGACTCTATATGTTCGGTGGAGAGCACGAGACTGGAAAAGCCCTCATGGATGGGTGGGTCCTGGATCTTCACGACATGGACGGATGGCATCCCATCGCTGGGCCTCCGCCTCGAACACCGGCAATCTAGCACCAACCTCTCATCGTTTATGAAGATAAAGGGTATCTTTTTCAAGGTCAAGAGACTCTTCGTATTTTCGACTTCAAAAGGGAAACATGGTCTGAATCTATGACGAAACTCCGGAACTGGACTCCGTGGCGAAAATTTATGCCGAAGAACTACCTAATCGCGTACGCTGCTCACCCATACGAGGGCAAGATCTACGTGTTTGGTGGGAGGGAAGAGTGGGGTGAATACGGACGCAACATCATGATGGCTTTGGATCTCGAGACGCTTCAATGGGAAATCATCTCTGGTACAACCGAAGTAAAAGGTGATTTCACACACCCAGGCCCAAGAGGATACGCCTGCTCTTGGATCGTAGGCGACAAGTTCTATGTCACGCTCGGGTCGGCTAAACGCGTGGACATGGGGCCAGATGCCGATCATACTTATTTTGACCTATGGTCATTAGATTTGAAGTCTCACAAATGGACGTCACAAAAGATGCAGGGCAACCCGCCTAGTCCTCGTACCCAAGCTGTGTATACCTATAATCAGGCTTGGAACAAGTCCATTGTATTCGGAGGTATGAGCTGAACCACGATTCTCAACAAACAATTGACAATCCCTGCAAGGATACCATGGGGACATGATGTTCATGCAACCCGGAGACAAGGAAATAAAGCGATTCGCATACTACGCCGACACGTTCATCTGGTGCCCTGAAGTAAACCGTTGGTCCCATGTGCTAACGAAGGGCTTCCCGACCTACCGTTCCTGCGCCGAATTATTCACAGACCCGAGTACGGGGAAGACATATCTTTTCGGAGGACGTAAGTTCGTTCGAGAAGTCTTAGTTTTGAATGTATCTCACCCAAGCCATTTTCCTTCTATGTTTGTAGTTACGAATACCCAGTTTGTTCCTTCACGCAAGTCAACCATGGTGAAGATTCTCAACGACATCTGGGAGCTCGTCATCGACGTCCCGGATTCCGGATTTGAGCAGTCCGACTTTGAGGACCCAGACCCTAGATTTTCCAAGTTGGGGCCCTGGGTACGGTGCGACCAATGCCATTCCGTAGGAAGGTGGATGGTTTGCACTGGGTCGTGTCGTAAGACGTCACAAGCAGCGTCATTCTGTAGCAAAGATTGTCAAGTAACCGCTTGGCCTCAGCACAAAGCTGACTGTCGGAAATTGTAGAGCTGTTCGTATTGCTGCCATTGGATGGATCCCAAGCCGTACATAATGACACGGAAATCTTTCTTGGTATTAAAAAACGTGCTGGGCGAGTGTTAATATTATTCCTATTGGAAATACGGTATGCAGCTAAATCTTCAATTGTAAGATAATCGAAGATTAGGCAATGGATCGGTCCGTCCGAACCTTGCAAAAAAATGTTCTAACCATCCCCTACGACCAAGACTTTGCCAGAACCCACACGCCTCTCCAAATCCTTCACCACCGCCTTTGTAAACTCGACTTTGTTGGAAATGAGACGGTCTGGGACATGTAATTCCAGGTTCAGAACTTGCCCTCAGTGATTTGCTTCATCTGAAGAGCTTTCGGCTGCGTCTTTGACGATCTGTACCGTCGCACGCAGCCAGTCCATATGAAGGCAAAGAGCGTACAGAGCTATACCTGAGAACGACAGCATGCGAATGTTCTTGAAGAGGGAGGAAACATCTCCAAGTCTGAGACCATGTAGGAGGGAATCGACGTCAACGCCCGAGACCTCCAACGACGTGACCAGAGGTAGCCGCGAGACTTGCTCAATAATAAACTGTTTGAAAGACAAGGCGTGACAGCCCAAAGGTGAATATCCAAGCCTTAGGCGAAGCGTTGTGGTGTCCTTGATCCAAGAAGCAAGAGCTTCGATGAGACGTGGCAATGCCACCCAAAATTGATCGACCCATGAAGCCCAGAAACCATGAACGGCGAGGGTGAGCGGCTCCGAACAATCTGCGGTAGAGAGTTCCAGCCGCAAAACACCACCTTCGATCTCCAACAACAACCCTTCAAAGGGCACCAGTGTTAGATCTCTCCACTTTGACATCCACTTGAACAATCTTCGCTGCAGGAAGCCCTCGATATCTTCATCCTCCAGGAGAGAAGTGGCTAGGGAGCATCGTCCTGGTGCTTCTATTTGCACTCAGACTATCAAGTCCAAGTTGGAGCGCCAACAAGTTTAGAAGCTAGATGGAAGGAGATGTGGAGTTGGTCCTTGCGTCGGTGATGCAATGATCAATAGCTGCGGTCTGGAGCTGTGGGGAGTGGGACAGGACGTTGAGGATCGTGTTTGTGGAAGGGAAATAGATCCAGGAGAGATCGAGGACAGTCAACTCGTAAAGAACCTCACTATCCCAGCGAATCGATACGCCGTTCAGAGTAAAGTCGTCTCAGGGAGGCGCTGTTCCTCCAAATAAATCAATTTCCGTAGTGCTAGAGGTAGTGCCATGATGGATCAACGATAGCTTCTCCAAACCGAGAGCTGACTCTCCCAAGGAGGTAATGACTTCTCCCAACCATGAAGTTGGGACCGAGACATCCATGCTCCGCCACCAATCCCTATGCATATCCAGCCCCGTAACGAATGAGGGCATGTTTCCCTGCTTCCTGTGCAGGTTCATGGTGGGTGCAACACAACGTGTAAGTAATGGCTGGACAACCTCCGTAATGCAATCCCAACAACCTCCAACGAATTTGATCAGTGTATTCGGTTCCACAGTGATGGTGAATTTCGAATGACGTTGCACCAGTGTGAACAGACTCCCGAGAGGCGGATGAGACGCTGATAACAGGGCAGGGTCGCATGTGGTGGTGAATGACTTGAAGAGAAATCTCCGTAGGTAAGGAGTGGATGGGAAGGGCTGCATTTTGCTTGAAACGAAGGTCCAGCTCATTCTTTATGTTGGCTTCTTGTGGCTGGAGTTGGACACTAGTCTGATCTCTGAGTCCTCGACTATCGTCCCCTCCCCTCCTTTCCCTACGAGGAATTGTGAATATGAGCCGGGGCACTCAGCACAAGGATAGCCTCCGCTTTCGCGTCCGCATCACAATTCTGGGGGTACTGCTCAATAATGCCGATTTGATCACACATGGTTACAACGGCGGCCGGGATCGGGCAGTTCGTTGCTCCGCTAACCCCTATCTTTCAGCCTGATTTCAGCTTCAGAGCGCCGCAGCTACATCCCACGGTTGCTGTGGATTTACAGAACATCGAGCCCAGCTGAGAGGATTTATCAGTAGTTACAATCACAACGTCATTCAACATCCGGTATTTAGTTAAGATAGGATATCTCTCATACACTGGAGCGGTATGCCGCCGGGACCTATATATTCCCGCGGTTTGTCGTAGATAGTTCTGCATTAGTTCCCCACCTGCTATTCGGACGAGCCAGCTACCAGCCGACCCCGGCGTATCCAACACGGCCTGTTAACAGCTGGGGAGCGAAGGAGGAGGAGACTATCCGTAGCTGGTCGGCGTTCACTATTCTCCTGGACATCCATTTGCGGGTTGATCAGGATAGTAAAGAACTAACTATTTGAGGCTCATAGTTAGGTAAATGTTATTACGGCGAGCAGCCCCCCTCGTCACTCTTCCAGTGGCTCCCGCGGTTGGCGTGATGTCTCGGAACCAATCAGTGCAGCCGTGGGCAGCTGAATTCCACCGGTGCACATATTAGGAAACTTTTGGGACCTCCACCTAAGTCCGGTTTCCCCGTGAGCAACCCGGCTGCTGTTTCATCGGATGCGTTACTGGCCTGAACGATACTACTGCCTCAGTTGTTTTACCAGCCCGAACCAGCCCAGTTGAACCATCTTCTGACACCTTGAGACATGAAGACGAAGAAGAAGGATGATCCCCGCAAGCGGCCCGAGCACGCACCCAGACCAATAGACCAGTGGATCGCGGGACTGATGGAACAGATAGAGACCGGTCCATTGAATAATTTCACTACCACCAGCTTCGATACGGCCAAGCTTCGAAATGACGAGCTCCAAAGACAGCTCTATGAAGAAGTGTTCATCTTGGGAAAGGCCGAAGACGTCGAGGAATATGTCAAGACCTTACCTCGGAACGGAAAGGCCATCATCATGGGTGGAATATGGCGAGATCGCGGTGCGGCACTGTTTAAGGAAGGGAAGCTGGATGACGCCATAGAATCCTGGAAACAATCCATGCGATACAGCCTCTCTGAGCCACAGGGGAGCACTTTACCCCATCCCACTGCTTTCGTTCAAGCGATGGCGGATACCGGCTTGGACGAATACGACGACCTCATAGCATGCGCAAACAACATTGCACAGTCGTTTATAAAAAAGGAGAGACTTCCGGAGGTACGTGGTCACTGCTCCTTTGTTACATGGATTTCGGTCCTGACTTTCATGCCGGCAGGCGCTCGATTGGCTGAATGAATGCATGTGCTTGCACAGATCGTCGGGAACCGCGAAGCAACCTTCTTTTCTACGTGAGCATTCTCCCTTCTCGTTTCGATGATGCACTTGTCAACAGATCGGCATCCTAAACAGCGTGGCATGGGGTGCTCTACCCGTATGAGGAGTTCAACATCGTACGTATTGATCCTTGCTAAAGAAACACCAGTTCACCATAACAGGTTCTAGCTTTACCTCAAAATGATGATGCGGTGGGAAAATGTCTTATGGAAACTTGGAAATACTTCCGCCGCCTATGCCGCCATTTATGAAGCAATGACTCACCGAGCTATCGTATTTCGTAATTCTGACGTCCTGAAGGCGGATATCCGAGGCTCAGCGCGCAAATACATGGATATGCGTCATCCTGACCCACGAAATATCGAAGAGATCAGGATTATCAATCCAGACTTGCAGATTAAAGGGGCGTGGAGAAAATTGTGAGGAACGGCCACACCGACAACTCTATTAACACCGCGGATCGGGCCTTCCACCACTGTTTACAAAGGTAAGTACACAAGGACCACATGATAATTTGAATTATAAACCAATAATTGTCTGATTTAGGCTGCTTCTACGTCTTCGGAGGGGAACACTCCAACATGAGTAGTCTAACGGATGGCTGGGCTTTGGACCTCAAAGATTTGAACGGATGGCGTCCTGTCACTGGTCCTCCACCTCGTACCCCACCGATCTACCACCAGCCTCTGATTGTTTACGAAGGGAATGGTCACCTATTTCAAGGGCAGAACGTTCTTCGAGTATTTGACTTCAATACCGAGACCTGGTCTGAGGTCGCCACCCAATTACGAAACGGAGATCCATGGCGCAAGCTCATACCAAAGAATTATCTCATTGCGTTCGCTGCTCACCTATACAAGGGCAAAATTTACGTGTTCGGGGGAAGGGAGGAATGGGGAGAATACGGAAGAAATGTGATGATGTCTCTTGACATCAAAACATTGCTATGGGATGTCTGGTCAGGGACTCCTGAGGTTAAGGGGGACGTAACAATCCCGGGACCTCGAGCATACGCGTGCTCGTGGATTGCGGACGACAAATTTTACCTTAGCTTGGGCTCGGCAAAAAGGAAAGATCAAGGTCCTGGCGCCGATTACATGTACCTCGACATCTGGTCGTTTGATCTGGTCGCTCACAACTGGGTGGAAGAAAAGTTCGCTGGCAATGGGCCCTGTTTCCGTACACAATCCGCGCACACCTTCAATGGCGCTTGGAAGAAGGCTTTGATCTTTGGAGGTATGTATCCAGCTGCTCTTTGCGTTCACCATATCGCTAAGCCTGCATTTACATAGGCTACAACGCGAGAATGCCATCGTCTCAACCTGAAGCTGGTGCGATGAGAATAGGCAGCTACTTCGCGGACACCTTCGCATGGTGCGCAGAGAATAAGCGTTGGCTGCAGGTTATCACCAAGGGGTTCCCGACGTACCGCTCTTGTGGAGAGATGTTTACGGACCCAAGCACGGGAAGAACCTATCTTTTCGGAGGATGTAAATCGATGTTTCTTCTCCCAACTCGAGACTCCGCTGCTAATGCCCCCCCCCCCTCCATTCGGTTGAAAGTGATGGACACAGGTTACGCGCCATCCCGGAATCCGAACCAATTTAAGCTTTTTGGTGATCTTTGGGAATTGGTCATTGATGCCCCAAAGTCTGGCTTCAACGAATCAGATTTTGAATCCGCAGATCCCAGGTTTTCACAGCTCGGACCCTGGGTACGGTGCTATCATTGTGGGTTTGTGGGACGATGGATGACCTGCTCTGGCTCGTGTCGCCAAACCACTCAGGCTGCTTCATTCTGTGGCAAGGAGTGCCAGCGACTAGCTTGGCCGGAGCATAAGCGCTCGTGTCGGAAGATTTAACCGAGCCCTAATGCTCATGGTCGAAGATGTGCAACGATACCATGAATTGCAAATACATTTAGTCGACGACATCGTTACTTATTGTGTCTGCGCTCCGTAACCACGAATTCCTTCTGCGAACGACCATTCGGTTGGCGCGATCCTCGAGTCAGAGATCGACACTCCCTTCTCCGTCACAACAGCAATTTGATACTACGGAAAATTCATCAGTTCCGCCGGGGTTTGTAACAAGTCATTAGACGTACCTTATTCAAACTCCTTGCGTCGCGGTAGAACAGCACCTTGAGGCTCTCTTCCACGATTTTGACGCCCTCCTCCTCCGTAAGCTCGTGTTCTCGTCCCTCCACTGCTTTCCTCAATAATGGTTGGGCGATGTAGGACCCGTATCCAGTCGCGAGAGTTGAGGCAGAGTAGGTCGTCCCAAGGAGGTCAACGTAGCCAAGGAATGATTTTCCATCCTTCCAACCGCCCACAAGGATAGAGTTCCACAACGGATTCATCTTGCTGCGGCGAGCGTACATGATCTGACTGAGATACTCGTAGATCTCCGCTGGACCCAGAGTGGAGCCGTCAGCTTCAGAGAATTCGGAGATGCTAAGCATTAAGTTCAAGGAGATTATCAGAAGGTCAATATATCAGCTAGTGACTTGACACACGTACATAAGGCTATCCAAATCATGTTGTATATGCTGGAAGTCACTTATGTCTCCGCCTGCACCGATCACGGTATGCGTGCCGACAGCATGGAGACGTTGAATATCCTTGAAGCGTGCCAGAGAACCATAGGATGCTGAAAGGTGTTCCTGGGTCAGGAAGGTCGGCAGCACGTTAAGAGCTCATTGCTAACCCAAGTTGTCCGCTGCGACGATCACGCCGTCCTTGAACTTAATCGCCAATACGGAGGTACCTGTTACGATAGGCTGCCTTGAAGGCGAATGAGCGTTGCCAGAACATTCAGGACTAGTTGGAGACAGACCTTGTATGCTGAACTCCTTCCTCAAATGAGTCCTTGGGTCTCCCGTACGTGCCGTTATCAGGACGGAGGGGAATCGGATAGGTGTTGTACAGATCGACTGCTTCGTTGCGCTATGACGGGTGAGACAACGTCCTTGAACATCTCCAGACGGTCGACTCGGGTAGCGTTACTCACAGGGCGGCCCCAGTTAGTTGGAAAGTGATCCATGGCTCGTTGGTAAGTGTGGACAGATGAAAGCTGGACGCGTAGGCTAAATGAGGACTTGGACTGAGACGCGTCACCCGTACCGTGAGCCCGCGAAATCCCCGAGTTGTCCGTCACCCCACTCCAGCCCCTTTCCAATCGTGACGGCGATCAAGGCTTTCACCCCCAGAATCGCACCATTTTCCAAGTGTCTCTCTGAGGATCTCTACGTGATGGTTGACGAGGAGAATCAAAACGCCATGGGGGCCGTAGGTTTCTGCGTCGGGAGGTTCAACTAAAGAGTTCACTCATCTGTATTATCACTCTAGCAAAACGTATTCGACTCTATGCCCTTTATGAGAATCAATCCAGACAGGATAAAAAGTTTTGGGACTCAGCATCGTGCACGCGGAGGGAAAGGCGAGGTTACGCTTGCTTCGCTAATCCCTCTACCAACCGACGAGTCTCAATCTGAGGCGAGAGTCGCAGTGAAGAAGCTCTACTTTACCGGTGACTCCAGCTTGAGACAGTTTTATAATGTTCGCGCTATGTGGTGTCGGTCGGCAACTTTGACTTACCTACTTTTTTGCAGGCATTCGCCCACGAAGCCCGCCTACTGCACAGCCTCTTCCACCCCAACATCGTAAGGTTGCTTGGATTTGTTGAAGACAGGGCAAAAAGGATCGCATGGCTGATCTTTCCTTGGGAGCCGAATGGCAACCTTCGCGAGTTTTTGGGATCAGGACACTGGGAAATCCCCGAACGCATATCTTTGGTAAGCATGAGAGTGTACATAAGCTAGAATCTCATGAGTGCAAAAGTTAATCCAACGGTCCTCTTCATGGTGCCAGATCAGAGACGCCATTTCTGGCATTGAGTATCTTCACACACAACAATCACCTATTTGCCATGGGGACCTCAAGTCTGTTAGTCATTTGGCGTGTTCTCGAAATTCGTCAAGGGTCTGATATCATTTTCTGAAAGCTCAATATCCTCGTTAACTACGACTACCATGCAGTAATTACCGATTTTGGTTCAGCCCGTGTTGTGGGCAACACCACCGAAGATGAAGCAAACGGATCGGGCACCACAAAGGAATCAAGTCTATTGATGCCGATCAAAAGCGCTGCTCATTCTTTCTATGTGGAGTTTTCCGCCGAGAACGACACGCTCACCTTGACCGGTCCACATGGCACCCTTCGTTGGGAAGCCCCTGAGGTGATGCTGGAAGAGATATTCGATCTACCCGGAGATATCTGGGCATTTGGGTGGATCTGTTGGGAGGAAAGTCTAGCTTCGTTGGGGCCACTGAATCTTCTGACTAAGGCTCTTCACTATTAGGCTCTCACCGGCCGTTTCCCGTTTCCCGAAGCGAATAGTATTGGCCAGCTCACGTTGAGCATCGCCCAGGCGAAGCTTCCCAATATTCGCAAAGACACCCAAATGTCTCAAATACTACAACTCTGCGGCTTGATGACGGACTGCTGGAAGGCGGACCCGAGAGATCGCCTTAGCGCCTCAGCATGCAGAGCAATACTTAGCTGGATGGTTCGCTCATCTCCTTGAAACGCCTCTGGTCATTCAATCCTGATCATCTGGTTTGTAGCCATCAACGACCCCATCCCCTCACGATGACTCTCCCAAGATACGATCTGTCGAGCTCCTGTGCGATCTAGGGGAAATGCACCGTGCACAATCTCGGTATGAGGAAGCTCTTTCTCTTTTCTGCGAGGCTCGAGAGATTGCCGCCCGCAGTCAAGATTTCGATTCGCTTGGTTGGGCCATATTCTTGGAGAGCCAGGTCCATTGCGCACAGTCCCACTACTCGTCGGCGGAGACCTCTCTCATAAAAGCGCTCGAAACCTACACCAAGATTGGGAATACGAGTGGCAGGGGTATTGTCTTGGACGCAATGGGGGATGTATTCCTTATGCAGTGCAAGTATACCAAGTCAGAGGCCGCCCACACCGAAGCTCTCGAAATCGCAACAAATGCCGGGGACGAGAGCGGCCGCGCAAACGCGATGTTTGGGTTAGGCGCTGTACACGTTGCACACTGCAAGGCAACCGAAGCAAAATCATTCTACTCAGCAGCCTTAGATATTTACACGCGCCTCGGAAATGAAGCAGGAAGGGCAGAGGCGCTACGTGGGTTGGGTCGTGTTCGATCTATGCAGTGCCAGTACTCCGAAGCAGAGACATACTACAAAGAAGCTCTACAAATTGATAGAAAAATGGGGAACGATGTAGGGCAAGCGAACAGTCTGCGTTCCCTGGGCGAAGTCCACCGCATTCAGTCCGCCAACGCCGAGGCGGAATCATACTTCACCGATGCGTTGGAAATCTACACACGCATCGGTCACGAGTTGGGCAAAGCGAATGCCATGCACGGATTAGGGCAGGTTCACCGTGCTCAGTCCAAATACTCCGACGCTGAAGCACTCTTCCGTCAAGCCATGGATACATATACGCAGATCGGGGATAAAGGTGGCGAGGCCGCTGCACTGGTTGCATTGGGCGACGTCTTCCGTTCTCAGTCCAAGCATCCGGACGCCCAAACAAGCTACCGCCGTGCACTAGATGCCTATACCAGTATCGAAGATGAAGTAGGCAGAGCAGATGCTTTACTTGGCTTGGCCGATATCCATCATTCACAAAAGAACCACATCAAAGCGGGGGAATGCTACGATGAAGCATTGGAGGTGTACACACAGGTTGGAGATGAGGGAGGAAAGGCAAATGCCTGGCATGGACTAGGCGATGTTCGGCGCGCGCAGTCAAAGTACGTTGACGCCGATAGATGCTATAACCAGGCATTGGAGGTCTATGACCGCATTGGCCAGGACCTGGGGAGAGCAAACGCTTTGCGCGGTCTCGGGGACGTGTACCGCGCGCAGTCCAGATACCGTCGGGCGGAGCCATTCTACTCTCAGGCGCTCGAAATAGCCAAGCGGATCGGGGACACAAGGCTTCAAGCATCCATCTTAATGGTACTCGGTCGCGTCGTAGCTGCTCGGTCTGATTTTTTGGGGTCAGAGGACTGTTTCACGCAGGCAAGCGACTTGTATTCTCGTATTGGACACGACCGAGGACAAGCAGCAGCTGAGGCCAGGCTGAAGATCGTTAGAGAGAAGTTGCAAAGCACATGAGCTCGACCACCATTGTAATTAGCTTTAGATTTTGACTATTCTCCGAAACAGCTGTGTCAATATAGAGGGAGTCGTGGAGTCGTCTCGCCAGTGACGTTGGCGCTGAGGTAGTTTCAAGGCAACAATCATCCCCTCCCATCTTCCCAGGGCACGTCCCTCGTATTATCCACTAGATTTGCTTACCAGTTGCACCAGAATTTGACTTGAGGGACGTGCGCTTTCCAACGAGTCCGGTTTCAGGCACGGTTCCGACGTCGACTCCGCCAATCTCCGCCTCCGTGCTTTCGTTTCGGACTGCAACATCGTTCAAGACCCTGCACATCCGGTGGTTGCCAAAGCAGACGTGTATATCTGCATGGATCAGGTCGACGCACAAGTTCATGACCTTGAAGTTCTTGTCACAAAGATGTAAGCGCAAGAAATTTAACGAGTACTAGGAGTGGGTGCGGGGGGCTGACCTCAGGATCTCAGCGCAGGTGGCGATGAGACGAAAAGGGATTTCGCGCACATGTGTGCAGAGGTCGAAATATGGCAAGCAATTGAAGAGGCCATAAGAACCAAAGGCAGTCGGGCGCGCCAGCTTCGAAATGCGTTGCTACCAATCCATCGAGTCCCACCCGAACTCATCCTGGAAGTACTCCGCAGCGTCATCGAACCCTTCGCTAAACAAGAGGATTATTATATCGTCGTCAAGCGAATCTCTGGAGTCTGTCATCTCTGGAGGCATATTATCAATGGCGCGCCGGCTCTCTGGAGTAGAATTCACGGCTGGGACCCCCCTCCAGCCATGGACGAGGCCTTGGAGAGGTCTGCCGCTCACACCCTGGATGTGTGGTTCGACCCTGGATGCGGAATGAATGAAATAGACATGGATACCTTTTTGGAGAAGCTCTCTCCACACATGGACCGCTGTGAAAAGCTGGTCCTGGTCGCTGGCTGGCAGGAAGGGGGATTAGAAAAGCTCGTCGCGCTTCCTGCACCCCAGCTCCAACGAGTTGTATTGAAGGATAGCATATGGGGGAGTGACTTTACGGGGGTGGAACTCTTCGCCGGGAATGCAACATGCTTGAAGGAAATCGAGCTTGTGGGGGTATCGTGCAATTGGGAAAGTACGGTATTTAGGGACTTGAGCTCCTTAAGCATCACCGGGGTGCAGTTTCCTTCTTTCGATCACATCCATAGCGTTCTTCATCACTCCATCAATCTCCTCCAGCTGGAGCTTCACTCCATCTCCTTTCATGGTGACACCAATCCCACTTATGCCGACTCCATCGTTCGACCTATCAACCTTCCCGTTCTCCGGAAACTCTCACTCGGATTCAACGATATTCGCCGAACTGAGGCCTTTCTTAACCGTCTCCAGGCGCCGGTTTGCACCCGTCTACTCTTCTCCGTCCCTGATACACCAGACATTCAAGGAAAAATTGCGCAGTTCGCTGCGGTGTGGCTTAGCCAACTGCAGGGTCCGAAGCTGCATCCACGGAGCATCAACATCGCCATGGCCCCCAGAAAAACCACGCTGTCCACCGTTGGGCGCGACGGCCAAAGCAGTGTATCTCTAATTCTGACCCACTCCCTGAACCGGGATAATTCAGCAAGCGTGCTTGACGGGGTCAACCACGTTGCGACGCATTACCTGGCCGCCTCAGAATCACATCTCCAACTTGACCACGATATCCTCGACTTCCTGGATCATCAAAACATACACAACGAACTTCATCGTCTGCCTCCCGTTACACAAATAGAAATTGGAGATCCGTCCTCTGAACCTGGACCAACCCCTAACTGGGCTCTAGAACGCCGTTGGACCTTCCCACCGTTTCCCTCCCTTCAGTCGCTCCGCTTCTTTAACTCGCGTACGGAAACCATTCTAGCCATAGTCAACGCTGTCTTCGATAACCCCACTCCTGACGCCGAGAAGCGGGTCATCCATATGGAAGTTCATGCTCCATCAGTATTTGCGGTAGACGATTTGAAGAACGCCCTCGCGACCGAAATCCAAGCGATAATCGGGGAAGATAATAGGTTGTCCTTCATTTTCACGCCTCACGTCGATAGATTCAGGAATTAGTAAAACGAGCTCGATTTGTATTGTGTCCAGCTAAGGTCCCTTTCTATGTTTACTATTTTTGAGAACCCGTGTTTTGACCAGTTGAGACGTTGGCGACTTTACCCAATCCATCAACTTGTTTTCGAGGGTGATTTGGATGTAAGTTTCCTGGAATGATTCGCCCTTCGTTACAACACCGTAATCCTCGAGTTATGATTCAGTTTTACAAAATCAAGCTTTAGTCACCCATGACCATACGAATTTTGCGACCTCTTCCCTCATATCATCAGTAATCTCATGACCTACACCCGGTTGCACAACCACTCGCTTCGTTCCCTCTGACCCGACTTCAAGTCCGTCGACAAATGGCTTACAAAATTGCTCGAATGGAACGAGTGTGTCCTCTCCGGCGGATAATACCAGGATGCGTTTCCCCAAAAAGGGATTGGAAGGCGAATTTTGGTTGAACGGAGTAGCGAGAACGTCATGCTGCTGAATCAAACGGCGGAGCGAGTCGGGGGACTCGGGAGGACTTGTGGGGATGCGGGATTGCTTGGCTCGGAATTCCATGACGCCAATGTAATCCGGACATGCTGACGTATAGGAAATCCATTACACTAAGTCAAGTCGTCAAAAGGAAGCCGCACGGCGTCTGCACTCACCAATAACGGGAATCCCGAGATTGATGCGGGGATCTGTGCGAAAGTGTAATCCCTTTCGCATTAAGCCACGTAGCACCATTCAAGTGTTGTAGGCGCACCGTCCTTGAGAGCAATCCAGCAGGCATCACCGCCCAGACTGAGCCCAATCACTCCCCAGTTCACGACATTTCTTTCTCCGTTTGGATAGAGGTAAGATGGCAGGAAGTCGATCAAGAACGAGACGTCCCTTGCTGCTCCAACTAACAGAAAGGGAAGAAGGTTCGACTCGGACGAAGACATTCAAGGTTCTATTGAATTTAGCAAACCTTGCAGTGCATATTGATCGACCCTAGTGATGGAAGGATCATAGTTAGAATCAATATTGATATCGGAAGGTAACGAAGGAGGTAAGACCGACATGTGCTTTGGGTTCGGCATGTCTTCCCTCTCAACCCAAGCGTGATTAGCTGGTTCATGAACCAACCTCGATCCATGATTTCGGTGATCCTAAGGGCATGTTTGTTCATTTTCCACCCCCAGCGTACAGACCTATCGAACACAAACGCACAAATGTCACAATGACGAGACCGCGCTCAGAAGGCGAGCCCCTTGTGCCCCGTTGCTGCTCATCATAGTACTGCAAAACGCTGTTGATCGTAATTTTCACATACTCTGACTTTGCCGACCCTGTCCGACCGTGGAGCAGAAGGACAATTGCGACGTCTTGTACTACAGGACCAGTGTCCAAGCTGTACACGTCAACTGCAAGGCCAGCGATAGGTATGGTCGTGCTCTGGACGGTTGCCATAGCTCTGAAGGGTAGATGGATGAGGAACCTTGGATATACCGAGCGTTACCGAATTGCCTGGTGACGCAAATGTTCGGCACCTATACGGCGAGTTCGGCGACCCTCCATCTCTTCACACCTCAGGGACGCGCTCTCCCAGCAGTCCAAACTTCAACGACGACCTACCTGTCACTCGGTCCTTCAGCACCGGCGAACCGAACTCCTTAGACGCGCTTCAGAGCCCGCCAAACACGAGTGACACGAGAGGCTAACGGGGTTATGGCGACCACCTACGCAGTTAACGAACGCATGCTTTGCTATCACGGGCCTCTAGTCTACGAAGCCAAGGTGAGGGACTCATTTCTGCGGAAGGGCTTGTGATAATATTGGCTCCTCTCTGATGAAGCTTAAATGGCTGCCGATGGGGAATGCAGGTCCTCAAAGCCGCCCACTGGGACGAAACCACAACCAAGACTGGCACCATCGGAGAGCACTACTTTGTTCATTATAAAGGGTGGAAGCAGACGTGCGTTTTCCTCAGCGTTAATAGCCCTAAGCGTACTTACTCAGTGCTTTTTTGTGGTTTCCTAACGAACGAATAGATGGGATGAATGGGTCCCGGCTTCGCGCCTGCTCAAATTCAACGATACCAACTTGGCTCTTCAAAAGTCCCTAATGGCGCAGTTCAGACCCGCGGCAAAGGAGAAGGAAAGCTCAACGTCCATGCATAAACACTCAGCGTCCACGTCATCAAACATTGCATCGTCGTCCAAAGACGGCGCGTCGCAACGTCGGAAGGATGGTGGAGTGAGCGGCCTTGGCGGCAGTACGAGTAGCCGGAAGAGAGGGCGAGACGAAATGATGGATTCCGATGCTGCCAATGCGAAGATGAAGAAGCCCGAGATGAAGCTGGAAGTTCCCGATGTTCTCAAGGTGGTTCTTGTAGATGATTGGGAAGCCGTCACGAAGAACAATCAGGTAGGTATTTCGCTAGCAACTGGGAGCCACCCTTGTTCGTGTCTTCCGAAATAACGCTTGTCTCCTGCCTGAATGTCTTAGTTGGTGCCGTTACCCCGATCCCCTACGGTGGAAGAAATCCTTACGGAATTCAAAGAGCATTGCGCCAGCAGCGATAAAAAGCTTCCGTATGTCCTTCATTTGTTCAGTTCCTTGTCTCTACCAGAGACTAGGATCATGAGGATATCCAGCTTACACGTTACAATTTCTATCCGTCCGTTCGGCCTTGTCTCTCCGGTCTAAAGCAGATCCAAAGAGACAGTCTTGCCAACTTTAATATCAGGATTACTTCTCTACTTCGAGCGTTCGTTGGGTATGTCGGTACTTTGCCTCAGCCTACGTGTTCTCTTCTCATCGTGACTCGACCTAGGCAACAACTTGCTATACCGGTTCGAACGGGGTCAGTATGCCGACGCTCGGAGGCGGTACATAACCGGGCAACACGTAGTGATTGGGGAAGAGAAGACAATGGGCGAAGTTTACGGGGCTGAACACTTGCTGAGAATGCTGGGTATGTTTCAATGCCTTGCGGCAGTCCTCATGCAATCTTTTAATTTACCCGCCTTGGTTTTGCAGTCAACTTGCCTTCAATGATAGCACAGACAAGCCTAGACCCAGAAAGCGTCGCTATACTGAGGGAGTATATCGTCGAGTTAATGAAGTACGTTCAAGGCTGCTCCGGCGACGAAGTGATATTGATCCTATCTATTTGGGTAGCTTTATGGTGGCCAACAAAACCCGCTTCTTTTTACAAGAGTACGAGAACGCGCCGAGTCATTACGTTACATTTATGCGCTCGTAACAATGGCGGTTCGCCAGTGCTGCGCGCCTCGAATGAGTAAGGTGCCCGTTATATCCAGAGGAATATTCGAACCTAGAAAACGCTAATCTGTGTAATACCTCTCGCCAAGCGGCCCCCTGACTTGGGATCCTCAGAGTGGAAATTTAAGTTGAATCCCACCTGTCTTCCACTGTTCTATCTGGATACGTCACATTCTTGACAATTCGTTGTTACTCCTGGGTAGGTTCGAATAGCTCATCTACTCGGACCCGGTTTTTGGTGAATTTTGGTAAAGACGGCCTTGTAATTGTGTGCACGGCTACTCATTTATCGAACGCCTTATGTTTTTTTATCCGCTCATCGTTGTTCTGGCAAACGACCCGTTCATCAGGCCTGTGTCCTCAATTATTCTCAGTCTTGGTTATTGCGGATAAGTTAAGTTCCCTTTGGCGCCGACATGGAAAATGGCAAGCACGCGGGCACAAAACCGCTCAGTGCGCACACGCCTCCGTTGTACTTTCCCTTGCATGGGGGGTGTCTTACAGTGCTTGGCCCTTGTAAAAGTATGTCTAAGTTGACCTGCGTTTCTGAAAGCGGAGACGTCCTGAGGGAAACAATACAGATGTAAAAAGGAATCTGTGTGGCTATTATGTCCTAAATTGACTGTGTGGACTACTCCAATCGAGCCCGGCTTTGAAATCTGGGGTTGCGGCAAGGCAACCACCGCGGCCGGAAAAGCAATGGTGTTACACGAGTCAAAAGCAGACTTCTATAGTTAGATGATATTATTAAACGATCTATCTTCCAAGCAGTGTTTTATCGCTCGCCTACTCGCGCGGTAGCGCTTAGAGGATCAAGGGGACACTGACCTCCAGGCCAATGACGAGGAGCTCCCACCACCGCCATGATGGGTTCTTATGGCGCTAGTACTTATTTGCAGATCAATAGAAAGCCCTAATTATACCGTATTTGGGGTTTAGTTCGGAGGAAATTTAGACCCAAGGGGAGTGAGGTGGTAATGTTGCGGAGAAGCAAATCCAAGCGAATTGATTTACGACTCGATCGAGATTCAAAGACCAGTCGTCAAAGCTAATTCAAGTTCCATGACATCCTTTACCTTGAGTGAACAGGTACACATCGGTATAATAGCTGTGCTCTGGGATCAGACAGGTTCAAAATATAGGTCCTATTAGACAAAGCAAACGATGTTAGGAGTTTGATTTCTCGACGCGACCAAGACAAGGCAGCAGTAAGTTAGTCCCTCACCGACGGTTCACCTAGGTCCTCCTCTTCCTTGAATCTGGAGAAACTAACCGCGTCGTCGGCGTTGGCATAGGTAAATAAGTCCCCTGAGTTAGCAAGAGATCTGTCAGGACAGGAATACCGTTCTTGTAGTCAGACCGCTGAGATACCTCCATTGTTTGTCGCCGTCAGTTTACAGTTTCTTACTATGTCGTTCGAAGGGTCAATCGGAAGTCTCCATATTGCTGTTAGGAGCGGTCCTTTGAATGCTTTTGATCTTGCCGAGCTCTTTCCTACTTGGGAGTCGGCTGCACAGAGCGAAGCATGACTGAAGTGATGGCTCAGGGCTCAGAGAATGTGAGGCAGACAATGGCACGAACTTTGTGAAGTCGTAAATAGGCGGAGGAACGTCCACATACTTCTGGGTGGGACTCCCGAGCCACCATATCGCTAATGATTCATACGCAATACTTTGACCCTGAGCATACTAGAACAGTCAGGTCTCCAAGTAAATATCGACTCCCTCCTCGCACTCACTTCTGCAATGCACAGCTTCCACAGACCCCCAGTTGCAGGCTCAAGCTCAACCACCAAGGCTTTTACGTGGTTTGTCCGCAAAGTCAGCCATCCTTTGGGATCTAGTGAATTAGACAAATAGTGCGTCCTCTGATCTCCTCTTATGTCTATCCTGATTCGACCTTTCTGTCGGGAGGCCGGGAGGATCGGGGCAGCCGCAGCCGCAGGTGTTGGGCAAATGCTGTGTACCAAAGGTTATACAAGATTAATTCGACTCGAACATTGGCTTAGGACCCATACTCGCCTGGAACTTGAAATTGCTAACGGTGTGACACCATTTCCCGGCCACCGATTCAAGATAGCTTGCTGCAGCAGCTTCCAGTTATCCTGAACGTCTGGCTCAAGAGTAGCGTACCACCTTAGAGCCTCTCCCGCGAGACACGTCTGAACAAACTCCACTATCCATCGGGCGTCACTTTGTCGCTTAGCATCTCTCGCCTGCCGATAAACCATCTGCACAAAATTCTCCGCCTCCTCACCACTCCTGCCATGAAAGATAGGCGGATACGCCAAAAGCATCTGCGTCTGGAGCAATTTCCAGCTCTGTTGGGTTTCTTCCTCTAGAGATCCCCACCACCTTAGGGCATTTTGTGCCATGCACGTAGCTGCGAAATCCGCCATCCACGCGTCGTCTCGCTGTTTGCCATGAGCAAAAGCGTACTTTATGACACCGGCGATGAACTTCTCGCATTCCTCTGCGCCGCTCCCTCGAAATTCTAAGTGTCCCTGATCTAAGAGGATAAGTCATTGGAGCTTTCCTGGTATGGCAGTTGGGCGCGTCGCATTTGCCTTGCAGATTGCAAGGAGCGATAAGCGGAGAGCGAGCGCTTATGAACGTACCGATCGTGGACATAGAGCAAATTGGGATATTTTTCGTTTCTGAGACCTTTCCAGGCCTGAGTGGTCGTCGGAGTGGAGAGTGGGAGTGGCCGGAAAACTGGACGGCGAACTTCCAAAAATCACCAACGCTTGTTTCAAGACCGAGAAATCAGGATTCAAAAGCGAATCAAGGAATACACTCCTACACCCGCACGTCACCAGCAATAAAAATGCGAATGGACTGCGCTCACAATCACGTCTAGACAGGGTACTAGTGACACCAGAAATGGCACAATGAGCCCTCAGGTGGGACCACACCTCCTCAGAAGGGATGAGTGATCACGACATAGCATCAGTCGAAATTTTCGACGACTTAGCCCCCAAATTGGGACCCGGCCAATGGCGAATGACACTAGAGGACCTAGAGGATACACACCTCAATCAGGAAACTGAGGCAGTGCTACTCAAATGCCAAAGACGCATGGGATCTGAGGACCCAATGAAAGTCTGGCTTGAAACGAAGACAAAGATAAGAAATATCTTTGAGTCAAGGCAGAGAATGAGAAAGGCTGAACGTACCAAAAAACTGGACAGCCTCAAAAAAGAGAGGAAGAGAATAATATCCAGCCCGTCTTTTTTGCGCGATAGGCAGAAGCAGGAGGAAGCGGAACTGCTAGAGGACAGGATAGCTGATATAAAAAAAGCGATCTCTGATAAACGGGCATCCACATCGGTAGCCAGATACCAGCTCAAAGGAGAAGCAGTCAATAAGTATTGGTTCTCGATCGGTAAAGCACTGATTAATGACTCTATGATCCGAGGACTTTACAATAGTAGAGGTCAACTGGAGACCTCAACTGACCAGATGGCGGAGATCGCCGCTAGACACCACGAGAATCTACAAGCACGCCCGGAAATGACGGACGAGCGAAAAGAGGCCATAAAGGAAATGGTTGCCATCGCAAACCAAAGACCTATCACAACACAGGCGAAAGCCAAAATGGCAAGAGACTCCCCCACCGAGAACGATGTGGAAAAGGCCATCCGGGCGAGCCAAAATGGTAAAGCGCCAGGTAAGGATGGTATACTTTACGAATTTTACAAAAAATGGTTAAAGTACCAAGGTGAAAATTCAAAGGAAAATTCAAAGGAAAAATTCCCTTGCATTACCTTCATCCTGATGAGAGTATGGAATGCCTCGTCAAGGAGCAATGGAGCACCTCCAGAATACATAGAAGGACTCATGACCTTCCAGTTTAAGAAAGGAGATAAGAGGGAAATTGGTAACTATAGACCAATTACCTTACTCAATACCGACTACAAGCTAGAGACGAAATTCCTAGCGACGAGTCTAGCCGAGAATGTAACGATGGTGATCCATGAGGACCAGGCAGGTTTTGTGCCGGGTAGAGACATTGCGGACCATATCAAACTGGCACAAGTAGTAGAAGAATACTGCGAGACGGCTGAGATTAATGGGTGTCTGGTCGCACTAGACCAAGAGAAAGCTTACGACAGGATCGACCACGAATATATCTGGAGGATTCTGTAAGCCTATGGACTCCCAACAAAGTTCATAAAACATCTGCATGGCTTATATAAGCATGCCAAAACAGCTACCATGCTCAATAGAATGATCTCAAGATCCTTTGAAGTGAACAGAGGTGTACGACAAGGAGACCCAATGTCATGCCTCCTCTTCAACCTAGCAATTGAGCCACTAGCCGAGTCGCTAAGGAGATCTCAACTGAAAGGCATACGAGTACCAGGTCTGATGAACAGGCTCATTTGCAAACTATTCGCGGACGATACACAACTGTACCTGTCACGCCAGGATAATTTCGGCCAAGCTATGATAATAGCAGAAAGATGGTGCCTAGCGTCAACGGCTAAGTTCAACAAGGCCAAAACAGAAATACTACCAATGGGGACCCCCGAGTACCGCAGGGCAGTAGTACAGACAAGGTCACTACGACCGGAACAGCGAAGCACAGACCCCTTCCTGGAAGGGGCCAGGATATACAAAGATGGCGAACATCTACACATCCTAGGTGGGAGGGTCGGTCACAAGATAGACACTGACACCGTGTGGGACTCCATCATCTCCAACATGGAAGTAGTGGCGACGAAATGGGCCACGAGGAACATGACGTTCCAAGGCCGCAAACTCGTGATAAATTTCATAATATTGTCACGAGCCCAATTCTTCCTAATGACGAACCTGCCTACTGTGGAGATCACAAAGAAAATAACCAGTCTAACGAGAAACTTTATTTGGACTGGGAAACTCAAGAACGCAATAAGACTCGACATCTTAATGCGACCGAGAGAAGAAGGCGGCCTGGGCATCCCGGACTTTGAGGCAAGAGTCATCGCGGTAAAACTAGCCCTAATATGCAAGTGGACCCTCCCTGTAGCCCAGAGGCCTGACTGGGCAGCGGTCCTGAACAAGCTTCTAATCAAAGCGTCACTGGCGCCAAACGACTCAAGACTCTCCAATATGCTCTACCAAGAGTGGAGAGAAAAGAGAGGCCACACAAGTAAACTCTCCCCTGGATGGAGGGACGTCCTTAAAAAAGCTTATGACTACAATGTCCGAGTAGACGGAATGAAGTTCAACAGCCTGGCTAAAGCCGGGGTGCCAGTATGGTTGTCGCTGATGAACGAAACCACCTGGAAAGAGGAAAACTCCGGAGAAATGAGACACCTCCATAAGAACCATGGGGTAATGAATCAAGGAGATCTCGAGAGAATCCCCCAAATAGATAGAACGTGCAAAGATCACGAAGTCTGTCTAGGAGCGATAAGAAGACTGGTACAGTCCACTCTGCCGTGCTTCAACTTGAATGTACAGACCACAACGCCCACTAGGGCCGGAGGCCAGGGGGACAACCTGGATCACACCAGAAACAGAGTTGCGGAGAATGCTAGAGCTGCAAAAGAAGACACAGCCATCCTTTTGAACCCAGACGTGACGCATAGGTCAGATATAGCCTTAGCAGTCCGAATCTTCGGCGAGCTACAGGATCAAAGGAGGCCACCAGCCTTCAGAGATGTGTCCACACCAAACGAACCCGGTCTAGTCACCATATACACAGACGGTTCGGCGGACAAGAACGGGAAAGCCGATTCAAAATGTGGGGCCGGTTTATGGTCCCCCGACCCTGAATATGTAAAATCAGTGAGGGTCCCTGGCCACCACTGACGAACAAGAGGGGGGAAATTGCAGCGACAGCGATAGCGCTGAACATCGCCCCCACAAACAAAGAACTGTTGATCATGACAGATTCCACGTTTGTTATCAACGCACTAAATGGCGGATACAAAAAATACGAAGACATGGGATGGCTTGGGGTTACCAATGCGGACCTTATTCAGAGAGCCATATACCTCATGAGGAGAAGAACAGCAAAGACCTTCATTCAAAAGGTCAAGGCACATGCTGGAATCCCCGGAAACGAGAATGCGGACGCACTAGCAAAAGCAGCACTGCACAACGAGACGGAGGACGAAATATCGACCCGCGTTCCGGACTCCTGGAAGCTGAATGGGGCCAGGCTATCACAGATGACCTTCCACGACCTCTACACTTGGGTAGCGCATCTGAGAAAAAAGAACCTCCCTGAGAGATCCTGAACAATGTTCAGGAAGTGATAGAGGAGTATAGCAAATGGAAAGGGGAGACCCACTTCCCAGAAACCGTATGGCTCAGTGTCTTCAACCAACCAGTGAGGAAACAAAAATCCGACTTTTTGTGGCGCGGTCTACATGGAAGGACAATCTGCGGAGCCTACTTCCTTAAGTGGGGGGGCGAATGGGAAGAACGAGCATACTGTATCTGTGGTGGGCTCGAGGACCTTGAACATAGCCTAGTTGGGTGCCTCATGGCCCCATGGAAAGATGCAGTATGGAGAGAGGTGGTCAAAATTTTGAATATTGCGACGCCCCGAAATAACGAAGACTGGGAACCCCCTACCTTCTGGAGGATCTTAGGAGTCGGACTCTATTCACATAGGAATAAGCCCAGAGAAAGAGCTTACAAAGTCCTGGTCTCAGAGGCCGCTTTTGTAATCTGGAAGTTAAGGAATGCGCAACGCATAAGAGGGGAAAGAATAACGCCCAGGAGAGCGATATCGACACTCCATGAAGCCCTCTTCAGAAGGGCCAGAACAGACCTCATGATGACGAGGCTCCCGGAAATGAGATTAGAAAAGGGTAAAATCACTGCTAAGCTAATCAAAGACTCGTGGGTCAACCTAGCTGAGTATGACCACATGGGAAAGCCCAGATGGGCCCCTTTTGATGTCGGTTAACTGGCCAGATGCAGTCCCGGCGTCACAAGGGAAAGAGCGAGTGACGATGAATCGGTAGGGCGCTGGCGCCACCGAGGAGACCCACGTACACTACCCTTGTAACCCGACTGAGCATGGGGGGGGTGTCTCGAAGGCTGGAGATCCAGGTACCGGAGAGTGCCCCCAAGCTTTTTCCTCCTTCTCGGGAGGTTAAGCAATGGCGCTGTCCTGTCGCAACGACCTCTGACAACCGGTGGGTACGCCCACTGGATGTTACCGTAGCCACAGAGCGGGCCAGCGGAGCGCGCGGTAACCAATCCGCAGAGGGTTTTAGTGGGTCGGGTCGATGAGCTGCTGTGCGGACGAAGCCCAACCCCACATACCCCGATTACACCGCTAAGGCCAAACGCGAATACCAGACCCGCCTAACGCACGGGAGACTGGGAGACCCTAGGGTTGACCGCAGTAGCAGGAGGCTGGTGGACAGGCGGCCAAATAAACAAAGCCGTTTTCGGGTAATTTGAGACTAAGCGCGAAGCCTGACAGGCGTAAGGGCCTGCTCCTTTGCCTCTGTACTGAACCAGCGTCACACTAGTACTGCTCAGAACCTTCTTGACGGTTTTGCCCACACTACACCAGCAAATGGTGATTATATACCAACGTCCCTGGGTCATCAATGTCTTGGTCGTACTCTGTAAGATGGCGAACAAGTCATATTGGGCAACTTGACCCTCCGGATGGTATGAGTACGCGGTGGAAGTGAAGGAGATGGATAATCAATTCTTAAATCTGGAATGAATAACTCCTGTAGACTATCACACACTCCACTTGCAAAGCATCGTCCTTAGACTGAGTACGGACCACTTCCCCGACGCGATCAAGCTAGCGGCATAAGTAGCCGGCATCTGAAACGCCAGCCCGCTCAACTCGGACTCGACCTCTCTCGAGGGTTTCGCTGGGTGAGCCGATGATCGGAATTTGTGGCACAGTATCGTACTAAGCCGTGATTCACGTGCGAATCGCGAAACCTACGGCAGGAAGGGTCGTATCACGCTCTTAGAGTGAGTTTATATGAGTACGCATTGGTATAGAATCTGGGTTTCGGATCAGACAGATTCAAAATAAAGGTCCTTATCGAGTGAAACAAAGTAACAATGTCAGGAGCTCGGTTTCCTAAGATGATCACAACAAGCTGGCAGCAAATTGGTCTCACCGACGATTCACGGGGCGCGGCTGTGTAGAAACGAACCGTGCTGCTGGCGCCAACCGTAAACGCGAATAAGTCCCCTGAGTTAGGACGAAATCTGTCAGGAAAACCTTTTTCGCGATCAGGTCCCTGAGATACCTTGGTCGCTCGTCGCCGTTATTTTACGATTTGTTACTCGGTCGCTGGAAGAATCAGTCGAGAGTCTCCATATAGCTGTTAGGAGCGAGCCTTTGAAACGGTCTGCATTTGCCGATCCCTTTCCTGTCTGGGAGCTGGCCGCACAGAGCGCGGCATAACTAAAATGACGACTTAGACCTCAGAAAACATGAAGGCGGGCAACGTCACGAACTTCTCTGTAGTGAGCCCAATCCACCATATTGCTAACGATTCATACTCGATGCTTTGACCCTGAAACACAACAAGATAGTCAGGTCTCTATGCTTATATCAACCGCTTCACGTTCTTACATCTGCAATACACAGCTTCCACAAACCTGCCGGTGTAGGCTCAAGCTCAACCACCAGGGCTTGTGCGCGATTCGTCACCAGAGTTGAGAAGCCATAGAGGCTTAGTGTATTGGATAAATAGTAAGTCATCCGGTCTCCTTCTCTAGCTATCCTTATTCGACCTTTTTGCCGTGGGGCTGGGACGATCGGAGGAGCCGCCGCTGCAGGCGTTGGGAAAATACTATTCCCGAAGGTCTATAAGAGATTAATTCGACTCAAACCAAGTTTAGGGCCAGTACCCACCTGGAACCTGTAATTGCTAGCTGTGTGTTACCATCTCCCGGCCAGCGATTCAAGATAGCTTGCTGCAGCAGCCTCCAGTTATCCTGAACATCTGGCTCGAGAGTGGCATACCATCTTAGAGCCTCTGCCGCGAGACACGTCTGAACAAACTCCACAATCCATCGTGAATCACCTTGTCTCCGAGCATCTCTCGCCCGTCGATAAACCATCTGCACGAATTTTTCCGCCTCCTCGCCACTCTTGCCATGAAACATAGGCGGATAAGCCAAAAGCATCTCCTTCTGGAGCAACTTCCAACTCTGTTGGATCTCTTCCTCTAGAGATCCCCACCATCTTAGAGCATCTTGCGCCATGCACGTGGCTGCGAAATCCGCCATCCACGTGTCGTCTCGCTGTCTGCCCTGAGCAAAAGCGTACTTTATAACACCGGCGATAAACGTTTCGCATTCCGTTGCGTCCTTCCCTCGAAATTCTAAGTGTCCCTGATCTAAGAGGATAAGTCAGTTTGGCTCGCCTGGTATGGCAGTTGGGCACGTCGCATTTGCCTTGCAGATAGCAAGTAGCGACGGAGTTTCAAGCGTGGAGAACAGGCGTTTACGAACGTACCGGTCGTAGCCATAGAGCGGATTAATTCTCTTGAAGTATTTTCGTTTTGAGACCCGTCTAGGCAACCTCTCCACGAGTGGTGGTTGGGGAGTGGAGAGTGAGAGGCCGGAAAAAGGAACGGCGAACTCCGGGAAATCACGAACGCAAGGCGGAGAGGCAAGGATTCAAACTTCAAAGCCAGGCTGCCAGACAGAAACGAAGGAGACAAGGAAAACTAGAAGAAGATATGCGGTGGCTGTTAGATGTGGGCAACTGCGATAGTTATTCAAAACAGTGGCCGCGGTGACGACCACATATGTAATCGTGTGCTCGGCTCAAAATCCACATGGACACTAGTGTGGGACACGTCAAGGCCTAAGCAGGTGTCCAAAATAGAAGCAAAGTAGCGAAGAATAAGCCCATTGCCCTACAGTGCAGATCATTCTGGTGGCCCTCAGCAGGTCGCGCACTCTCCGCAGACGTTCCCGGCGCTGGCCAGACACAAGCTCCATTCGTAGATTGAAGCACCCACTACCTAACACATGCGATGATCTACACACACTGGCGGTAGATATCGAACTGAGACCGAGACAGCTGGGAGAGGGCACAGCCAGCTGATTTCGGCCCTCATTTAGAGGGGCTCAAAAACAAACTAGACACGGAGATTAGCGAGACTGTCAGTACTTTGTGAATTCGGCTTATCTATGGTTTAGCTGTACTGACTGAACCTTCATCCCCGCCCGGTGAATACGAGAAGAGAACTCCTCGATCGGAGACATGGGAGATGTACAAGCGCTCTAGGTTACCTCGGTGTTAGCCCTTTGAATGACTTCGTCCGAATTTCAACTGGCCTTCTTTGGTCACTGGAATAATAGGTATATGTTAATCAGAAGGAGATGCAGAATCTTTGACAATCTTCCAAAGCATTGTTTGTAGCAGGGACTCCCCAAATCCCACCCCAGAGGCGGAATTCAAGAGCGTTTCGGAATGTGCTGCACAAAGTGTCATGAAACCGGCACTTCGTAAGCAGGGGTGGTTATCAGTTGTGGGACTTTAAGGCTATTGGTGCACTGACAGGTGTTTTAGGTTAATCAGTTCTTCGTACTTTTTGATGGCGAGTGCGGAAGCCGGGACGACCGTGGAAGAGCTTGGTTTCTACTCCCACCTCACTTCGCTCACCTTACCACATCAAAGCGTCAAAAATAAGCCTAAATGGCCGTGTCTTAGTCTCACATATACAGGGAAGCCAAACGGCTATCTTTGTTGTTCTCGGGAACTCGTTGCTGCCATCATTGTCGGTCCACCCGTCAGGTCTGGCTCGATCCGCATCGACACGCGTCTCGCAGTCCAATGTCGAATCCAAACAGAGAATTCTATCCTAATCAACATCTTAATAACTAGCTATAATGATGACTGATTCTTGGTTAGGATTAATTTTTCATCGGGAGTCTGTCTTGTGTCACGTCTGAGGCATCTAGAGCTGGACCCTGACAGGTTGACAATGCGCTTCAGTGGACGTCGCGGTCAGTTATCTTGGCTCTATTATATACATAAGCTATATCACAGGCGCGCTAAATACCATCTAATGAAAATTTTCAACGAGTTGAAGGTAAGGTGCGCGAAGTGGAGTAATGAGACGGACTACACGTCCAAAATAAGCATAATAACCACGTTATAGTCTAATAAATATCTCTTATGCATATAATAGAGCCAAATAGCTAAAGTCGAGCTCCTCAGGAGCGCGTCGCTATCGTCGTCGATCTACGCGTCTGGATCCGCCCATCGGAGAGGACATGCGTTTTGTATTAACCAGGAGCTCTATACTGGACCCAAGTTTACTCAGCACACTCACTCCTATTTCTAGTGATAAGATAGACCAGCTGTCTCTTGGTCAGGGTTTGTTTTTGGTATCGTGCCAACCTGATTCGTCCCCAAGGTCTCGAGTTGGACCCTGACGCGTCGGCCAACCCAGCAGTACACTCCTGCGGACGTCGAGTTAACTCTATTATACACATAAGCTACATATAAGACTTAATAGATGTTATTTTATGCTTAACTTGGACGGGTTGTAGGGGTAAAGTGAGCAAATTGAAGTGATGGGGTCGAGAGTCGAAATCGAACTCTTCCACGGTCGTCCCGGCTTCCGCAGGCGAGCAAGTCATATGGGCCCCGGTGAAGGACGGTGTCTGCTGGAGAGGTGACAGTGGTGGGGACGAGGGAAGAAGGGCGTGATGGGAAGGGAATTAGTGTCGGTAACGACTATGTATGTATCTAAGTACGGATTGATCGTGCGATAGAACCTAGGACCGATGAGAGAACCTGTAGGCGGGCGATACCGATCGCAAAACCAACTTTAGTATAATACATCCCAATCGCTGTCTAGGTACCCCTTATCAGTGAAGCTAGGTCAGTTCAGCTTCCTGGTAATGAATATTTGGTCGCCCTCAGGAGGTTGTGCATTGTCTGCGACTCATGACGCCCCTGGTTCTGATCAGGCACAGCGCTCCATTCGTTAACTGAAGCTAGCTCTTGCAATTATCTACAAATGCTGACGAATATCCAATTTAGATCTAGACCGTGACGATAGGACAGCGCAACATGATTGTAGCTCTCGTTCAGAGGGGTTCAAAAACAAACTAGAGGTGAGATTGGAGTTACGATCAGCATTTTCTGGGTTAGCTTTATCTATGGCTTAGTTTTACTGACTGAGGCCATGTCCGCGAAGCGCCCATAGTAGAAGTAAATAGCTGGGTTGCCGATAGAGATGTTCAGTTCTCCTAGGTTCTTTCAGCGTTAGCACTTTGAACACTGGTTTTGTCCGAGTTCCGACTCGCCTGCTTCGATCACTGGAATGATAGCTGCATGTTCACTTGAAATAGATGCAGAGTCGTTCACAACCTTCCACTGCTTTTTTAGTGGTGGGTAATTCGATCTGGCGGAGCTCTTGGACGTTTTGGAATCTAGTGCGCCAAGTATTCCGGCGCTGGTGTTGCATACATATGCCTGGATTATTAGGTGTGGCCGTCTGAGAAATATAAGCGCACTAACCACTCGCATCCAGTACTTTGTTGGTGGTACAATGAGATGGCAAGAAGGTCATATTGGCCAACCTGACTCTGCGGATGGCCTGAGTCTGCAGTGAGAATAACGAGAAGTATGATCAATTCTCACATTGGGAATGATTACGGCTTGCGGACCATCTCGATTTGTGTCGTACTCCACTTGCAATGCGTCATCCATGGACTGAGTGTAGACCACTCTCCCTTCGCGATCAAGCGTGCGAGATAAGTAGCGGGTATGCGCAACGCTTTTTTGAAGAACACGGACTCGACCCCTCTTGAGGAGTTTTCCTGGGTGAGCCGAAGCCACTGCAGCTGCAGGCGTTGGGGTAGTTCTACGAGATGGACCGACAGCTTCGTTAGCGTCGTTAAGCAAAAGGAAAGGGAAGGTAGAGGGGAAGTACGCATACCTCTGGAGAGCGCTGACATCATCTGACGGGTACTGCCTAAATATTGCCTCTTGCAAAAGTTTCCAGTCATTCTGGATAGTAGGATCAAGCGAAGAGAACCAGCGCAAAGCTCCTCCTTTGAAACACGTAGGAACGAACTCAGTGATCCACTGGTTATCTCCTTGCTTCCCGGCATCCAAAGCTCGTTTGCATACGAGATGAACGAACTGCTCCGCTTCTTCTCCGCTCCTGCCGTAGAATGAGGGACGATAATACTGAGTCATGGCGTGTCGAAGCTGCTTCCAGCTCTCCTGCGTCTGGGGGTTGAGCCCGGTCCACCACCTCAACGCGTCATCTCTAAAGCACGTGGCTACGAAGTCGGCGATCCACTGGTCGTCTCGCTGTTTGCCCTGAGTGAAAGCGTATTTTAACACGGCCGATATGAACTTGTTGCATTCATCCGAGTCTTCGCCTCTGAATTCAAGGTTATCAACAGCTTTTGAGAGGCGCAAAGAGGGAGGTCGAGGGAGGGAAGGGGAAAACGGCGTCAAGTTTTGAGTAAGTTGGACGCAGAGGGCATATAGTCTCAGCTGGTGTAGATCTGCATACCCGAAGTATCCATGAACAATGCAAGATCGTGTCCTATACGGTTTAGCGCCGGTTCAGGTTTAGTTGTTGGGGGTTGGTCGATCGAGAGGTTGTCCACATGCACCGGCTCCGAGCGCGCGGCGAACTCGGCGATATCCCCATATGGCAACACCCCTACACATTAATCATTTCATCGGAACCGGCATCACCCGCGAGCACGCAACTACTATGTCGTTCATCGAAAGAAAGAGATCGATATTGCACGATAATCTCATGGCTAAGCCACAAAAAAATAGGGGCGCTAGCTAAGTTAAAGGCTAACTAAGATAGCAAAAGGTTCTCTCCAGTGGTGGACGTTGTCCGCTGGGAGGAGAGGGGAGGAAGGAAGGGGGGCGTGATGGGAGAAGGCATTAATGACGGTAAAATGACTATGTATGTATCTAAGTACGGATTTGATCGTGCGGTCGAATCCAGGACCGATGAAACGAGAGGAGCGAGAGAGAGAGAGAGAGAAAAAGACCAAAAGGAAACAACCAATAAAAAAAAGGGTAGCAACGACAGAGAGAAAATCCGTGGTTTCTAAAAAGAAAGCGAATAAAATAGTGGGGGGCGAGCCCATGTCTCGAGGGAGGTGAACCGAGGCGGGGTGGTGGGTTGTAGTGGTGGGTGGTAGTACGATGAGAGAGGGAGGAACGAAGACGTGGAAGCGCGTAACAGGAAAAAAAAAGAAAATGCAGGATGGAGTTAAGGGCAGCGGAGTGGGTGAAGTAGAGTAGCGACGACGGGAGAATAGGAACCGGAGGAAGGAGGAGACGGAGAAAGATGCGCAGGGTCGAGTTGAGGTACGAGGAACGGCCGTTCGAGGGGACGACGGAAGAAATCCACGTGGAAACCGCAGGACGTGCGGAGAAACACCGGAGATCTTTTTTTAAGGCAGGCAGGGACGAGGGAGACATGTTGCTAACCACCGATTGGACCTAAAGCGGCAAAAGTCGTATGAGAGGGGCCACGATTTGCCAGCGGGGGGGAAGGCGGGTAACCGAACGGTGAGGCGTCCGGGCCAGCCAGAGGGTGGTATGGCAAACGCAATGCAGTGTCCCAACTGCTCATATGATGATCTCCGTCGACGGCAAACTCCTCGCAATCGTCTGCAAAAACGCAGCCGTCAAAGCGTTCCTCACTTCCTCGTTCTTGATCGCACGTCGTTCGCTCCCTCCGACGATGCCTGCTCCCGAGAACCACTTACCCACGGGTTCACCTGCACCGCTGCCTCCGGACGAGGCGGACGAGGCGCTGAGGCTCGCAGCGCGCTTCAAACCGCCTGCTCCTGCGCTGGACGTGGACGCCGCGGACTTGAGGAGGAGGCCCGAGGACGCATCTTCACCCCCGTCCAGCGCGTACACGCTCCACGAGCGCTCCATCCATCCGTCCCACAAGCTGAAGTGCCGGTACGGCGAGTTTCCGATGGCCGTGACGCCGAGGTACGTGAACGTGTATCGGGTGTCTTGCAAAAGGACGATCTGCGTTGGGATGGCGGGTAAAGAGGTGTATGGGATCGTGGTGTTGGAGTGGATCTGCTGGAGGAAGGCTTGAGTTGGTGGAGGGAGGAGGGAGACCGAGGTTTGTTGGCGAGAGTGCGTTGGGCGAGACATTGTTCTTTTTCTTTGGGGTGGTGTTACGAGCAACGACGGTGTTGGGTAGGTTTTTTATAAATGAGTGAAGAGAGGGAGTTGGAACTCGTTGGGTGTTGACTGAGATCCGAGTGGTGTTGTTGTTCTTTTGTATAGGGAGAGTGGGTGGTTTGTCGACGGAAGGACAGGTGAATCGAATGACCGTGAGGCGGGAGAAAGAGACGATGATGTGTGTGACTCCTTTCTGGCGCAAAAGTGGTTTTGTCGATTTGCTTGAAAGAGACTTGTCCTTGTTCTACTCTTTGATGGTATGGTCCTTGAGTGGAAGTAAGTCGGCGACGGTGGCGGTGGTAGTCGGGGGTTAAAAAAGAATGGCTGCGGTTGGCTAGTGTATGAGAAAAAAAATTAAAAGGAGAGTGGGTGTTGTCGGCTTGTCGGTGCTGTTGCAAACTGCTTTTAAGCTGACTTTGAGATGATACGTGATGAGGCGGGGAGGAGGAGGAGGAGAGAGAGAGAGGAGCGGAAAGAGGAGGGAAAAGGGTGAAGGTGGTGGTTGGTGGAAAAAGAAGAAACGGGTGGGGGGGAAGTCGTTTGATCAAGTTTGGCACAGCACCCCGCTGGCAAGTGTGGCTTTTTCCCGTTTTCGTGGCGGCCGGGTCAATCGTTCTTTCGTCCCTTACGCCTCCCTGATCCTCTTTATATCGCAATGCAGCCTACTAACTACTACTATGAGCACAATGCACATGTACAGAGTATTCCTTTCAAACGTCGTCGTAGCCGAAGCGAGGGCTTTCCTTTCATCTCGCCATCAAAGAAACCCCCTGATCAACGCGCCGCGCGTCGCCTCCATTTTTCATTCCTTTTCCACCGCATCAAAGCAGCACGTTCCGGAACTCGCTTCGTCCTTCTGGAAATCAGAAAAGAGCGTTGCAGGCTTTTTGAAGGGGAGGAGAGGGAGTTTCAGGTGAGTGTCTTGTGCCGGCACAGTGTGCCATGCAACCCACACGACGTGCGCGAAACGCGTTTCCACCCGAGATCTTCCCTCCCCTTTGTTACCGGAACCTTCCACTTTATTCCCCGAGACAAACAAGCCGCACTGCCACGAACCCCACAACACATCCAACTCAAAAAACGGCCTGAAAGCGGGGGGATCCATCAAAACTCAAAAAGGGGTTATTCCGGGCGTTACGGGTGCAATGAAAGGGAATTAGCGGCGCAAGGCACCTCGTGGCACCTTACTAAAACCGGAAACAAGAAAACGCGCGCGCGCAGCAGTACTCTCCTTTGAATCGCGATTCTGCTTGTTTCGACGCACTTACACGTAGTTCTTTATCAAGATCCATTGTAGATGAGGAAAGGAAACTAGCGAAAAAAGGAAAGAAGGTCAAGTCGATCAAGGGAGAGAACGTCGCTGGTTGCACCGCCCAATCTTTGGCGGTCCAGACGGGTGCGTTAGGAGAGAGTCGATCTCAGGTTCAAAGGTCAAATCTTTGTTCTACGGGGTCTTTCTTCCTGTTCGCTCCGACAAAAGATGGAAGGGGTCTTCCTTTCCGAAAGAAGATTTGGGTGGGCGACCGGCGGCGGATGCGCTGTCAGCCGGAAGTGGAACGTTCCACAATTCATTGCTGATTCAACAGACTCCGACGTCGGTACTTATGTCTACCACATGATCCGAAATTGGAATACACCTCGTTTTCCGATGGAAGGTTAACTTGGCTTGGGTGAAAGTCATCCACGTCATGCGGCGCAGCTCAGTATAATCGTACGACTAAATGACCGCCTCCGCTCACAAGTTTACGCGGAACCAGCTTTGCACTGTCTGCTCACAATCACCTCTAATGGAGTCTGATGGGACCCAAATGGGAGAGATCGCCGTCTGTGGAGCATCCGGGCGGGGGAGTGTGGAGCGTCCCTCCACGTGGCGGGGTGAGCGGGGTGAGCGGGGTGGAAGTCCCCGTGTTCGCCGCTTCAGCCAACTTAGCCACAACATGCAGCCAACATACGCCCTCGGTTTTCAAGACCATATACGGAGAGAACCCGCAGCTCATTGCTTACTCAACAGACTCCGACGTCCGCACCTCTACTACAAGAATAAGTACCAATCTGAGCGCAACCCGCTGTGAAGGCTCGCTTCGTGCCTTCGATTCCGCCTGTATGTCCCCGTCTTCGCCGCGTTCGTGCAAGGCGGACGGCAAACGCCACGAACAACTCCTTTTCTCCTACCTTGGATAACATGTTCTCCTCACTCGGAGGCATTCCGAAGATCGCAGAAGTGACCTCAAGCGGCGAGGGTCGATGCGCCCGGCCAATCGCCGTCTTCTCCGTGACAACGTGCCTACCGTGCTCCCTCCCTCCACCACCGCCAAACGCTGAATACTCCATACGGAGAAGCAGTTCATAGCAATTGTAAAATCTGAAGTACCAAATATAAAACTTAGACCTCTGAACGCTCATAACAATGGATGGTACGCACCTCACAAGCTTGAGGATACCCTGTGATCCAGTTAAGATTTGCGTCTTCTCCAAACAGGGACCGAATTGCCCCAGTTCCGCGGAACGGATGCAAAAGAATGCGAAGAGTTCATCGCCGCAGTGGTCAAGCATGCTTACAATCAGGGAAAGCTGCGAGACGACGAATGGATCGCCGACTTCGCAGCAAGCTGTTTCGTCCACGATGCCCTGAGGTGGTGGAGTTGGCTAGATGAGGAGACTCAAGGGAGCTGGAAGATGCTTCGACAAGCGATGTTTTCACGATATCGTCCCCTGTTTCATGGGAAGAACGGAGAAGAAGCCGAACAGTTTGTATTTTCAGTTCGTCAACGAGCGCTGGACGCAGGAAAGGAGAACGACAACGATTGGATCATCGCCTCCGTTTCGGGCTCCTTTATCGGGAATGCTCTGAGATGGCATGTGTCCCTCGACTCCAGCATCCGAAAGAATTGGGAACTGCTAGAGGTCGCGATACTGGCTCAATATCCTGGCGAAGGCCAATCCGGACCACTGTTGAAGTATATATGGGTCGTTTGTGGCCAGAAATACCCGCTGATCAACCCTCTTCACCCCTTCAACAGAATTCCAACGCCTGCTGCAGCCGCTTTAGCTCCCCCAAGAACTAAGAGCAGGGGCCGGATCCGATTGTTAAAGAAGAATGACTCGACCATATCCTATTTGTCCAAGAGTTTCAGCAACGATCGCATAGGATTGACGACCTCCTTAAGCAACGCACTTGAAGTTGAGTATAATCCTTCTTCGAGCAGTCCTCACCAATTGCTCATTCCCGATGTAAGTTTTTCGGTCCATTCTTCCTTCGTTTTTGACTTACTGACCATAATTCAGGGACAAATCCCCAACTATGACGCTCTTGGGGCACGGTGGAACTTGACAGATATCACAAAAGGAAACAGGTTTGTCGCTTCAGTCTAATGTCATCGAGCAATATTTTGAAATATAGCTGCAGTTTTGCCTACATATGCGGAATAAACCTGAATAGCGGCGCCACCTCGCTCGGCGGAACTGCTTCAGGACCACAAATGACAGATATATGGTGCATTTCTTTGGTCCCATCCGATGCCACGCAACTTCTTCCAGTGAGCGCCGTAGATGGAACAGGTGCGGTGATGAGAGATCTTACCTTGGTTCGGTAATGCTAACAAACGTTACTAAGCAAGTCCCTCTCATTATTCGCACCAAGAATAGTGCGGACTGCATCTGGTTTAGAATCGCACCATGTGCTGGCGACCCGGATGTTGATGTGGTAAGGTACCCCATGCACCTTGAGGACATGGATCCACTGACATCTTTATCCCCGGTAGGACCTTTTCTTTGAACCGGTCTGAGCTAAGGGCCTCAGATTGTCCCATGCTTGCTGGAAGGATCATTTCTTTGTACAGTTTTGGATGGGATATGCAGTTTCTCTTTGTCGTAGATCAAAACTTGAAATCCGTAGTCATTTCAGGGCCCCCGTAGTCACTCAATGAATTGAAATGTATAGTAGGCGGGGGGAGGTCGTGCGCCAAGATAGCTACGAGATTGCAATCAAGGTAACGCGCGCAAGATGCGGTAAAGGCTGAGCGTTTGATACCCAGTAATTGAATGGGGTCAACAGCTTGAGCCCAACCAACCATGTCGACGAATGATGTAGAGTCGATCCGCTCGCTGTTATCACCGTTGTCACCACTGACAATCACTCGCGTCGATTGGGCCATATTGACGATAGAAGGGTCATTTATTCAACCGCCTCGTACCAATTCGTTCTACAGCCTCCAGTCCATAATTCCACTCGACAAGTGACGTTCAGCAAGCCTCTCTGGTCTGAAAGGGTTCATCAGCAACAAACCTGGATGTGGGTTGACCACCACAATAGCCTTAAGTATACACTTCCTCCGCTCACAAGTTTACGCGGCCCTAGATTTTCACTGTGTATTCATAGTCATCTCAAATGGAGTCTGAGAGGGGCAAATAGACGAGGGTTCACCGCCTGAAGGAGCATCCGGCGGGAGGTGGAGCGTCTACCAACGTGGTGGTGTGGGCGGAGTGGAAGTCCCCGTATTCGCCGCTTGAGCTAACTTCTCCACGACATTCAATAGCCTAACCAACATATATGATTCAACAGCCGTTGACCAAATTATGCTCTCCGTGTTCAAGACCATATACGGAGAACCCACACCTCACTGCTGACTCAACAGACTCCGACGTCCGCCTGGGGAGGTTCCCTGCACGTGGTGGGGTGAGCCAAGTGAAGGTCCCCGTATTCGCCGTGTGCAAGTGTACAACGCCAACTTCTATAGCCACCCAGGTCTACAACCAACCCATTCGCCAGTCGTTGATCAACACATGTTCTCAATTTTCAGGGCCGTATACGGAGAACCCGCAGAGGTGAGGGTTAGTACCAGTTGCGGACGGTCCGCATCGTGACGCTCGCGCCCTTTTTTACCCATAGGAAGCAGTTGAAACAGAGCACCTGGAATTTCTCGGTCGCGACGCAGCCGAATGCGAAACGTTTATCAACGCCGTTTCACGACGAGCGCTCGCCGAGGGTAAACAGCGGGACGACCAATGGATCGCGGAGTTCGCAGCTTCTTGCTTCACCCAAGGTGCCCTTCGGTGGTGTGACGGACTGGACGAGCAGACTCAATGCAGTTGGAAGTTACTCCGCAAAGCCATGCTTTCTCGATATCGGCCCATTTTCTACGGGAGGAGTGGAGAGGAGGCCGAGGAGTTCGTCCGGATGGTGCACGATAGAGCGATCGATGCGAATATGGTCCGCTCGGATGGATGGTATACGTCGTTTT
Organism: Tulasnella sp. 424; assembly: GCA_019633425.1. Classification (NCBI taxonomy): domain Eukaryota; kingdom Fungi; phylum Basidiomycota; class Agaricomycetes; order Cantharellales; family Tulasnellaceae; genus Tulasnella; species Tulasnella sp. 424. The sequence goes on along the minus strand of WSUB01000143.1, from coordinate 29,337 downwards.
TCGGATCTTCACTCGCTGGAGACGCCCTGCGGTGGTACGCGTCATTGGAATTGGAGGTGCAGAAAGACTGGAACCGTCTTCAGCAGGCCGTCTTTGCCCGATACCCTCCACAAAGTTCTGTTCCTGCGTCACTTGAGTGAGTCCTTGTGAAAGCCTCCGCAGGTCTTAATATATAATTCGACGCTAATGGGAGACTGCTTTTTTCCTTCTTAGCACAATCCCAGTGCCTGCTCCAGCTGCCGCTGCTCCCCCTCCAGCCACGACAGTTCGTCGGCGAGCTCGCATTCGAGTAGTCTCTGAAGGGTCCCACAACACTTACGTCTCGAAAAAATTCAATCGTGGTGGATTCGTGGCCCACACCGACGACCCTTCCTGTTTTTTGCAAGTCGAATACATTCCATCCTTCATCACGGGCACGCAGGCGCTCTACATTCCCGACGTAAGTTCCCCGGGCTGCCTTGTCCCACGCCCTTTCTTTCCACCCTTATGGCGACATATTTTTTTTTCACTTTTCTTTAGAACCAGATCGAAGGGTGTGATTTGTTTGGAATTAAGTGGATTCTCAACACGTCAAAAGGTTCGTTATTCCTGCCGGTTTCCCTTGTTACGCGCCCTGTATCATTTCATGGAAACTTTTCCCCTCGACGTAGCGACTCTCTGTGCGACCAACTCTAACGATGCTGAAGGGACGTCGAACGGTGTCAGAGATTCTCTCCTACGAAGAGCATGGCGGATTTCCCCTCAACCATCCGATCCGAACGGCGTTGAACTTGTTGGTTTATCTGCGATGAGTGGGTCAGGTATGGACCTTTTTTTCTCTCTCCCCCTTTTTTTCCGACGTCACTGGAAGCCTTGGCTAATACGATACATGTATCTCATGCCCTTTTATTCATCTCTGTTGGTATGTCAGAGCAACTTTACGCTCATTCTTCTGGCGACTGGCACGGTGCTATTGCGTTTTTCGGATATCAGTCTGCATCCTTGAAAGTACAAGTAAGACATCATTCCTTATATTGTGATAGGACTGGGAGTGCTAAGCTCCAAGGTGCTTACAATGTCTTTTCTTTTCCTTCCTTTTCGACAGCTGTTTTTGGAGCCAATTTAAGTTGGCCCAGGCTTATAATTTTACTTCTCCTGAAAACAGAAGCTGGGTTGCATATTTCAACCGCATAGTTTTTTTATAGACGGAGGCACCGAGTATAGTCAACGTAAACGAAGCAACTCGACCCGCTGTGAACGCTCGATTCGTGCACGATTGAGTTTGTATGTCTAAGAGCTTTTTTGCCTCATCGTCCCTTACGCTTCGAGGAGGACCTAGCGTGCATATTGCTCAGCCAAATCGGAAAATATCTTAAAGGACCCTGGACTTGAATGGGAACGTCTTCGGAATTCCAACCTTGCCCTGAAGAGTTTACAGTACTTCCGCGTTGTCTCTGGACACATCGGATGCGGGCAGTGAGCTTAAGTTAAGCGGAAAGCGCTATATAGTTATTAGGAGCTGTGGGAACGTCGATGGGTAGCTAGAAACATGGAGAGTTTGGTTGGGACCGAATACAGGAGGGGGAAACGAGAGCGGGGGTCGGGGCTGGGTGAAGAGACTGAAAGTCCCCGTCTTCGCCGCCTTTGTGCAAGGCAAACGGCGAACGCCACGAACAACTCCTTTTCCCCTACCTTGGACACCATGTTCTCATCATTCAGAGGTATTTCCAAGGATCCCAGAAGTGAGCCTCGAGCGGTGAGGGTCGATGAAGGTATGTGCCGCAGCGCCCACCCTAACATAGCTTTCTCGTGCTCACCACCGAGAACTAGATGCCCTTAAACCAGCTGAACCAGAGCCCTTGGAATTTCGCGGACGCGACGCGGAGGAGTGCGAAAAGTTTATCAACGCCGTCTCAAGGCAGGCACTTGCAGTCGGCAAGCAGCGGGACGACCGATGGACAGCGGATTTCGCGGCATCCTGCTTCACGCACGGGGCACTGCGTTGGTGGGATGGGCTAGACGAACAGACTCAATGCAGCTGGAAGCTGCTTCGCAAAGCTATGCTTGCGCGATATCGACCCCTTTTCCATGGGAGGGGCGGTGAAGAGGCCGAGGAGTTCGTTCATATGATACATGAAAGGGCCCTTGACGTCGGAAAACAGCAGGACAACGAGTGGATCGCAGCATTTGTCGCCTCCTCTTTCGTCGGAGATGCTTTGCGGTGGTACGTTTCACTGGATCCTGGCGTGCAAAATGACTGGAAGCGACTCCGTCAAGCTATTCTTACGCAATATCCCCGAGGAGGTGCGGGGATTGCCTCGTTCATGTGAGTTATCTTGAATATCGTGATCTTGGGACTCTTTTACGGTTGATTTTGCTTCGACTTAACTTGGTTTTTTCCTCCCTTCTTTTTTTCTTGAGCACGATCCCAACACCCGCCCCAGCCGCTCTTCCCGCTCCTCCCGCTCCCCCAATGGTTATCCGTCAGCGAGGTCGAATCCGGGTAGTTTCTGCAGCCAGATCCAATCCCTACTACGTCTCCAAGATCCCAGACGGAGCCGGATTTGTGATTCTTACTGAGAATATTTCGGAAATTTTGCAAGTCGAATACAACCCGTCCTCTAGAGACAAGCAAACACTCCACATTCCGAACGTAAGGACGGATTATTCTTGTGATTCCCCCGAGCTTATACGAGCAACCCTATCTAGGATCAGATTCCAGGGTTCGACCTGCTTGAAATGATGTGGTACCCAGCTAATTCGACAAGGTCCGTATTATTATTCCGCTCCGCCCATTTGTCATTCATCTTTCGGACTCACTTTCCTAGGATGACAATTCTTTGCGCAATAAATTCAAAGAGCGGTAACAAGACGTTAAAGAGCTATCAAGGAATTCTTTTAAGAGAGCCGTGGCAAATCTCACCTCAGGCTCCACCATCCGATGTTGGCGGTCGGGGGCTTCTTGCTCTCTCTGCCACAAGTGATAAAGGTATGAACCCTCCCAATCGAAATGGAGCAATAATACTAGTAGCTGACAATATCATATTTCAGGGGAACTGTATGCTCAGTCTCACGGTATTGGGAGTGCATCTTGGTTCTACACCGAGCGGCCAAGCAACAGTCCAGTATCTGTAAGAAGTCTTTAGTTCGAGATAGATGCCCATCATCGATGGAGTCACTCACTGTCTGCATCTATTTTGCTAGTTCTTTTTGGAACCGATTTGAATGAAACGTAAAGTCTTTCAAGAACGATGGAGTCGGTTCTCATTCTTTGCTTCACGGATCATGTAGTAATCTCACTTGCCTCAACGAAACCATTCACCCAAGACAGAATAAATAGCCGATCAGAATCGGAAATATAAATCTGCTTTGAAGTTTGATGGATTTAAGCGCAGCGCTATGAAGCATGGCAGGAGACGGTATATCCGGCTTGCCGGCGGAAAGTCCTCCACAACACGCGTTTCTGGGAGGGATTCCCGAGGGTTAGTGACGAAGAAGTAGCGGAATTCATGTATTCCACTTATAATTAATACTTGAGACGATGGTGATTGTATCATCGCGTTCCACTGCATTTCGTCGGAACGGCTCCCAGTGGTATTCGCTGTTTGATCTGGGGTTGCAAGATCATTGAAGGTTAATCCAGGAGATGATCTGTACCCTCTGTGTTCGATCGACCGAGCTCAAGCACTGTCGCTTTCGGCCTTGAATCCTAGAGAGCATCCGGTAGGAGTCTTGTAACGGAACTTACGGAAGGCCTCGCTGTATGTACTGTGACAACTGGCAACTTGGCCGTCTTCTCCGCTGCACCACTTGCCCATCACCCTCACCGACCGCCTACATTACAGCACCAGCGACAGGGAAGGTCATACAGCAAACACAAGGCTAGGATATTTGAGACTTATTATCAGGCATCTTAGAGCCCATGGCTTTGAATGGTAGGTCCTGTCTGTATTTTCCTTATCTATATACATATTCACGTCGATCGGCCGCAATCTCGATGTCGCTGGTGATTGAACAGATCTGGGAACGCTCCCAGTTTCGCGGAACAGACGCGAAAGAGTGCGAGGAATTCATCTCTGCTATCGTCAAGCATGCATACGAGCAGGGAAAATTGCGAGACGATGAGTGGATCGCCGACTTTGTGGCGACCTGTTTGACTCAGGATGCCCTGCGGTGGTGGAGCGGATTGGATGACGAAACTCAATGGAGCTGGAAGAAACTTCGGCAAGCTATGTTCTCGAGATACCAGCCTAAGTTCTATGGGGAAAGTGGAGAGGAAGCCGAGCAATTTGTGCATTTAGTCCGTCAAAGGGCGCGAGACGCAGGAAAACAAAAGGACAACGATTGGATTATAACCTTCGTCTCGGACTGTTTTGTCGGGGACGCTCTGAGATGGCATGTATCCCTCGATCAGAGCATACAAGACGATTGGAAGATGCTACAGCTCGCACTATTGGTCCAGTATCCTCGGGAGGGTGGATTCGACCTATCACGCAGGTAGGTGCTAGTACGTTCAGGCTGCAATCTGCAATGATAGCTGGAACTCGACTTCAGGATGCCAACCCCTGCCTCAGCTGCTTCAGCTCCCCCGAAAATCAAGAAGGGCAGGGTCCGGGTTTGTAAAAAGAATGAGACGAACTTTTCGTTCTTGTCCAAACAAGCGGGACAAGGTGGGCTGCGACTCACGTCGTCAGCCGCAGAGGCACTCGTGGTTGAATATGACCCTTCAACAAATGACCCGCAAACACTACTCATTCCTGACGTATGTACATTTTGAAGCATTTTCCGGCTGCTCTCCTGATATTCCACTACCTATTGGTCAGGATCAAATCCCAGGCTTTGATATACTCGGGGCACGTTGGGACGGACAAGATACAAAATCAGCGTCGAGGTATGTTCTCTATGTCCTTCCAGCTCATCTGTACTGTAAAGCCCAACCGTCCAATTTCAGCTATGCGTACACATGCGCAATAAACTCGAAGAGCGATTCCTTTTCCTTTAACTCGTGTAACGGACCTCAAATGAGAAGTCTCTGGACCATTTCATCAACGACGCAGATCAAACCAGGTCAAGTTCATCAAGTGGCTGTGACGCATGGAACGGGTGAGCAGATAAGCGCGCATGTTTTATAGTATATTAACATGAAATCATACACAAGCCACTCTCGTTACCCGCACAGCATCTAATCCAGGATGTATTTGGTTTAGGACAGGTCCCGTGGATCATGACTTCCCTGCGGTGAGAGGCTCCGAGGGGACCAGCCGTCAGCAAGCGCTGATTGTGATCTCGATGGCTCTCGCCAGGATCTTTTCATCGAACCAGTCTAGCTATGTTGCTGAATAGCCCCCGGTTTCTTGCAGATTTGGATTGCGCGGTGTCCCATGTCGACTACGCCTACCCGTGGTTACACTTAAGGTAGCGGTTTGGTTCCCTTCATCCGAGTCGAAGAAGCCCTACGCCTATGTGGATAGATTTCGTGCTGTGACGGCCATGGCCCGCGGGTATAGAATAGCAACTGTAAACCAGGAGAGCCAGATGAAGCTTGTCTATGGATTTTCTCAGGCTCACGCAGTCTGTATATTTTCTACCACACATTTCCAGACTGTAACGAGGACTAGATAGCAGGTCAGTGACTGGTGTCTGCAGACCCGGGCCCGTTGAGAGAGGAGCCTTATGCAGCTCATCCTGTCGCAGTTCTTATCGCCACAACTATTGGGGATGCTGACGCATCGATTGGGCCATGGTGGCGACAACAGGGTCGGTGACTAAGTCACTAATATAAGGTGAAACCTTGACGCACTTTGGATCTCACGCAAGAGTTGAGATTGTGGCGTGCGGTCCGAACAGGAGGCTAATCACCGGCTTCTCCGTGACAACGTGCCGAACGTGCCTTCTTCCTCGCCTCCACCACTGCCGAAAGCTGAATACTCCACACAGAGAAGCGCTTCACGGCAAGTGTGAAACCTAAAGTACCAGAGATATATTTAGACCTCTGAATATCCATAACAATGGATGGTACGCACCTCACTTGAGATACTCTTTTGTTCTACTAAGATTGCGTCTTCTCCACACAGGGACCGAACTACCCCAGTTCCGCGGAACGGATGCAAAAGAATGTGAAGAGTTTATTGCTGCAGTGGTCAAGCATGCTTACAATCAAGGAAAGCTGCGAGATGACGGATGGATCGCCGACTTCGCAGCGAGTTGTTTCGTCCACGATGCTCTTAGGTGGTGGAGTTGGCTGGATGAGGAGATTCAAGGAAGCTGGAAGTTGCTTCGACAAGCAATGTTTTCACGATACCATCCCCTATTCTATGGGAAGAGCGGGGAAGAAGCCGAACAGTTTGTGTTTTCAATTCGTCAACGGGCACGGGACGCAGGAAAGCAGAACGATAACGAATGGATTATTGACTTCGTTTCGGGCTCCTTTGTCGGAAATGCTCTGAGATGGCATGTTTCACTTGACTCCAGCATCCGAAAGAACTGGGAGGTACTAGAGGTTGCGATACTGGCTCAATACCCTCGCGAAGACCAATCCGGGCCACTGCTGAAGTATTTATGGGTATTTTGTTGACGGAAATATCGGCTGATCAACGCTCTTCTACCCTTCAACAGAATGCAAACGCCTGCTGCGGCTGCTTCAGCTCCCCCAAAAAGTAAAGGCAGGGGTCGGATCCGATTGTCAAAGCGAAACAACTCCACGATCTTCTACTTGTCCAAGAATCCCGGCGACTATGGCCTAGTAATCACAACCTCTCTAGCCAACGCACTTGAAGTCGAGTATAAGCCTTCTTCGAGCGGTCCTCACCAAATGCTCATCCCCGATGTAAGCTTTTGGTCCATTCATCCTCTGTTTTTATCTTACTGAACACGGACCAGGGACAAATCCCCAACTATGACGTGCTTGGGGCACGATGGTGCTCATCAGATACCACAACATCAAGCAAGTTCGTCGCTTTCATCTGGCATTCCTAAGCGATGTTCTGAAATGTAGCTCCAGCTTTGCGTACACATGCGGAATAAACCCGAACAGTGGCAGCACCTCTGTCGACAGAAGATGTTCAGGACCACAAATGACAAATATGTGGTCTATTTCTTCTGCGCCATCCGATGGCACTGGACTTCTTCGAGTGAGCGTCTCAAATGGAACAGGTGCAGTGACGCAAAACCTTGTCCTACTTCAGGAACGCTAATATAATGTTGATTATGCAAGGAAATCTCATTACTCTCACTCAGGATAGTGAGAGCCACATTTGGTTCAGAACCGGACCATACACTGGTGAGCCGGATGCATTTAATCTGGTAAGGTACCCCTGTCATCTTGAGGAAACGGACCAACGGACCTTTACCCCGGCAGGACCTTTTCTTTGAACCAATCTGAGCTACGAGCTTCAAACTGTACCACAACTCGCTGAAAGCATTCTTTCTTTGTACTGTTTTAAATCGGATGTGCAGTTTCCATTCTGTCGAGACTTAAGATTTTAATTTCAAGGCCCCCCATTCACTCTGAAATTGAAATGGACCGACAGGGATAGGCCACACTTCAAATTGACTAGGCGATCATAATGAAGCCGGGTCGAGGCAGCGGGAGCAAAGGGCGGCAAGGGCTGAGCGTTCGATACCTGCTCGATGAATGGGGTCAACAGCCTGAGACTAAAGCACTCATGTCAATAAGTGCTTGACGTGGGGTTGATCCGCCCGCTGTTATCATTGCTACCACTACCGACAACGACTTGCTTTGATTGGGCCATAGCGACGACAGAAAGGTCGGTTATTCCAGCCGACCCCATTCATCCGAGACTACCTCTCAATCATTTCACTCGACAGGTGACGCCTAGCAAACCTTATAGGCTCATCAATATCAAACCTAGACTTAGGCGACCAGTGGAGTAGACCTAAGGTATACTGTCGATGTGTTAGAAAGCGTCGAAAAGGTATTTGTCCCGGCGCTAGTTGCCGTCTTCTCTATTTCGGACCGCGCCTGCTTCCTTACACACCGCACCACTACCGAAAGCTGAAACTCGTTTCTGAGCTGCTGTGAGACTGTGAGAATTAGTGAAATACTGCCGTTCGTTTAGAAGTCTAAGCGCTCATATGTAATTATGGACGGTACCTACGTACACTACCTTCCGTCCATTAATATCGTTGATTGTCGTCTAGGGGCAGGGATGCCTCACTTTCGAGGAACGGGTGCGAAAGAATGGGAGGAGTTTGTCGCTGGAGTAATCAAACACGCATACGATTAGGGAAAGCTGCAAGACGACGAGTGGATCGCCGACCTTACAGTGACCTGCTTGGCGCACGACGCGCGTAGATGGTGGATCGCCTGAACGAAGAGACTCAGAGGAGCTGGAAGCTACTTCGACAAGCTATTACGGGAGGAATCGAGAAGAGGCCGAACAATTTGTGTACTCTATTCGTCAAAGAGCGCGGGATGCCGGGAAGCAGGAAGCTAACGGTTGGATCAGCACCTTCATTTCAGACTGTCTCGTCGGGAAAACTCTAAGATGGTACGAAGCCCCTGATTCAAGCATTCAAATGGATTGAAAATTGTTGCGAGCAGCGATACTATGTAGCCCAATATCCTTGCGGCAGTCAATCGGCTCAGCCGTCAAAGTACGTCCTTGGAACGATCAATATCCAAACAAGCGTAACATAGACGTACGGGTAATCTGCGGCTACCCACATCAAAGTCACTTCGTTTGCACGGTGCTATCCCACCCCAGGCGTGTAGATTTTCCCGAGGCCGAGCACGGAATCAAAGGCGATGCGACCACTCGTTCATGGCTGTATGCTTATAGTGTCAACAAGAAGGCTCTGTCGCAAACCATCACTTGCACATTCAGCCTCAGAGCCCCGAATTTAGCTCGGCGCTGTGAGGCAGGTCTATCTGGGAAGAATGGGGGAAGTGGCCCCAGGCGTGATGGGATTGGCCGTAAGAACGCGGCAAAGCAATGGATGAGCTTGCAACGCAAAAGGCCTCGGAAGCAGAATCCCCTTGTCCCATATAGAATATTCATATATACCAATCTCCTTACGATTTAATGTGATATAGATGCTGACGCTTGTGGCAGTGAGAGGTACGACTTGGCCGGCTTTGGCTAAAGAGGCAATGGAGTGTTCGGAAGCGAGATCCGGTCGCCCCGTCACGTCGTGCCGAACGCGGCTTGTCTCCCACCACCCGACACCCTAGCACCCACTCCTCAAGGGGACTCAAACAAGGCTGCAGCTGGGGGCAAACAAATTCAGAATCTGAGAACATCCGATCGTTGACTGCAACGGAAGCGCTCATGAATCAGGGAGGTTCGTCTCTCCGCTATACTGCCCTTCCTCGTCCTCCTCCAATTTTAGCTAACACTTCATGAGCCAGATTGTAACCAAATACAGTTTCGAGGGAAAGATGCGACCGAGTGTGAAGACTTTATCGCCGCCATATTAAAGCATGCCTTTAGTCAAGGCAAGCAGCGAGACGACCAATGGATGGCGGATCTTGCGGCAACCTCCATGGCGAATGACGCACTGAGATGGTGGATTTCGCTCGATGAAGAGGTTCAAGGAAGCTGGAAACGACTCCAGCGCGCAATGATTTCAAAATATCGTCCGATGTTCTATGGCGGAAGCGGAGAGGAGGCCGAGAAGTTCATCCGGACCGTTTGCGACAAAGCTATCGACGAGGGAAAGCAAAAGGATAACGAATGGGCCGTCACGTACGCGTCATCCTGCATGGCTGGAGAGGCCCTTAGGTGGTACACACATCTCGACTCCGATACGCAAGAAAACTGGAAGAAGCTGCAACAGGCGGTGCTTATTCAATATCCCCGAGGAGCTCCTGACGGTCCACCGACGCTGAGGTAAGATCTTCCCTGTCGAGAGACTTCACTGCTCACACGCACTCTGATCGAATTAGTCTCGTCCCAACTCCCCCTCAGGCAGCGCCAGCTGCCCCAGCTCCAAGAACGTCCTACCGCGGTCGGATCCGAATTTCAAACAGCAGTTGCTCCACACCCCATTACCTATCTAAACATCTTTCGGAGGACAGAATCTCCCATACTTCTTCGCTGGAAGATGCGTTAGAAGTGGAGTGTTCTTCTGACTCAGATGGTCTGCAGACGTTGTCTGTTCCTGATGTAAGCATCTTTCGTTATCTCTCGCGATACTATCACTCACTATCCCCCCTAGTCACAGATCCCAGGGCATGATGTGTTAGGAGTCAAGTGGAGTTCAAATACATCCACGCCACATAAGTTCGTGCTCCCTGCCTCTGCGCATGGTTTCTTTGCCCTGACACCATTTTCAGGATCCTAGCTATTTGCGCTGTTGACTCGCGGACTGGCTCAACTGCCTTGACTTCATTCACTGGGGGCCTTCTGACTAAGGCTTGGAAACTTTCTCCTCGGGAGTCAAGCGGGACTGACTCGACGACCTTGTCTTCATTCTCCCGAGGCCTTCTAACTAAGGCTTGGAAGCCACCATCCAGGGGGACACACGGTGATGGACCATTCACGGTATCCGCAATGGTCGGGGGAGGTGCGTTAGAAACTACCGCCTTATCACATCGGGAACTGACCGTAAACCTCTTGAAGAGGTCCTATACCCTCGGTGGCATAAATACGTCTGGTTCGCTGCCTCCAGCCGTGATCCGGGTTACGCTGCGGTAAGTGCTGGGTCCTCGCAAAATGGTCTCAAATTGATGTAGTGAGAGCTTGTAGGATATGTTTTTCGAGCTGGTTTGATATCTAGATCTGCCATCAAAACGTGCTGGCTCTTAGGGAATTAGCCTATGTAGTCACCTTGCGTTTCCAGCGTCTTATTTTCGCTGTTTAGTTGTTACCGACGGTGGCGCTTGTGACTTCTTTCGGTGATTAACCAGGATTGCGACATCGCAAGAATAAGAGTCAAATATCAAACAAACGTTTGAACTGATGTCCGTGGCGTGCGAAGGAAGTTCGGAGTTCGGTTTGATACAACGCTCGAACGTTTGCTACCAGTCAAACATCGTAGCTACGACCAAACTAATGTGATCCGTCGACGGCCAGGGTTTGAGCCGCTCGTATCGGCCAGCAGTATGTTCGCAAGCGCCCAACTAGTCGCCTCTCCTTGGACCACATAGCATAAGCCGTCAGGAATTTCGGGTGAAAGCTCTTGAAGAATGAGAGCAATTCTGCTGATGTTGACAAGTATGCTCGTGACAGGATGACAAGGGGGTGCGAACTTGGTCGCAGCTTGTGTTGCAAATGATACCAAAATACGGCGGCGTGGTCTGAACGAAAGGACTCAAGGAAGCTGGATCTGAAGCTGCTCTGAAGAGCGTGCATGTAACGTTATGGAGATACCTGCCACACAGAAAGTCCATATATGGCGATCTCTGGAAGACTTCGTGTGATCGGGATGTTGGACGCTTGTGGAAGGAAGGGATGAGGCTTTTCTAGTTGTCCTTTAGAGGAAACCGGTCGGCAAACGGCGCGAGATCCGGTCGCTCCGTGTCATGCCGAATGCGGCTTGTCCCCCACCACCGATACCCTTATACCCGCTCCTCAAAGGGACTCTTGCAAACAAGCTGGGGCCAAACAAACACGGAAACGGAGGACATCCGATCGCACTGAAGTGTTCATGGATCAGGGAGGTTCGTCCGCTAAACCGCCATTCCCAGTTCGTCCCTCGACCCTCCCGCTCATGCGTCATGAACCAGATCTTAGCCAAATACGGTTTCGAGGAAAAGACGCCACCGAGTGCGAAGACTTTATTTCCGCCATATTGACGCATGCCTTTAGCCAAGGAAAGCAGCGAGACGACCAGTGGATGGCGGACCTCGCGGCATCCCGCATGGCGAATGACGCATTGAGGTGGTGGATTGCACTGGATGGGGAAGTTCAGGGGAGTTGGAAACGACTTCAGCGTGCAATGATCTCAAAATACCGTCCGATGTTTTACGGAGGAAGTGGAGAGGAGGCGGAGAAGTTCATCCGGGCGGTTTCAGACAAAGCTATCGATGAAGGAAAGCAGAAGGATAACGAATGGATCGTCACTTACGCGTCATCTTGCATGGCTGGTGAGGCGCTAAGATGGTACGCATATCTCCACTCAAATACGCAAGATACCTGGAAGGAGCTGCAACAAGCGCTTCTCACTCAGTACCCTCGTGACGCCCCTGGCCGCCCGCCGCTAAAGTGAGGATTGCCACTACTGAGAGACATTGGCACTCACCTCCACTATTAATTTAATTAGCGTTGTTCCAACTCCCCCTGCCGCAGCGTCAGTCCCCCTTGCTTCGAAAGCAACCCGCCGCGGTCGGATCCGGGTCTCAAACGGCAGTTGCTCCACGGCGCATCATCTATCAAAGCGTTTGACATCAAGCAATAGGATACCTCCTACTTCTTCTATTGCTGATGCGCTGGAAGTGGAGTGGAATCCTAACTCGGACAGCCTGCAAAGGTTTTTCATTCCTGATGTAAGCCATGAATTGCTATCTTTCCTACTGTCGATTCTCAACGTCACTCTAAGTCACAGATTTCGGGGTACGACATACTCGGAATTAAGTGGAACTCGGATAACCTACAAAAGCCGACTAGGTACGTACCTAGTGCCTGTACATCATCCTAGAGCCCCATTTGAACTCTTTCCCCCAACCGTTATATCCAGTCATTTAGGCATTTGCGCCGTCAACTCCCAAAAAAACGCAACTGCCATGTCTGGATTCTCCGGTAGTCTTCTGACCGATGCCTGGAAACTTTCTCCCCAGGGAAGCAGTGGTGGAGCTTCGACTGTATTAGCGATGGCTGGGAAAGGTGCGGTTCAAAATTGTGACCGATTTACAAGAAGTGCTGACCGTGTACCGCTTCAAAGAGGTATTATATCCCGGATGGAACGTAAAGAGTGGAATTGCCTGGTTTTGTACTAAGGAGGTTTGGCCGAACAGCCTCGCGGTGAGTGCTCGGGGTTTCACCATCACGAGGTTCAAGTTCAGTCCGTTCATACATTGTGAGCCTCTAGGAAATGCTTCTTGAGCCGATTTGAGAGCAGCTGTCAACGCGAGGAGATGCAGGGTGAGAGAAGAAATATCCTTCCTTCAAGCCATTTATTAGCAGTGTTTGATTGTTCGAAGCATTCCTTGCTGCACCCTCTTCTATTATGACGCGTTATATATAATTTCGCACATGTACATGCCTCAGACGACTGGGAGTCATCTATTTGCTCTACAATTCCAAGCGCACCTATCTCTGGGTTTGGAACACCTAGCACGTCCGTTGAAGCACCTCCAAGTCTCCGGCCAAAAGATGATTAAAGATGTGATATTAAAGACACAATTCACTGCTCACCAAAGAAAGCTGCTGAAGAACATCAGGCCAGAAGGACCAGATTCCGTCGGGTACGTCGAGGTTCACGGGAGGCAACGCAATTCGAAATCGTTGTCTTGTGAAATCAAAAGGATCCGGGCATTTCTTACTTAGTGGATTGAAGAGTTAACGTAGTTGGGTTTGTTTCTTGATTGGATTAGTCCTCGTTGATCATGACCGGGGATGCGTTGTGGCTGCCGATGCTTGCTCATATATGGGCTATATTCCGTCCGTAAAATCCGACACACACACACACTTGCTCGTCCTCCCCACACACTATTCACCAACCCAGGCCAAAGTCAAAAAATGATAATTGAATAAGAGTACTACATCCCCTTGATGTTTAGAGTGCTCCTGTAGATCTCTCTCCCATAAAAAGTCTAGCGGAAGTGCGTAAATGAGTAATTACCGAAGTACTAGTGTGTGACAAGACGCTCCCACAGGCATCTTACAGTCGTCAAATTCCTCCATAAACTTTGAGGGTCAAATCATAGCTCTTCATTATTTTCATAGAGTGGTGGCTTAATCGGCTTATGGGGTATGCTGAAGATGGGTGTAGCATCCGCGAAACTCTGTTTTCTGCTTGCCCGAGTGCGGCAACAGACTTGGAAAAAGACGATACATACTTGCGCTTGTTAGAGCTCCCAACGAACCTGGAAGATGACTGAGGACCTTCACATATCATGGATGCTGAGAGAGCAGCCCGTCGGGGCACCCGCCTACCCGGTATGGTTCCTGCCCCTTGCCCAAGGACTTACCTTACTACTAGAATAGCTTTAGAGAGACTCCTAGTGTTTGTAATATTATAATATCTTTTTGATGGATGAATTTGACTTGGTGGTTCACCCTCAACGGTTCGCGAAAATGTAACCCAAGGGCAACTTGTAATACGCGCGAGGTTGAAGGAATCAACTTGACGTTTATGGCATTCCGATTGGGGAAAAAATCCCGCGCGAAATTTTTTCCCCCTGCCCCTTACAAAGGGCCTTCCTGAGCCCTCCTGAGCCTAAGTCCTATATACAAGAAATCATCTGATGGGGGAGGGGGTCGGTGGATGAAATCGCGCGCGGGGTGCCAAAATCGCGCGCAGGGTGCCAAAATCGCGCGTCGAGTCAGAAAATCTCGCAACCGACAAGAAAATCTCGCGCTCCCACAGAAAATCATCCTGAACGATAAAAGCCTATCTGACTGAACAAGACCTACTACTCTCTCATTCAGATCCTAAATATGTTGTGTTTCATGTCTTATAGTCAGGGGAGCACTCGGGGTCCATGTCAATGTCAGAAATATACCTAACAATTAGATCTGCCACTGCCAATGGCCAAGTCGCGGAGTCACACGGATGAGTCTGAGCTCAGGAGGTTCGGGGGTTTGGCAAGATCGGATTCCAGAGATCTCTTGCCGATCCCCGAGGGGACCAGCTCAAGCCATCTACTAGAAACAAGTGAACGGAGAATACAAGTGAACATAAAAAAGAAAGAAAGAAAGAAAGAAAACATCTAGGTGAAGAGGGACGGAGGGAGGGGAGAAAGTGATCGAGAAGGTCGGAACCTTTGAGAGCGAGGATGAGAGGAGATGGGGATCCGAAGTACACGAGAGTGAGGGTATATAAGTGTACCGTGACAAAGAAATCCCGTCATGAAAGATGTACAAGGATAGCTGAAAGACGGACAATGAATGGTGAAACGGAGTGAATGCAGAGAAAAGAGGAAGCAGAAGAAAGAGAGAGAAGCACAAAACCGGAAGAGGAAGTGGGTGCGGACGCGTAAGGGCCATTGGCCAACTGCAGCCACACTCCCCCTCTAACGCT
Source organism: Tulasnella sp. 424 (assembly GCA_019633425.1). NCBI lineage: Eukaryota > Fungi > Basidiomycota > Agaricomycetes > Cantharellales > Tulasnellaceae > Tulasnella > Tulasnella sp. 424. The sequence continues at coordinate 14,214 of WSUB01000143.1, read as the reverse complement.
GCACTCCCATCCTTGAAGCTCAAGTCATGTAATAAGGGAGTGCACACACTATTAAAGAGGATGGGAAGATGAATTTTTATTCATGCTAAGCAACAAACAGAGCCTGAAATGGTTAGAGATGTCCAGATGGAGGGAGCATCGCGAGATCGCCGGGAACGGGATGACCTAAATCGCGACCCAACGAGATTAGCATTTATGGCAAATCTACCAATATCTTAACTCACCAGTACTGAGCCAACTGGCGGTTATTGCTCCGTTAAGGAGCTGATGGCGTTCTCCACTTGGTCCTGAAACTCTGGCGGAGTGAAGACGTCGCAATATTCGACGATTTCGATTATGCCTTCCGTCACTAAGTCGTTTTCTTTCCCAAGAACATTCCGAGCCACCATTGACTGCAGAGTTGCTTGCTTGCATGCTTCCGTTAAGTCCGAGAACTGGGTTTTCTCCAAAACAGAATAGATACGAAGACCGGACCACCATACCCCATTACGATTCAAGGGTCGGAAAAGCAGGCGCATAATACTTGGCCAAGCCATCTCCCAAGAGAGGCTTCCACACTGCGAGCCCGAACACAATTCGAGGTCGTGATGGATGGCCTCGGATTTATTGAGGAGATTTGCGCGGTGAAGGATAACACGCTCACGCAAACAAGTAATCTTGGCGAGAACATCCGATCGCACAAGGGCAAGATCATGGGACGTATCACCGCCTACCGGAGCGAGGACGAGATCGCGGATGGCTGGCTGGACCCATTGAGGCACTGAGAAGGCCAGGCCAAGCGAGAGCCGACGGCCAGCCGGCATATGAAAAGAGTCGAGTTTCTCGATTGCCTCATCTCGAGCCAATCGAATTACATACTTTGTTGCCAGCTTAAGGATGGCGATCCAGGCCTCGACGGTCTTGAGTGGGGGCCTTAAGTGAAGGACGGGGGTATTTAGATAATAAAGCCGTCAACGACGTGTCGGAAGACTTACCCAATCCGTGTCATCCATCCAAAAAGGGCATCGACCTCGTTTGCCGTCTCAGAGAGGCGTATGGGCTTCACGTCCGATAACCCGTCGCCATCCACGGGGCCAGCCAAGGCCACCATTCCGCCAATGACTCCCGAAAGAAAGGTGAATTGGTGCGCATTGATACGATAAAGCGTCTCTTCCGCCTGCGATAGTGAGAGGTTAGAAAGGCCTCGCTTGACTACACATATCCGCATACTCGAAAAACCAGCTGGCCGTGTTCATCATAGAAGTTGGGGTGTCGGTGAGCAGTGAGACCAATTGTATGCATTCAAGAAACAGGGTTGTAAAGAATTAGGGGTCGGCGGCGGCAAAAGGTGCTGGTGGAGTTTAGGTGGGTGGTTACTTTTCCGGTCGTTGTTCAAATGGCGATGTGAAGAGAGGTTTGCGTGCGTTGTTTGTTCGCCGCACCACCGAGTCAGGACGATATCGCACCTTACACTCCCAACATGCCTTTTCCTCCGTTGCCACAGAGCGACACACCATGGGCACCACAAATAGTTAGAGCACACCAAAAAATAAAAGACACGTATGTTGGTGCTCGGGTTATTGCCTCACAGGAGGAAAGCGACCCAATGCGCCTGAAAACTTGGGCGGATGCGCTGGATGAGCATGTGGATCTCGTTCATGCGATGGGACAAGAAGGATTATCAGAAGAATGGGTTCAGAGTGCTTTGGATGTTATGCAGGATCTCATCAATCGTCTGCGCAATGCGGCTGATCAGTCAGCAAGGCGGTGAGCCTATCACACCAATGTTGAGGTGTACTCAGCTGTTGACTCAACCTTTCCCAAAACCATAGCGAGGATCATCATATCGGATCTATTCAACCAATCCTGATTGTCCGCACAGGCCGTCGCGGTCGACCTCGGAAGGCAATAGATCCCGAGTACCTTCGCCAAGCTTTTAAGCCCTACCGACGAATCAATATCACCCGCCTAGCTAAAGCTCTTGACGTTGATCGGAAAACATTAAAGGGATACATGGACCTGTATGGCATCTCAAAAAGCTTCTCAGAGATCTCCTCTGAGGATATTGATGCTCTAATCCGCAACTACAAACTTCAGCAACCCAACTCTGGCCTTGCCTACATCATAGGTTATTTGAGAAGCCTCGGGCTCCGGGTACAACGCCACCGAGTCATAGACTCTATTCGTCGGGTGGACCAAGTTGGGACCAACCTGAGAGTCTACCGTGCCGCACGTCGCCGGACCTACCGTGTTGCCCGCCCAAACTCGGTTTGGCACTGTGACGGACACCACAAACTCATCCGATGGGGCTTTGTAATCCATGGGTTTATTGATGGCTTCTGTCGCACGGTGAGCTCACTTGATTTTCAGCTTCGCATCTCCTTTGAAATATGCTGAGTACCAAGCAACTTTGGTATCCTATAGATTGTTGCACTCCGGGCCTCAACGTCCAACTCCGCCACGACAGTCCTTCGTCTGTTCAAACATGCTGTGCGACAGTATGGACGCCCTTTGCGGGTTCGGGGTGACCGAGGGGGGGAGAATGTCAAGGTTGCCGTTAACATGATAAGACATCGGGGTGTAAATCGTGCATCATTTATGTGGGGCTCGTGAGTTGTTTTCGATCATCTTAGGACCGAGAAGACCTTGCGAATGCTTTTACTCTCCAGATCGACTCATAATACTCGTATTGAGAGGATATGGGTCGAGGTTGGGAAACAATTTGCCCGACGCTGGAGAGCGTTCTTTACCCGCCTTGAGAACCAGTATCACCTAGACGTTAAAAATCAAGCTCATGTCTGGCTCCTTCAAGTCCTCTTCCTCGACGCTATTAGCGCAGACTGCAAAGCCTTTGTCCGCAATTGGAATCTTCACGGCATCCGGGGTGAACAGACCCGAAACATGGCACCCATTGTGAGCACCTGACCTCGATATTATGTTCATAAGTTTAATCTCTTAGCCCCAATACTATTACCATAGGATCTTCGCTTCCTTGGGCAGCAAGAACATGGTGTCTACCTCGGCAGTGATGACGAAGAATTTCCGGATGCTGACCCTCAAGAGCTGCAAGACTATCTTGGAGTGGAAGGTCCGATTCAACGCACCAACCGACGGTCGGGCGCTGGTCATGCCTCTTCAGAAGATGAGGATGATTCCTTGGACAATGGTTCCGAGACTGGCCAAATCGACTCGGAAAGTTGGACTAATACTGACGATTCTAGCGACTCAGACTTCAGCAGTGAGGATTCTGAGTCTGACTCGTCTGATTCGTCCTTAGCAGTCCGCTTGGAAGAAGCAGTCACACGCAACATCCGGCATCGTCCGGTGCGCGTTAGGCGGGGTTTGTGCCCCTTCCTGGAAGACGGTGGCAACTCTTTCCTCCAGAAGTTAGATGAAGTCCGAGCAGCGGGCATAATTCCACCTAATTTTGGCTTCTTAGAGGGTGAGGAGGGGTTTGGAGAGTATGAGCCGCTGGAGAGCATTCGAGTCGGCAAGCGTTGGGTTGACATGGAGCTTCCTCATGAAATTTGGGAGCCGCGTACCATTGAATGGGTTCAGGCACTCCAAGGCCTAACTACCGAGATAGAATTGTCTTAAGAATTCATGTGTTTTGTCATTCAGATTTTCTGTGGGTCTCTCGCCAGCAACACTTGCGTCGGTTGTTGCAACCTAATTTAGGACGGCATGGAAACTCACATAAGAATCAGCCTGCTACCTATCATTTCATTGAATGTCCATGAGCTGATGCTCGGGGCTACAAATGTGCTAAGGTGGATGTTGCACCGCTCACAACGGACAGTGTAGATCGAACAAACAATGAGTTGGATTGGACTCGTTCAAATTTCGACCACACGTCATTCAACTTCCATCCATCCTTCTCAGACTCTGTTACTCTCTTTTCTTATACAACCACGTCACTCTTTTGACCTATACCCATTGATATCCATCTCTCCTTGATTAGGAATGGGGAAGAAACGAGTGCGACCAGTTCCATCTGATGAGGAGAACGAACCGGTTCCCGCCCCTAATTCAAACCCCACCTCCTCCAAAGCCAACAAGTCGTCAAAGAATTCAGCCCCCAAGTTTACCGACTTCTTTGGTCCAAAAGGCAAAGGTCGGAGTCTGGTTCAACCCAAGCAGCCTGCCAAGGCCTCGAAGAAACAGGCTTATCGCGAGATGACCAAGGGATTACGGAAGGTTGCGGATCGCTCCGAAAGTGAGAGCGACTCCGAGACTCAACCAAAGGTGTGTACATGATTAGTGTTTACCGCCACGACTATGAATACTGAGTCCCGTCCTGCTCCAGGCCGAGCCCCAGGGATCATCGAGCAGCGTCCGAAGGACCGTCGCAAAGGCAGTACTTATCCCTTATGGTCTTGAGGTTCGTCATTGCCCATTTGAATAGCATGGACTGACCTCATTAACTCACGGGCATCTCGTTTAACCTATCAGACTGACCAAGAGGAGATCGATGACTTGTCACCGGAAGCTGTCGCATCCCTTCAGCGTTACGGCTTTGTCAAGACCGCCGACTCTGATGGCCGACCACTTCAGCTCGACACTGCCTGGAGCGAGGACGACGTAATTCGATGGTTTGAAGGACTCTTCCCGGATCAGATGTCCTGGCTTGATGACAATGTCTCAGACCCGGAATCTCCCCGGTGGGAGTTGTTGAAGAAGCGGTACCATAAACTCGAAGTTATCAGCGTGAAGTACCCTTGGGTCAAGTGGACCGGTGATTACTTGCTTTCCCTCCTTCCCAAAGGCAGGGAGTCTTCGGGGACTTTCCTTCTCGGTGAGCCGCTATTGCCTGATGGCTGCTAGCAAGTGCGAGTGCTTACCACCTTCCCGTAGCTTCTACAATCGAGATTCCGGAGAACGTTTATCGCAGGTGGGCGATCACCAACTCCGCTGAAGGCTCGTCACTGCGAAGGCGACGGCAAACAAGCGCCACTGGCAAGCCACCAGCTGCGGATTCAGATTCCGATAACCCTGCACCTAAGAAAAAGCGTAGTAAGTCCATTGACAAGTATCCTTTAATCACTCCCCCGCTCACGGACGTTTATTACAGAAACCCGCGCTCAAAGCAGAGTGGTCGTCTCCGACTCTGACGACGACCTTCCCGACATCAATGACATCACACCTCCCCCAACACACACTCCTTTGAACTCAAATGACGACACAACAGGGGAATCTTCAGTGGCTACATCTCAAGAACCGTCCGCAAGCTCATCGACGTCCGCCAACATTGTCGGACCCCGTCGGTCGCTCCGGGTTCGTCGTCGCAGCAGCCACACGCCCACCACAACTCATCCGTCAGGTGGACCTTCGACCTCAAACGGTGTTGGCTCTACTTCGATCTCGGACGCCGTTGGCTCTGCTTCTCCGGATGTGCCTCTCGCCAATCCTGAAAATACGTCAGCTGCAACAACAGCACCAAACCCGCAAATTCCCCTAGGCTCCATCACAAATATTCCTGGCAACGCGCCTCCAGCAACCTCCAAACCTGCTCCCACTCCGACTCCGTTGTTTGTCATGCCAGCTTTCTCTGATCCTGATCTGATGGACCCTCCTCTCGATGACCCACTTTTCTAAATGACTTGACCACTGTCTCGGCCCATCCATATTCATCACTCATCGTCTCACGCAATCGACCCAATATCACATATCCACTTAAAACCATCACACCGCCAGCTGGCTCAACTACCCGACCTTGCTGTCCCTCTTTTCCACTTTCCGCATCAATTCATTATCTATCATATTTCCTCGGTTACCCTCCTTTACGCGTTCATCCTGCCCTATTCATTCCATCAGCACACCACACGTCACTTCTTGACGGACTTTAGGTAGTTCTTTATCATATTAGCCGTTTAGTCTGCATTAGATTGCTATTTATTTTATTATTGTTCGATGTTTTCCTTGAGTCTCGTTTCGGCACCCTTCCCTAAAAGTTGGGACAAGTCTGGCTCCTACTGTCCCAGCCCTCGCGCTAAAGTAGGTGGCATGAATTCTGTACGCGAGGATGTTTAGAATCAGCTTGTTTGCATGGAGTTGATCATCTGCACGAAGATTTTCTGCGGGAGCGGGAGATTTTCTCGCCAGCCGCAAGATTTTCTCGCCAGCCGCAAGATTTTTTCGCCAGCCACAAGATTTTCTGACCCGCCGCGCGATTTTGGCACCCCGCGCGCGATTTCACCCATCGACCCCCTCCCCCAGCAGATGATTTCTTGTATATAGGACTTAGGCTCAGGAGGGCTCAGGAAGGCCCTTTGTAAGGGGCAGGGGGAAAAAATTTCGCGCGGGATTTTTTCCCCAATCGGAATGCCATAGACGTTGGATCTACCGTAAGCGACAATCCGTGAGTTTCGCCACTGCCACTAAGGTAGCATCGTTCGTATTCGTAAATAGTATTTTATTATCTGTACTGGTCGATACATATACGTGCTAACCAGAGGCTGACGGAGCTGAGCTTCGATCCTCTCGTATGCTGAAGTGAGGGGATTAAGTCAAAGCTCCGATTCCCATCGTCCTCCTCATGGTCTCCCCCCCAAAATATCTTTAAGCCAACTCAATCATTTACTACTTCGAATTCTTTGGTCCCCAACCAGTGCACCACGGGACCAGAGTGCGGCTCGCGCGGAGGAGTGCCCCACCCGGCGGGCCCCATATCCAATCAAGTGGTAGCTCCATGAATAGGATACTTGTTGTTTGCATAGATACCCACATATTTTCGATCCAGACTTCATTTTTAAATTCACGACATACCGTATGTGTGTGTGGGTGTCGGGTGTGTGCGTGTGTGCGCACGTGTGGTAATTTCCGGACAGTATATGTGCCATACTCATATTTGCTCGTATCGTCAGGTTTCCTTAAACCACTCCAACCTGCTCTCGGACGGTACCGCATCCGACAAACATCCTCACCTGCATTACTCAAAACTAATGGGCGCGACCATCTCTAAAAGCGGTACGTGCATGAACGCTCGAGTCGCTACATCAAGTACTACGGCCGCACGCACCGATGCCTAACTCGGAATTTGTGGTTTTGCACGGTAACCAGAGTCAGAGCGTCTCGACTTTTCTGGAAGGGACTCAACCGAATGTGAACATTTTATCACCACTGTGAGGAAGTACGCTTACTACCAAGGCAAGCAAAGGGATGATAAATGGATCGCCGACTTTGTGGGAACTCGCCTGCGGCAAGACGCCTTGCGGTGGTGGACCGGGCTGGACGAAGCGACTCAAGGAAGCTGGAAGCTGCTTCAGAACGCATTGATCGCACGATACGGCCCTGTCTTTCACGGGGAAAGTGGAGAGGAAGCGGAGAAGTTCGTTTTCGCGGTTCATCAACGGGCGCGGGATGCCGGAAAGCTCGACGACCCGCAGTGGATCGCCACCTATGCTGCGCCACTATTTGCAGGAGGTGCTCTGCGATGGTACGTGTCGCTTGAGCAGAGTGTCCAGCAAGACTGGGACGCCCTCCAACGGGCGATTTTCCTTCAATATCCCAAAGAAAGCAACCTAGGTCTGACATCGAGGTCGGTCACTCACGAAGCCCGTCGTTAGGAAGCTAAGCTTACCTTTGATCCCTTTGGTCTCAGTATCATCCCATCATCGCCCTCGGTGACTGTGACGGAACCTCCGTTCAAAGCTTGGTCGCGGAGAGGTTACATCAAATTGGTCAGATCTGGCGATCCCAAAAGCTACTATGTGTCTAGAAACCGGCACACATCTGGGTTCCTGCTTGTTGAAGCGTCTTCAGACAATGCATTGGAAGTCGAGTATCGCGAGGCGGATGATTTGAGCGAAACACGGGCTTTGTTTATCCCCGATGTAAGCCTTCATCCTTGGGTTGCCAGTGTGCGATCTAACCGTATGTGTGACAGGGACAAATCGACAACTACGATGTTCTGGGAATCAAGCTCAATAAAAGCGACTCGACCAGCTCCACGTCCGTATTATTGAGCTTCCTATCCACGAATTGGCCCTAACTCCTGCAATCCAGTTCGGCTGGCTTATGTCCTATAGATTCGAGTTCGGGGCTTGGATCCTGGAACGACGGTAGTGGAGGCCTTCTTGTAACAAATTCCTGGAAATCTTCGTCTAAGTCAAAGGGAGACATAACTCTATTTGCGACGGACGGATCTGGTATGTGCCGCATATGGTTGCCATTCACGTCCGTTTCCAACAATCTTGGGCTCCTTAGTTACTATGTACGCATCGTCATCTGGGACTGGGAATGGTGTCATGTTCTTGAAAGGCACACCCCCTTCCAATGCTGCTTCGGTACGTGAACTATCGCTCCTAGCCCCATTCCACAGCCCATCACAAGAATTGCCACCTATAATAACTATTCATCTGCTCATAGATCATATTTGAGGCAATATAGCTGAAGATCGAATGTAACCTGCCGTAAAGGCATTATGCAACTGAGGGACGTGATTAAGAGTGGTCAATACGACAAGTCGCCCGGAGAATACCAAACGCCTGCGTCCGATGTATTCTTCATTCTTAACAGTGGCCTCTAAACACGCAGTCTATCTGGATATGGAATGTTTCGCGAACCGCTACTAGTCTGGAAGTCCGATCACCTAAAATCGCTAGCGCGAACGAAGGGAAAACGATGCCAGAGGATACTATCCTCGATCAGGGTTCAATGACGTAAGAAGTGAAATCATATTGCGTAATCGGTCGAAGGTCTCAGTAATCCAACCCCATTCCGACACTACTACGAGGTGAGACCACGCACCCCTCGTCCACAACCATCGCTATAAGGACCTGGGCCGAGCAAACTCTCTCACATCCTGAGCTATAAATGCCATTTCAAAGTAAGTGTGAAGGGATTGGTCTCCGAGGAATTTCTATTGTACCCCATCTGACTTGGAATCTGCCCACGTTCAAATTGCGTCAGCCGATTTAAAGATCCGAGGAGTAGATGCTGCAGAGTGCGAAGCATTCATCAGCAGCGTGACAGCACATGCGCTCTCTGAGGGGAAACAGCATGATGACCAATGGATAGCCGACTTTGCATCGGGCTGCTTCACCCGATCCGGTTTACGGTGGTGGGATAGCCTTGACGAAGACGTTCAAAAAAGTTGGAAATTGCTTCGAAGAGCAATGCTCTCGAAGTTCCAGCCTTCTTTTTCGGGCCGAAACGGCGAGGAAGCTGAAACGTTTGTGCGTATGGTTCGTCAAAAGGCACTCGACGAGGGAGGTTCATGGACAACCTTTGGATGACGGCATTTGCATCGGCTTGCCTCGTGGGAGATGCAATGCGGTGGCATGCATCGCTCGATTCAACTACTCAGAACGATTGGAAGTTGTTATGGCCGGCGATTCTGGCACAATATCCGCGCGATTCCCCAAATGGTGGCTCGCGACCAAAGTGAGCCAGATTTTCCTTTGGTGGCTCTTTCGGAGCGATTTCAAGGTTTGCTTATTCATTCTAGCACTAAGTGCCGAGGCCGGATCCGGGTTTGCAAGAAAAACGACTCGGGGCCATATTATTATTTACCAAGAAGAATGTGTACCGATCCAACTGAGTTGGGTCGCGTTGTCCTAACCTTAGCTGTCGTCGAAGCGTTGGAAATTGACTACGATCCTGCTGCGAGGACTCCCCAAACTCTATATATACTAGATGTGAGTACACAGCCAGGGCCAGTCACGTACAGCTCGTCAAGACTTGTATCAGAACCAAATTCCCAACTGCGACATACTTGCAATGAAGTGGCTCAACAAAGACACGATCAAATCGGGCAAGTTCGTGGATTTCATACCTGCGACTTTCAGATACGTCTGGTAACCATACTGCACAGCTGGCTGGGCTTAGATCTGTGTTTGGGGCAAACGGATCTGGTTCGTACTCCAAAATTTGTTTTAATGTCATGAATTTATACTGATAATGCAAAACTCAAGCACTTCTCTTCCCTCTCTCCCATCACTCCTGCCAACACCTCATTTGGTTTAGACCCGGGCAGCAGAAGGGAGAAATAGATCTGGTACGTAGTAATCATCATTCTACTGACAGCCAGATTGAAAATTAATGGATGATGGATGTGTTCTTTATCTACAGGAGCTTTTCTTTGAACCGGTGTGAATGTAGTCGTCCCGGATTTCTCGAGCCCGCTAGGGGATCTTTGCATCAGAGTATTTCGCGGCGTAAAATAAAGTGACTATAAATTTACAGCAGTGTCATAATATTTACGATTTTGGATTCGTTGAAGTCTTTTAGCAAGGATGATGGTTTCCAGGACTACTAACGGTCGCTGGGAGGCTCATCCGAACAGATTCTTAGTTCCAAGATCGACTTTCCCACTCATCAAGGCCTTGACATGGGACAATATAGATACAAAACAGTGGAGGGTACATTCATGGAAATCTGTTTCCATCTTCTATAAACTCTTGATTGGAGCTGGAGATGGGTGGCGTGCGAATATTACAGGTTTGTCAACGATAGTTGCCAAACGGGTTGCTGTGCCACGACCCTCCCGGGTGCGCCGGATAATCAGCGTAGCAAGTATCACACCCAAACAATTATCAAAGTCAAAAGACCGAAGCGCCCATGTCGACCGACGGTATGTGTTGGGTCGCCGCTCGTTTCCGCCTCTCTCTTCCCTTCCAACCACACCGGACCGTTGACCGCCTTCACAGAATCTGGCCATCTAGAGTTTCAAGGAACGGACCTCAAAGAATGCGAGAAATTTATAGCTTCTGTCAACAAGCATGCGCGCGCCCAAGGCAAACTTCGAGATGATCAGTGGATCGCAGACTTTGTCGCTATCTGCCTGACTGGGGATGCGTTGACATGGTGGAGCCTGCTGGATGAAGAGACTCAAGGGAGCTGGAGGCTCTTGAGACAGGCCATGATATCCACATTTCGACCTCTATTTTACGGGAAAAGTGGGACTGAGGCAGAGGACTTTGTCCGTCAGGTTCGAAAAAGGGCCCTCCACATGGGGAAGCTCAATGACCAGCGTTGGGGCGCCGAGTTCGCCGCGGGGTGCTTTGTGGGAGGTGCTCTGAGATGGTATATGTCGCTTGAACCTGGCGTCCGGGATGATTGGGTCTCGCTGCAGCAGGCAATCTTTGCCCAGTACGGTCAAGGATTTGAAGAAGGCTCCCCGTAAGCATTTCTATCGTATTCTGCATTTCCTGATGGCACCTGACTCTGAGCAAATTCTGAATCAGAATCATCCCAACGCCGGCCCCAGCAGCTACTTCCCCAGTCACCACAGCTACAGCCCCTGTCACAAATAACTGCCGGCGTAGAGGCCGACTCAGAGTGTTTAGGAAAGGCGACTCAGAGATATATTATCTATCCAAAGTCCTTGGCATAGAATCAACTCAACGGGATCGGCTGCATGCTACTACATCCGCAGCTGACGCTCTAGAGGTCGTGTACGAATCCCTCCGTGCATCCGACGAACCCCAGAACCTGCTTATTCCCGACGTAAGCGCCGTCGGGGCTCGTTTTCTAATAGTCCACCTGATTTACTGGGGTTCAGAATCAAATTCAGGGCTGTGATGTGCTTGGGATGAGGTGGTATTATGCTAATAGAACCGATCGCGATAAGTAAGTAGCCTCGGCCACTGCGGGTTCGTGAGCCCCGTGAACTTACATCGTTACTCAGCTTTCTAGGCATCTGTGGTATAGACTCGAAATCGGGAGCTGGATCCCCGGGCTCCGCATACAGCGGACCCATCCTTACGAGGGCTTGGGAGGTCTCTCAGTCAGGGGATCGTCAAATATCAATCTCGGCCTTAGAGACAAGTGGATCTAGTATGTATACTTTATCACGAGCTGACTGATGCTGTTGCTGTGCTCTGACATTGCCGCACAGGGAAGGAGCGCTTACACTTTGTTGTGAGAGCTGGAACTCATCGTTGGGTGCTCTTCCGATTGAACAAGTGCGGTGGCGACCTCGATTCGGTAAGGAATTAACGATCGGTGGGATTAAATAGAGGCTGGCCAGCAAGCTAACTGGCGTCGCTGCATTATTTCGCAGCAACTACTCTTCGAGCCGATTTGACGTGCTTCACAACTACTCATGGGTCACTCATAGCGGGAACGTAGCAGCGTTCGACCGCCTTATGTAATATAACTTGTATACCTCGATTAGCCTGCGAAGGGATGTATCTCATATATGTGCAAACATGACGCCACAGGTAGTCCACAGGTTGAAGGGGGAGGAGCCAAGCGGCTAACCACTAAACTCGGCGACTTATACTGACCCTACATTGGAACCTTGAGGGTCTTGGCATTCATTGAAGGGGGTTACCCAAAAATCTTACGTATACGACTCGACAAGCACGGGAAGTCCCGCACCCACTTAGAGGAATAAACTATTTGCTCCCCTGTCCGAGAGGGCCAGTATTGAAGCATGTTATATCATTCTACGAAATCTCTTCACAGCTTCCACTGACCGACCAGTTGACTGGCAACAAAAAAGATGATCGTCAGGGAATCTCTTTTCAGCCAGTCGAATGAACATAGGAAGTCACGTACCCAAACAATGCCATAATCGTCCCCTTCCGGTTCTCAACTTCGTGAAAGATGAGAGATCAAGGGCCTTTGAAGACCTTAATGTGCGGGTGAAGGTTAAGCGATGCAGGGAAGAAACATGATGCACGAGACACACCTCGTCGCCGACTTCATGCACCTTGCGAGGCAAGCAGCGGAGGAACTTCCGATCCGGGTGCGCTCCGCCTTCTTTGCACAGCTTCTCAGTGAATTAGAAGCCATGAAAATCTTTTGGTCGTTGAGGATTTTCGGGCTTTGACCCATAGAGATCCTATAACAGTTCCGATCCATAAGCCTCGGGAGAAAGACACGGATTGGGATCCCCGAAATTGTTTTGCCCACGTACCACGTTTCGGTGACCACGAAAGGGCATACCCTTGACAGCTTCCCTGGACCAGTCGGTCCAAAAGATGCCCTTCTCGCAGTCGACTTCCTTGATCTCATCCCAGACTGCAGTGGGAGCATGTTACTTGGGGTTCAAAGGCGTCCCAACTCGGAGCTTGTGTCCCAACCGCGGATAGGTGACAAGCATGTCGTGGAGGGCGTTCGAGCTGTATCCAACCCAGACAATCGTAAGCGGTGGAAGGGCTGGTAGGCATTCAGGAGTGGTTCCCTTGGACGAGTTCAAGGATGCGTCCGAGGAGAGGCGCGCGGAGAAGGTCCGCGTTGGGAGCCATCGCGAGGATAGACCCCTGTGAATTGCTACTGGGGGGTATCGAGAGAGTTTCTGATAGAGGGAGAGGTGAGGAGTCAGCGAAGGGTGTGGAACGCACGACCGACGAAATCCGATCTTCCCTAATTTTCTTTATATAACATATAACATATGGGAAAAAAATTCCTTCCTAACTTACCTCAATCTCCTCGTGCTCTCCGACACTTGAAAATATCCCCCGGCACATTCTGCCAATAATTTTGAAGGTATGACCGGTGCTCTTGTTCACACCGAGTTAAATGCCTTCTTTACCGAGGAACGAGACCTGCCACTTAAGTCAAAGCGGCTGTCTTGCAGAGATGGCATACATCCACGAAGGTTGCGTTTCGAGAGCAACAAAGCAATTGACTTGCGGGAAAGAGAGTATGAAGGATGTCTGGTTGTGATTTTGGCCTATGGATGGACCGAGACGGCGGTTTGAGGTGCGTGACATGAGCCAATGGAACGACTGATTATGGCGATGCGGAGGTCGGCGAGAGTCATGAGATCAAGTAGAGCCATTTTGTTTGAGGGAGATTGGGAACTGAGATGGAGAGGAGGAGAACGAAGAAAAGCTGTGAAATTCCTCTGGTGGATCCAAGAAGGTACGTCCGGAGTTCCGACGGCGGGATGGTAAACGAGCCAACAAGTGATCCCTTGGGTAGACACTCCCGCGGTCGAAGTAGCTCCCAAAATATTTTGGTCCTCTCAAGCTCGAATTCTATCAGAGAAAACGGCTGCTATCTCTGATGGAACATAACTTCCTGGTCGATTTACGCTGAGACACCATATTCTCCATATCCTCTGCTTCGGAGTTCCTCCACCGTAACTGGAGCGAGAATCTGTCCGACGCGCACCACCCTTATTCACAGAGCCGGTAAGAAGGCATGACTATTCAGCCTCAGAGCCCCTAGTTGAGCTTCACATTTAGAGAAATTCGTATGTTAAGGATGATATGGGAGAAGTCACGTAAGGACGTGGTGGGATTGGTTGTAAGAGAGCGGGAAGGCAATGTAGATGAGGAA
>WSUB01000142.1:0-101213 GCA_019633425.1 Tulasnella sp. 424 | reverse complement strand
AGGGGCGGGATAAGAAAATAGTTTTGGCCTCTGTTCTGAACTCGAAGGTTTCATCCTTCAGATCCAGTGCAATTGGTCTTACAGTCTTGTGGAGAGCTTCATGGAAAAATGGAGACAAAACCTCAGTCAATGGCTCTGACCAAACGTCATGGCTCAACACTCGAAGGGTTCTGAGGTTGGGCATCTTTAGGCGTTCAAGGAGGGTGATGGTCCACGAAAGTGCGCAATGGTGGAGGCAAACATCTTCAAGCCGGAGAAGTTCTATGATTTGAGGACATCCTTCTGTTTGCATGTCGTTGCCCAAGGGCGAGTTCCGGCCAGCATTGATTGTGAGGCGAAGATTCCGGAGACGGCGAGTGTTGGGGAGGGCGTCGGTTAGGAGGTTGCTACCGATATTGTTCGCTCCTGAGACTGAGAGATATTCGAGTGATTCGTAAAGTGGTGGATAAGGGGGAAGAGGGGAGGAAGCAGCATAGAGGAAACGGAGTGGCGGTGGTTGTCCTGAGAAGTATTCTTCCTGATCCAAAGGCATGTCATCCTCGAACTTGACAAGCCAAAGCTTGGCGAGGTTTGGTAACTGTTTCCGCCAGATTTGGAAAGGACCTTGCTGTTTCCGCCGTTTCGTAAGGACTAGGGAGCCGAAGCGATCAGAAAAGGACGCAAGCTGGCGGAGGAAGACTTCGTGGTATTCATCGTCAAAGTTCCTCGGTCCCAATACGACGAGCTTTGAGCGTGCTGAGTTAGATATCGCCTTTTCTAGGGGAGCTCCGACCATGCCAGGGGAGATGACTGTCCAAAGACGGGTATCCGAATCGATGAGGTTGCCCCACCCGTGGCACACCAACTGGAGTCTGAAGAGATCCCGATAAACAGAACGGACATCCGACTCATTGGGAACCCTATACGCTTGCTCGGTGACCTCTGCATAGCCGAGCATCCATTCGATGTTGGCCGCGTGATGGAAAATGTGGAGTAGGATCTCGTCGGGTAGCCAGGAGATGGGTACGAGGCGGTTTCGGTATTGGTTGATGTGAGAAGTCACGAGCTCAAGAGCATCAATGTGCACCTTGGTATTATGACTTTGAGGAGCATCTCCGATTGCTCTGGCAATGAGAAGTAGGTTCGTTAGCACGATCATACGGTGGCCGCTGTTTCTCCTTCACAGTCATTTGCATGTACTTACACTTCAAGACCGTTAATATCAGACTCCAGGGCGCGAGCGACCACCTCTTCGGCGAGTTGTTTGAGGACGAGGGCTGAAAGTGTGCCTCCCGTCATTGTGGGTGAGGCCGAATGGTCCAAAGGATAACGTGAGGTCGCCGCGATTGAGACTCTGACCAAGCCCTGGGACCGCAGACGATAGTCAATCTACACCTGTTGAACTTCATGAGGCCTCGGCCTCGGTCAAAACACCGCCGGTGATTATGTCAGCCTAGTCAACAGAGATCCCGCTGGTCTTGGCGTTGCTTCCCTCCTGCCTCACATTTGGGTAGCGAAACTGAGTATACTGACTATATCTACTTATGAAGAAACCCTGTTATTGCTCTCTTCTGGAAAGTGGGTTGCGTTGTAAGTTGCTTGATCTCGGCGCCAGACTCCGGCAATGGTGCCGAGCGCCGTCGGTACACGGCCCAGCGAAGTACCGGAGTTAGCTCAGCAGTATAAGCGTTTTGAAGCGTCGCATTGAATACCATCATTGCTTCCTGAGCGACTCTTCTCTTTCTTCGCTTTCTCGCATCGTTGCTTAATACGCATCCTCCTGGTTTCCAGTTTATCGACTCAAGAGTCCGACCGACTGCTTAAACTGTCCACACTTGCCTGGCCGGCCACGCCTGTGGATCTTACCCCATATTCCCATAGTCCGATTTCCGGACCCGACGTTGTTACAAGTATGACGCGAGTCCATCTGCGAGTTGCTTGAAGCGGGGTCATGAATGAATGCAGTTGAAAGAAACGGCAGTTGAGAAACTCTCGAAATGAAAAGCAAATGCACTAATTCAATTTAAAGACCGGACAGATACAGGACTAAATAAGGATGAAATTGCTAGAAATTAAGCTGGACAGTGCGGCTGGGTCTGGCGTCTCTTGCACGTCTTTAGTCCCTAAAAACACAGCAACTCGATTGATCGGGGCGTCTGTTGGGGGTTCGTATCCAACGAAGAAATCCGGCCACGCAGAACGGGGAGACCGGGGGCGGGATAAGAAAATAGTTTTGGCCTCTGTTCTGAACTCGAAGGTTTCATCCTTCAGATCCAGTGCAATTGGTCTTACTGTCTTGTGAAGAGCTTCGTGGAAAAATGGAGACAGGACGCTAACCAATGGCTCCAGCCAAACATCTTGGCTCCGCACTCGAAGCGTTCTGAAGTTGGGCATCTTTAGACGTTCCAGGAGGGTGACGGTGAACGAAGGCGCGCATAAGCGGAAGCCAAGAACTTCGAGCCGGGGAAGTTCTATGATTGGAGGACATCCTTCTGTTTGCATGACATTGCCTAAGGGCGAGTACGGGCCACTATTGATTGTGAGGTGAAGAGTCCGGAGACGGCGAGTGTTCGGGAGAGCGTCGATCAGGAGGTTGCTACCGAAATTGATCGCTCCTGAGACTGAGAGATATTCGAGTGATTCGTAGAGTGGTGGATAAGGGGGAAGAGGGGAGGAAAGAGCGAAGAGGAAACGGAGTGGTGGTGGTTGTCCAGAGAAGTATTCTGCCTGATCCAAGGGTATGTCATCCTCGAAGTTTACAAGCCAAAGCTTGGCGAGATTTGGTAAGTGTTTCCGCCAGATTGGGAAAGGAGCTTGCTGGTTCCACCGTTTTGTAAGGACTAGGGAGTAGAAACGATCGGAAAACGAGGCAAGCTGGCGGAGGAAGACTTCGTGGTATTTATCGTCGAAGTCCCTCTGTCCTAATACGACGAGTTTTGCGTATGCCGAGTTAGATATCGCCTTTTCTAGGGGAGCTCCAACCATACCCGGGGAGATGACTGTCCAAAAACGGGGATCCGATTCGATGAGGTTGCACCACCCGCGGCACACCAACTGGAGCCTGAAGACATCCCGATAAACAGAACGGACATCCGGCTCATTGGGAACACTATACGCTTGCTCGGTGTCCTCTCCATAGCTGAATATCCATTCGATGTTGGCCGCGTGATGGAAAATGTGGAGTAGGATCTCATCGGGTAGCCAGGAGATGGGTACGAGGCGGTTTCGATACTGGTTGATGTGAGAAGTAACGAGCTCAAGAGCATCAATGTGATATTTGGTATTATGACTTTGAGTAGCATCTCCCATAGCTCTGTCAATGAGAAGTAGTCCATCAGCACGACCATTCGGCGGTCGTTGTTCCTTCTTCGCAGTCATTTGCATGTACTCACACTTCAAGACCGTTAATATCAGACTCCAGAGCGCGAGCGACCACCTCTTCGGCAAGTCGTTTGAGGACGAGGGGTGAAAGTATGCCTCCCGTCATTGTGGGTGATGCCAATGGTCCAGAGAGCAGCGTGAGGTCGCCGCGATTGAGAGTCTGACCAAGCCCTGAAGCCAGCCTGCCAAACCGTCTCAAACTCCCCGCCACCCGTCACATCACCCGACGACCACGACGGGCTAACGATGAGTGCAATATCAATGATGGGGCGTAGTCTCCTCGGGATTCACTCAAACAGGGACCGCCATAACGACCCACTAGCTCGTCTGCGGTTCGCTATCGAGACGATGCCGGGCTCGCGCAAGTACCAATTCACGCCTAGCACGCGCCTTGAAGTGCTCAACGAACTTTACTCCGCCTTCTGGGGCCCCTACTCGGACTTCTTCCTTCCTCAATCCTCCGGTCCCCTAAGTGGTTTGCTTTCGGAGGCGCAAAAGGCCACCGACGGGCACGGAACTAGCGATGATCCACCAATACCTGGAAAGCCATGCGGAAGGATATTCAAGAAAGGGGACAGCTGCTACAGATGTAGGTGAGATGGTCGGTTCCTCGCTGCCCAAAACTCTGCTGACGCATGTTCATCACCCCTCCAGGGATTGTGCCCTGGATGATAGCACCGTTCTCTGCTCACAGTGCTTCCATGCGTCGGAGCACGTCGATCACAATGTGACCTTCTACATCGCTGTGCAACCTGGAGGAGTCTGTGACTGCGGCGAGCAGGAAGCGTGGAAGGTCCCTATGCCATGTCGCGCTCATCCTCCTTACGAACCAGCTGGTCAAGGAGGCCAGAGACCTCCGTCGAGAAGCCAAGCCATCGTGGACCAATGGGCGATTCGGCACAGGGCGACAGTACCACACGAGCTTCGCGATTATATGGGCCGCACTGTTGCTTATGCGCTAGACTTCGTTTTGGACACCCTGGACTTTTCTCCGTCGGAGCTGTCACTACCACCAACCGAGGCGGAACTCAAGAAAGTATCGACTGCCGACCCACTTGGGAACGACCTTTTTGCAATCATTGTTTGGAATGACGAGAAGCACTCCTTCGACGAGTGCGTATCACACATCCGAGATTCCACTGGATGCACATGGGAGGAAGCTGCGGAATTCACCAACAAGATCGACAGCGAGGTACGTCCTTGGGTTCCCTTTGTTGGGATATCACTAATAACCGATCTAAAGGGTAGAGCTGTAGTTGAGGTTTCCTCAAACATTCCTAAATTGCTCGGCGCGGCCAAGCAAATTTCCAGCATCGAAATGGGTGCCACACTCCGCCGTGCCTACGACGTTTTCCGCGAGCAAGTTTCGGCCGTCATCATCGAGTGGCTCATGGACCTCACGCAATGCCGCATTGTGAACGATTGCATCACCCTGCGCGAAGTGATCGCTGCCGAGACCTACGCACCGCGGAAGAAGGATAGTAGCTCTTTAACCAGCAACCAAGAGGCCACCAAAGTTCTGGCAGAGATCAAGGATGCGGCACGTCTGGACTGGCTCTTTCTCTACCACGCCAGGCTTTGGAAGAGAGTTCGTTTGAATCTGAAGAGAATTATGGCCTCCATTTTGACTATCAATCACGAGCACCGATTAACGGTCGGTATGTAGGCGTGTTTTGACCCTCTCATTCCGCCATACTAATTGCCCTTTCTAGCTGTTCACTTTGCTAGTGTCTACCACCGAATTATCGACACCTACCTTTTGGTTGATCGTGAAGCCGAAACCTCCATCAAATATTTCTCCATTCAACTCTTCACCGTTCCCAGCGTCGCGGCCTATATTGTTCGCCACAACGGCATCATCACTCGGTTGCTCACTATCATTATCAATTTCTTCACAAACAATATTCAGAACAAACGGATCATTCACGCCCCCGATTCCGGGAGACGGATCGACGTCGAGTCCTATCCATTCAAGAGCAAGCGATTTATGCCTGTCTTCAGCGACCTCCGCTACATTTGCACCAACCGCACGATCCAAGAATTGATTGCGCACAACCACGATTATATCGTACAGTTCATCCCCGTCTGCCAACTGTTTATGGGCATCAATTCGAACAAGCGCGCTGCCACCAGCCACGTTGAATACGAAACGGAGTCTTGGATCAGCGTCTTCAACGTGACGCTCTCACTGTCACGGGTGGTCAAGGTTTACGGCGAAGCCTTTCAATACGCCTCCACCAACAACCTCGTCTACGCCATCATCGCTGTCCTTCACGCTATTCTTTCAACCTGTACACTCTCCAACGACCAGCTGGACAAGAACAAATACGCTCTCATCACCTTCCACTCCGTCCCTTTCGGTGATGCCGAATACTCGACCATCCAGTTCGATGTGTTGTCTCAATGGGTCAGCTTCCACCACTCTCTCCATTGGTTACTCGCAGAGCTGTTCAAGCACGTACATCTCCTCACGGGAGAGAAGCTGAGGGATATTGGATTCAAGAGCTTGCGAGAAGTCATTCTGCGGAATGCTAGCGAGCGAGCTATGTTGACGGTTGTCGACTTCCCGTTACGAGGTATGTTAAACACGCGGTGTATATTCACGTGGTCACAAAACTCATTGTTCATTAATTGCAGTTGTAACAATGGTGGCACAGATTCGTACTGGTCTATGGGTCCGAAACGGCTTCGCCATCCGAGGGCAACTCCTCCACTACCGAGATTTCATGCTTCGGGAGCTATGCTACGACCAAGACCTCTACATACTCCAATCCGCTATGGTTATACTCGATCCCAACATCGTTCTTGTCAGCATCCTAGACCGCTTCCAATTGGCAGAGTGGTTCTCCGGCGAAGTGGTCCACGCCAGTTACGATGGAACTCAACTATTCAGCATGGTGGAGGAGTTCCTCTATATCATCATTACCTGCGTCAGCGAATCCGCCAACGCCCAGCGTCTCACACCGCTCCAGGTAGTACGGAGGGAGATCATCCACGGGCTCGCTCTCGGACCGTGTTCCTTCACGGAACTCTGCAAGCGGGTAGCGGAACGGATTGTAGACGACGCCAACCTCGACAAAGCCTTATCCATGGTGGCAAAATACAGGTCACCAGTTGGGACATCAGATTTCGGGGTGTACGAGCTCCAGGACGAGTTGTTCGATGAAGTCAATCCCTTCTTCTTCCATTACACGCGGAACCGGAGGGAAGAAGCTGAAGGAGTTCTCAAAGCCCGGCTGACGAAGGCCACTGGGAACGCAGCCCCTGTGGTTGTTCCAAAGCCGATGGGTGTTACGGAAGGACCGTTTGTCGACCTACCCCTGATCTTCCACTCCGAAGTGCTCATGCAAATAATCTTCTTCGCCATACGGAACGTCTTCGTCCATACAGAGGCCGCCGGAAGCATCGCAGGATCTGGAGATGCGATCTTGGACCAAGCCTTGCACTTGACCATGCTTGGCCTTGTGGAGCAGCCAGCCAGGTTCATTCCGCTTTGCTTAGGCCTCATCTTCGAGAGAGAGGATATGGCTCTGGTGGACATTCTCTGCAAGCTAGAGTACAATGACATCTACAAAGCCTTCAAACCGAAAGTACAGTGGTGTTTAGACAAGATGGCAGAAATACACCCTGCAGAGGTTGCTCAACGTCGGACACCGCCGGCCACCCAGGATCCTTCAATGGACGCAGCCGAACAGAAGAAACGAGCAGCCAAAGCCAGACAGGCTATGATCATGCAGCAATTCGCCGCGGCTCAAAAGACGTTCTTGGATCAATACGAAGATGAGGAGGACGAGGAGGACGAAGAAGATGAAGGAACTACCACCCCATCCCAAAAAGCGGAACCGCTGGGCCCTTGCATCGTTTGTCAAGAGGAGCTCGATGCGACACAGCCCTTTGGTATCCTTGGGTTCATCCAGCCCAGTCGGGTGATCAAACGGCTCCCAGAAGAACCTCGGTGGGAAGTGCTCAAGCGCGACCTCGAGTGCCCGCAATCTTTGGACAGACCAATACCTCCGCCATCCCCGCCAAACGGTCCTCAACTGCCTCCTCAAGAAGACGTGGCTCCGTTTGGTGTGACCCCTTCGGAAGAGACTCGCTTCGGACTTCATGGATCCGTGTGCGGTCATATGATGCATGTGGAGTGTTTCTCCGTCTACAGTTCCTCGATCGAGCAACGACACCTTCAACAACCCACTCGTAATCATCCAGAGGTTGTAGAAAGGAAGGAGTTCCTGTGTCCGCTATGCAAGAGCTTAGGAAACATTGTCATCCCTGTGACGCCAAAGCCACATCAATCCACCGCCATCGAGTCAATATCTCTGTCAGAGTGGATGAGGAAGAGCAAGATCGAGTTTCTCACCGCGGAGCAAGAACCGGCCGTGGATGCTTTACAGCTTCAGTATTCCGGAGAATTCGTATTCTGGACAGCCGAAGACACACTCTTCCCAGCATCCCAGGCCAAGACGGAGACCGACGAGGGATTGTACCACATGACGGCGACCGTTGACAACATAATCCGACCGCTGTCCGCTCAGACAGGTCATCTCAGGGAGCGTGAAGAGCCACCAGTTGGCCATCGTGGCCGCGGTTTATACCTGCCAGACGACTTCGTTGGATACACAGTCCGTTGTGCCGAGATTGCTCAGAGGGGTATAGGAGAAGAAGGGAAAACGGTCGCAGACACTGTGAACGAGTCGACGGTGATGCGATTGATACGAGGACTGGTTACTTGCCTTGCAACTCGCGCAGAGCTTGAGCTCCCTGATCGTCCAGACAGCGGTCACCGAGCGCTGGAACAGGCGATTCTTAGGAGAATCCTACCCGGAGGCATTCGAGACGAGGACTTACCGACCACCCGGCCATTCCTACTCCGTGACCCGCTTGGGATCGTCCTTGAAGTTGCCGCTGTCAATCCCGAAATCCTCGGACACGTCACCGCTCTCATGTACTACGCCTCCTTGGTCCGGGAAACCATCGCTCTCGTTGACTTCCTTGCTCAAACGGTGATTGATGAGCCACTCGATACCGTTCATCCCAGCCACCAGGACCTTTTTGGAGAAAGCGTTTCGACCTTTGTGCTTTCGGTGTGCCGACATTCACAGGCATTGGAGCAGAATGCCGAGAACATTCTCCGTGCTTTCGGTGAAGGAGTGTTCGAGCGAATGCTCTACGCTCATACCCTCCCGTTCTTGAGAGCCGCCTTCCTAGTCAACCGCGCCGTCCTACCACCCCGAAACGGCTCGGCACCCGACCCTTCTTTGCCCGAGTATCATCGACTTCTCCATCTCCTCAACATCCCTCCTCTATCCGACATTTCGTCCCCTTCTCATGAAGGTCTCCGGGTTGCTCTGGCATCTTGGTGCAGCCACTTCGGCCAAACCTATGGCACCTCAGGGACAATAATCTTGGACTATCCTGACGTTCATCGTCTGGCTCGGATCCCTCAGATACTGGACGAAATTTTCACGCAGAATGCCGAAGCGCTGACGTGCCAAAGATGTGAAACAATACCTGTGGATCCAGCCATCTGTCTGATTTGCGGCACGGTGTGCTGTCATCAGAGTCACTGCTGCTTGGACGAAGATGATAGGAAGCAGGGGGAGTGCAACATGCATACTAGAGAGTGAGTACATTCTGATTCGTTGAAAGAGGCCGAGTTTAACTTATTCAACTTAGATGCGGTGGCGCCGTCGGAGTGTACTTCCTCGTCAAACGATGCATGGTCTTATATCTGTATGCTGGCAGTGGGTCGTTTACCCAGCCACCTTATTTGGACGTTCATGGAGAGTTTGATTATATGATGAGGTAAATCGTATGGCCTCGAATGTACTCCTTGTTGCCTAACGGGTTTCCCCTGTTATATAGGAGAGGAAGACGGCAATACCTCCATTTGCCCCGATTCGAGGACGTTCGCAAGACATGGCTGAAC
The DNA here is from genome assembly GCA_019633425.1 of Tulasnella sp. 424. Lineage (NCBI taxonomy): Eukaryota > Fungi > Basidiomycota > Agaricomycetes > Cantharellales > Tulasnellaceae > Tulasnella > Tulasnella sp. 424. The sequence goes on along the minus strand of WSUB01000142.1, from coordinate 91,924 downwards.
CACGGCATCCCAACGTTTACTGCGCGAAAGCTAGACGCGTCTATAGATTCTGGAGGATGGGATAGCGTTTAGCTGTGTTGTGTGATGAATGAGATCATATGTATTGTTTGTAGTGCTCCAAACAAATATGGAAATAAACATGTTCGCTTGAGTTGGAGTGGCGGTGCCCTCGCTTTGTTCCGTCACTTGCACGCACAACGACAATCTTCTGAACGCCTTGAACTGAGAAGAAAAATCGACTACAATTTTTACCGATCATCATGGATTACCGCCCTCAAGGCTCGAATAGCATGGCGCCCGGTCAGCAACCAGGACAAGGTGGTCCAGGACCTCAACAACCCCCTCAAGACGAACAATCACTTCGCCGAGCAAGATTAGCCGCAAACACCCTTGCCATTTTGCAGTCTCATCCTCCGGTCAGTTATGGGTTCATCCGAGAAACACTTTGACTAAGGTCGGGTTGGGTCTAGCTTTATCAAGCAACTGACGGAAGGGCTTACGACCTCTCCGTGATCGTCAAGTATCTCCTCGATGGAACGACATTTTATTCCAAGAACGACGAACAGATCGCTGCGTGGTCCAATCCTGGACAGTCTAGATCTCTCTACTCCACAGCCGCTACCATATCTGTTGCGGAGAGATCAACAATGGCCGCCGCCCGCTACTACGCGGTGCAGTACAACGAGCCCGATCGCATCCGCGTTGCATGCCTGAACTTTGCGTCGCCAAGGCGCCCGGGAGGCAGCTTTAGAGAGGGCACTTCCGCTCAGGAGGAATCCCTTGCAAGATCCTCGACGCTCATCATGTCGCTCGAATCAGCCACCGCAAGACAATATTACGAGGAACGCATGCGAGACGGCCTCCACTCTCATTCAATGCTCTATTCTCCCGGCGTAGCCTTTATCAAAGATGATGATGGAAATCCGCATCCACCATACATGGTAAACATCGTCACCAGCGCGGCAGTGAATGCTGGAGAATATCTGTATAAACGAGGAGCCAGTCGGGAAGTCCAAAAGGAAATTGAAAGGGAGATGGAGGAAAGAATGGCTAGAATACTGCAGCTGTGCGAGCTCAGAAGGGATCGTGTTTTGGTACTGGGGTGTTTCGGGACCGGTATGTCGCTCCTCGGGCGATTTTGACGATTCGGTTGATTGATGACACGGATGCTGCAGGCGTTTTCCAAAATAGCGTCTCCATGGTGGCTAGAATCTGGGCACGCCTTCTCGGTCCTGGAGGTTTCTTCAGTCGGTCGTTCCAAATAGTGGAGTTCGCAATCCTCGGGGAAAGAACTTTCCAGGAGTTCAACGACGAGTTCGGGAGGGCAGTTGGTGGAAGAAGCAGGTCACCTGCACGATGATGGGCAAATCCATTGCATATCGGATGCCGAAGGCACCCTTTTGAAATGGTGCAATAGGAACTGTAAATTAGTGAATGAGGGTAGTTCGAAGCTTCCACGTTATATGCTTGTCAACTGCACCTGACCAGAACCCATAACGGATTAGGGCAGCTATAAAGGCTAAAAACAAAAGTTTAAAATGAACATATGGGTTTTGTTTTGCTCGAAACAGGGGCCAGGAGACAAAGCGACGAGCATCGTGCTCGGCTTTGCGGGTTCACTCGGTTAGGGGGTTTCAATGAGTAAAGGGTGACTAAAACCCTGGCATAGTTGACTATCCTTTTCTTTTTCATCTGAATTCATTCCCTAGAGTGCCGGCAGCTCGATCACGCGAGACTTACTTCTCATGAGCGGCAAAGTCTTCCGGAAAGCCCATCAACGCATGATGCCCCCGGCATGTACCGAGCCTGCGATAAAAGGATTCCAGGAAGCTCGGAGAAGATCGGGCTGCACTCTTTAACATTCCTTCGAGGGTTGTCGTGATCATTCAAGCTTTTTTACCTTGCTCGTCGACCCTGAGACCAACTAACCGCAAGCATGCGATAGACTAGCTAACCACAATAGCGGGAAGTCCATTTTATGCCTCAATTCAGGGCGAAACGCTCGCGAAAGTCTTCGAAGCGTGCCGGTTGAGGTAAACCGAAGTGTGCAGAGGGGACGTACCTTCACAAGCTTGCGCTGTCCAGTTTATCGCGGGATCCCGAGTGGAGAGATAAGATAAGGTAGATCTGCTTTCTGCCAGATAGGAGGTGTGTGAAACTGACTTGATCCCTGGTGCGCGACAGTGCAAGCCCTACCGCTACCCTCCCACCACGATCATTTCCAGTGCCAAGTCTATTTCCGGCGGGAATGCGCGGTTCTGCAACTTAGGAGAGAAACGAATGCTCTGTTCGGAAAGCGCCCAAAGGGGTAAAATGAACGTGGATCCGATGGAGCCCGCCTCGTGACGGAAGCTCCCGTTGATCAAGAGGTCCACTTTAGCCTTGCCTTCGAAGCAACTTGACTCAGAAGGTCCTCGCTGTGAATGTATCTCTCATTAGGAGGTGTATTCTGATGAGAGTTCGACCTCCTGGCAACGTGGTGCCAATGGCCGGGGAGGCGGATTTATTTATGGCCGTTGTGGCTTCACTTTTGGATTCACAATCTGTTCGAAATGGATTTTATACTTCCCTCACCAATTTCGCTCTAAGTTTCCACTTTGTTTTCAAGGAGGAATTTGATCACCCAGAGATCTAAACAGACACGTGCCGGACGTCCACGTTACGAAGGCGTTTACGTGAACGAAAGCGGATGGCTCCGACAACCAGCGCTTGGATACAGCCGCCCGAAATATGACTCTGATGACGATTTCAGCAAGCGTCTATGGACTCGTCTACATTGCCCGAAATTGCCGTCTACATTTCCTATTAGACCACACTCTGTTGAATATTTCCCTCAACCCACTTTTGCACATGCTCGCGCTCTAAAGGCCTTCTATCTCTCCCCCGATCTTCGATAAGTTTAGTACTTAGGGGTTACCGTTCTCCGAAGCGCTCGCACACCCTCAGAAGGGCACATTGCACCACCCAACAGGCCTTTCCGGAGGTTCAACAACTTCAAACAGGTTGAGGAGGTGATTTCGTGAAGAACTAAGGGAAATGTAAACAAAGACTCGCCCATCACAGCCAAAGCCCTGGTTATTGAGGTTGGACGTTCAAACATTGGATCAAGGACTCGCAACCGAGCTGCTTAAGCCTAAGGTCTGGGGCCAATGTTTCCTTGGAAAGTCTGAACGGTGCCAATAAGTTCTAGAAGAGGCATGTGACTTCCCATTACAATTTGACTCATCTCGCCTCGTGCTAAACCCAATTAATTGGGTTCTAAACGGAAGAATAGCAGGAGGCGTCAGCGGAGGCCGGACGGCGAGAGGCTGGGGAGGTGCTCCCGAAGTCCAAGGCGGAGAGTTCAGACCGTCCTTGTGACACTGTCGGCAAGACACGGGTCATATCTAAAGGCATGTTCGGTTTGAAAGAAGGAGGACCAACACGCGTTGTGTGCACTGTTCATCTGCTTCCCTTTCACAGGGGGCGGAGACTCGGGGTCGGACTCGGCGGCGGCAAAAGAAAACAAACCACACAGACACGATTAATAACCCCTGGTTCGAAATTGCCATCCCGTGTTTCAGCTCATTCGTTCCGGTCACCGGTTCCGGAAGAATTAGAAGCTTACTAAGAAAAACCAGTGTACCGGAAGTGGCAATGACGAAGCGGTTAGGATTTGGCACCGCAACCTCGTGTTGGGTCAAAAAAAAAAGAACCCTAAAAGTTCCGATTGGATCGAACAGCCGCAGGCCATATATCCAGATAACCGATAAGCCCCAGTGGTTTCGAGCAATCTAGCGTTTGCTGGAAGAGTACAAAGGCATCAGGTAATCCTCAGACGAAAGACCAGGGAAGTCAGCGGCTTTACGGGATTTGTCTTCCTCTTTTAGTTCGTTTAGGTACCTTTGATGAGTTAAATGCTAACAGAGGGGGCTTAGGCTCCCCGGTGAGTACCTGGTGACAGCGGACGAAAGGATCGCCAGGAAAAGAGGCCTGAGATTACCCCTTCCTTCATGAACTCCACGCCCGGAAAAGGATAGATTGAGCTGAAGAAATGGGGCTGCAACCCCGATGCTCGAAGACAGGCCTGTGGTTAGGTGACGCAGGACTTCTCTCGAGGACCGTGGAGCGGTATGTTCCGAAAGGGGCATGAACGGCGGCGGAGAACTGCTGCCGGTGACGGTAACAAGCAACGATGTCGCGGTCGCGAGCTCAGAGCGCATTTCCGGCTCCCGGATGACGACTTGGTGGTCACGGCACGACCCTTAGGCGGGATTCGCGTAATCGGAAACGTGGAGGTAGCGCAGCTTTGGTCGCGAATGCGAACCAAGCCGGCGCTGACGTGGCGTGGTAAACCCGCCTTACGTCCCTCCCTCCCTGACATGACGAGTTTGGGTCAAAATGGAAGGCAATGTTAAGTTCCTGGTGCGGGTTTCACAACCAATATCCGCCTGTGCCTTGCGTTAGTCCTACGACCGTAAACATTGGCTAGGTTTAGAAGACGATACCCATAAAGCCATTCACGCAACTATTGTCTCTCATTTCCAGGATCGAAAAAAAGGACCAAAACCTCTCCTGTCCACACATCTGCATTGCACACATTCGAAGAAGTTACTGTTTTTCTTCAGGGCGACCATCCGCTTCGGATCCTCGTGCCGATCAAGTTGTTTAGTCTGGCCCTCTCTGTGATCAAAACGAGGTAGGCCGGATTAGAGGACCAGAGGGTTCGAGATAAGATAGCCAAAGCACGATATGGCTTCTCTGTGCTTGTCGATTCAACGTCACATATATCACATATAATAGCAATATCGTGGCATAACAGCTCCTGTATCCTATAGCTGCAGTGATAGTTGTCCAGCCTCTTACAGGGTTTTGAGATGCGTTGTAGTTCGTTGGACAGAGGTGGGGTGATAGGAGGCGGCCCCTGCGCACAGCAATTTTGCATGCTCTGGATACCGCGAAGTGGTGTAGCGCAGGAGAAGCTGATGGATGCAAACAGCACTAAGATATTGTGTACTTTGCGGTTTCGGCGCGTATGTCAAACAAAGGCGGAGATGTTGAACCGGACGGCGGTCAAAGCGAAACCACTATCCGCTCCACCGGAAATAAGAGGTAAATACACCCAGAATCCCATAGCCGAGGTGAAGCTAGACACGGGGTTTGTAAGCGATCACGGGTCTCGCGGATATGTTGCCTTTTTGGTTAGAGTGGACCGGCGATGATTACATAAAACCCTGTCCAGACGGTTGTCCGAGGCGGGTTTGACGCAGTCCCCGTCCGCCACCGGTCCCCAGGTCGAGACTCGAAGCTGAGAGGAAGCGGAGCGAGAACATCGTAACGGCGGCATCTGTACAGGAATGCCCAGCAACGACCGCAAACGCGCCGACAGAGCGATCAACACAAGTCGCTCAGCCAGCAAGCCTACATCTGTACCCGCAACGGTCAGGCTCTGGCTTCATCCCTTTGTCAACCAGGTGGCGACTCCAGATTTCTACAAAATTTACAGCCCATTTGATAGGTTCGGACCCTCCGCCTAGAAGCCGCACTCGCCCGCTTTTTAGCTCAGAAGCTAGAACCAGTCGGTTGTCAACGGAACCTTTCAACAGGAAAACCGAGAGACTGTGGTGTACACAACGGACCAAGCATAAAGATAAACTACAAAGGAAGTCTTGAATAGGATTGGTTTGTTTCTTTGAAGCTACCACCGGCGGTCGAGCTCGCATCAACAACACGGCGGCCGACCGCAACTTCGTCACAGGTACCGGAATGAATTCGAACAAAAAGGGGGTCAATAACCTTTGAGCACCAAATCATAACAGCTTTGACCAGAGACTAGCACGGGAGTTCAGATGACTTTAGAGCATGCAATCCCAGAGATATCGAACCTAACCTTTTAGCAACAACAGGGGTTCCGAATTGGGGGGGGGGGGGGCGGTTCAACCCCAACGCGTCCGTCGCAGGTGTCTAGCCTTGGCATCACTGCGTAGACTTTCGTATAATACATTACTCCTTTTCTTCAATAATTCGATCATAAAACAGCATTGGACTCGCTTCTTTCCCCGTTGATGAGGCTCCGTCCAAAGTCAAATGATGCATTGCGAGGCTTTCCGGCGGTGGTGAAGTTTGTCCAGCAACCGGGTACACTACAGCAAGTCCGTATGATCAGAGAATAGTGACGAGAAACATCCCTAGGGTGAGACGCAGTCCAGCCAATCTATCATCATCAGGAGGGAAGTTAGCTTGCTACCACTCCCTGCACTGTGTGCTTGGCACTGGGACACGGCCCCGTTACTTTCAGGCACCACACCCAACCTTAGAACAAGAATTTTCATCTCTTGCTTTTCAGAAAAGATTCGTCAATACTGTATAAGAACCTTTCGATCGCCGTGCCTGAGTGCTTTGTCCACGTCGCTGACTGCTGCAGGTCCTAGCAAGGGACAGGAATCCCATGACTTCCAGCGTTAAAACTGATAGTGCTCATTAATAGCAAATCAATCACAATCGAATTGCTCGTAAAAGGTAATATTAGGACCGGAAGAAACAAGTAATAGTCTGGCTCGGAGGTCATGATCAGCCCCGACTGTCGGTGGACGAGAGCATAGCTCGCATGAAGAAGCCGCCGAGCATGCACCGGACTAAACCTATCTCAAAAGAAGGGGTCAAAATTACTCAGCGGAATGACACCCTATTGCCCGGGCATTGCTCGATTAGGATGTTCGGACATCGTCTATAGCTGTCCAAGCCAGGCATGTACTTGAGATTCCAAATGAAGAGATTCACAGGATGACCCCTAATCTATGCTGGTCGATGATCGTGAGATTCATCCAGGCCGATTATCGCGGACATCCTGAAAAGCCAATAGCAGAACTGGGAAGGACTATCGACCCTTGGGGATCGGGAATAGCAAGCCACCACGTCAGTAAGTCAAATCTGAAGCAAATACCGCTACAACCTCGCAGGGTCAGAGATAAACGTAGGAAAAACTAAAAGGCTTGGTGGGAGGCGGTGCGTGGTCGGGTTGTTGGCGGAAGGAAAGCCCGCTTAGAAAGGCAACAGTGGTCCCGAAAGCCTTATGACCTGACGATCGGGCGGCAGGCGCAATCTGGACGAAGATTCACCGAGAGTAGAATTCCGGACGGGTCAAATTTCAGTTTGCGAGCAAAATATTTCTTTGGAAGAAGACCCGATGTGGGAGAGTGGTCCGTCCCGGCTCGCAAAATCTTCGCTCGCTCACACGGAGAATACAGATAAAAACATGATATTAAACTACTTGAGACCTTCCGCAGAGTATGGAGAGACTAAATAGGGACCTTATTCTAGGCCTTTGACCCAGGGATCCTCTCCCTAGGGACAAGTGAGGTGCTCTGCGTCCGGTCATTGCACAGAGCACTGTTACAAGCTGTTCCGCAACTTGGAAGTAAGAATTCAAAAGGCTCATCCACCATGTACTGAGCTATTCCCGTACTTGAAGGCCTTCAAGCCTGTACAGTGCAAACCTTCTTCTGAAACAGCGCAGCAGCAAGGCAGGTTCATCCGCCATCCCGCCCCAGAAGAAACGCCTAAATGGACATCTCCTCAGAGCCAGGGTCGGTTACAGATCCCAGTCGAGCGATGTCGTCCGAGACTGAGATCAGTTTCTCCGTCTCAGGCTGCCTCGAGGCAGAAGCCGATTAGATAACCCCGCGAGTCATCAACTGGCTCGTCAAAATATCGCTGATATCAGAGCCTCATTGTAAGAAGCCTCCAGATTACCTATGAGAGTAAAAGGCGTGTAGGTACCTTAACTGGCTGCTGGTCCGGACAAGATTAGCACGAGACCTCCAGATGAGGCGAAGAATTTCCCAAGACCATTTTATCACATTTTGCGAGGTCGATTTTCGAAGAGAGAGCAGAGTCCGACACCGTCGGCTCATTAGCGCAGAAGATGGACTTTGCTTCTTCGTGTGCCGAAGCTCGGGTAAGGCCAAGGCACACCGGAGGGATTACCTCTTCTAGACGTGACCTGGTGCACTGAGGTCGCGTCGCCCTTGTCATCGTTGCTTGCTCAGGCTGGAGATTGTAACGACCGATCCAAAACATGGCTTTTTTGGTTCATCGGCCGGAGGAAGCTGGTTGCATTTCGCCTCTGTCCAAACTCGTCCAGAAGGGGAGAGAAGCGCAGATCAATCGACTAACAGGGTTGCCAGCATTTCTCCGCCTAAGCTGTGTCTTGCCTTCCTTTCGGCCGCAAAAGTCTCCTCTTCTAACTGATCCCGTAGCCGAGAGGGTGGAGGATAAACTTCGGCCAGCGAGGGTTGAACAACAGCCATAGGAGAGTTTTGCTACGACATCAGAAAGGAGGGATAATATGCTTCCAGCCACCTCTCCAACCGACCAGACGGACGGTTTGGTCAGATAAAATATGTCCGTGTCAGCGAAAGTGCAGAGTGGACTGTGCTCCTTCTCAGGCGGACGTTGAGAATGAGAGAAATTAATTGAAGGTCTTCTTTACCTATCGGCAAGCATTGCAATTGGCTGGTAGGTGCATGCAACGCAAGTTCCACTTCCCAGGCCAGTCATAGCCTTTTTGAGCACTGGGCCACGTTTGATACATCCAACCCTGGAAGGCGGAGAACGTTCAATATTCCGTCGAAGTACGTGCGAGGGGCGTGGAGGGTGGTTTTTCCGTTCAAGTCGGAGACCAGGACGGGAGACAGGGAAGGGTCAGTTCGGGAGGGGGCATAGATGAGATACACTGCTTGAGATAGAAAGGAGGAGGGCCGCCCGTGCGAAAGTCACTAGAGCGTCTTTGGAGGACGAGGGACGGTGAAGGGACGCAGCCACGGCGGAGCAGCGTAAGTCGACGCTCAGATAACAAGCTAACTAAGTGGAGAAGTGGCAAGCTACCAAGAGGTTTCAAAATCCACTTGCCTTACCGGGCAAGAGATTTTTGAAGAGAAAGCACAATCTTGCAGAAATGTCTCCAAATCCTTCTACATATTCCAACGGAAGTTAAATAAGGTCCATTTGGTTTGTGCAATTACACTGAACGCAGATACCCGAGAAGGTCAATACTTCGGCACCACTAGAAGACAGGTATGAAGCGGCTGTCAGCCACCATTGGGTAATTACCTCGTGAAGAAGTAGGTGGACATTTTACAGCCGAACTTTCACATTTACCGGCAGAAGTGAAAAGGGGAATAGGCGACCGGCGAGGATAATATTACGACGGAAAGAGCAGCTGAAAACCGCGAGTCGTGAATCCCCGCGAATCCCGGAGGCTGGACCAAATGTCGCATTTTCCGAAGCTGCGCACATTGCGAAATTCTCACCGGCAAGGCGCCCTGAAAGTACAAGCACGGGTTTGGACCTGCCCCAAAATTTTCGCTCTCGAACTTCAGAGAGGCTAAATTGACAAGTTGGGAATGGCAGATGGTGCCTCACGACCACGGCCACGCGACCGAGGTCGTGGAATCCCAAACATAGCAAGCCGGTTTTGGCAGGTGGGGCGTTTGATATGGCCATCTTGATTGGTTACAATGATGTGCCTATCGCGACGACGTCAGAGCCTCGTGGCCTCCGATCCCCACGTGGACGACAGCACCCCCACGCAATACCAAATCAATGGGACTTCATTGAGGCCGCAGATTGAAAGCCACCCCCGTCTTCTGTCTCCGACTTCGTTCAAACGTATTCTTACATAAATATGCCTCCGAGAATGATAGGAGATGAGAGATGAATTTGCTACCAAGAAACGAGGGTGGTCCACGGGAAAACTCTTAAGGCTCATCAACGGGCGGACGGGTGAAAGGTCGGCTTTACTCTAAATATTCCGATCTAGCCATCTTTGCAATGCCATAGAAAAGAAAGAGCCGAGAAGCCCGCCTTGAATAGTAAGGAGAGCTCGAGCGACGACAAAGCATTGGAAGGCGTTGGACCGCCCGGGATGGCGGCAGCCGGGCGGGCCGGGGAGACCATTCCCTGCGGTCCACTTTCAACCGTCGCATTTCATAACGGCCCCACACCGACGAATTTTGTGCTTAGGGGCTCAAGAAGGGTTGATCCTGAAATGGTTTGGTGACTCGAAATTTTTACCAAAGAATTGAACCGTTGTCAATGGAGGGTAACGGAATCTCAGGCTCATAGAATATCCGAGGCCTAGCCCTATTGATCGAAAGGGTGCGCAACCGGGTAGCGTCGGGAAAGCTCGGGATATAGCGATTTTGCTCATGCAAGGCCCAAGCGGGCACATGGGCCTGGCTACAGTGGTACACGATAGGAGCACCTTTGCGGAGAATGCGGGTGCGCGAGGCGTGCGAAATCACGATATAGAACCCCCCTTCCAAAGCAGGCCTTTCCGCATCTCCCGTGCGATGCCGCGTCCCAAAATGCTTTTGATCTCCTGTTTTCCTCGAACAGGTGGTTTGGTACGAAAAATATCGAATCCCAAGCTTGCGAAACTCCAAAAGGGGGGCCTTCTTGCTAGGAAAACTGGCTGCTGGACGGTTGGGGTCGAGTCTCCACTCGACTGCCTCCTTTTTGCCCCAACAGACCCAACACTATGCTCCCAACTGTGCTCCAACCCATGAAATCAGCCGAAGCCAATGCTCTCCTATTACACAGTTCTCTGGGTCGCAATACGTAGGCCAAGAGGATACTGACGATCCTCTAGCAAAATGGCGCATTTGTGTATGGCTCGCAAGTACGCTCGTGCCTCAACCAGCCAAGTGGATAACCCCGAACTCAAGAGCAACACTAAATATGACATAAAGGCTTATGTAATAGGAACACTGTGCCGCCAACTCTGGATATAGCCGGTTGGGACTTAGTCAGAACCTGGATGAGACTCAGATGATACTTTACTTACTGGCCATGACAACAGGCTTCAGAATTTTCCATCTTTCGGACCATGCCCGTACTCGGAGCCATCCTCTTTCGTGTCTTTGGTAGTGTCGGACGCTCTTGGAGGGTCGACGCATCTAGTTGCTGGGTTGAAGACGGCATGTTCTTTGGTGACCCACGGCGGAGGAGTTGGAGGTTTTGTGACCGCGGTAAACTGAAGTCTTTCATCTATCTGGCTGAAGATGCCTCCCATTCTTCATTTTATTTAGTTTTAATATGGACAAAGGCATCAAATGAATCGGTTCGAACCTACTTTTCAGACATGCACTGCGCGTCCGCGGATCAACTACACGGGGGTGGGGTGCCTAGGAGAGTTTTGTCGCGAGTGAGGGGTCATCCGAGCCGATCGTCAACGTCGTTATTATCCTCCTCTTGCCATCGTCCTGTGGAGGGGTACGGAGGTGGACAGAAGCCTCCCAACGGAGGCGTTTTCGCCGAGACCTGTCGTCATCCCCCTCGAACGGTGATAAGACCTTCCAAAATTGTCTCAAAGCCCGCCCACAACACTGCTTGCCGAGCTCTCTTCGACGGAAGCCGAATCCTTCACTGCCGTAACAGAAGACTCGAGTTCTACTTACTGGTCGGCCTTCATAACCTCGACTCGGACTGTTGTTCCGTTTCATTATGCATACCCTCTCTTCATGCATGATTACTTTCCCCCTACATCGGATCCCAGATCCCTCGTCATTAGGCAACGAAGTGTCTGTTCAAGATTCTCCCAGGGGCCACAAGCCAGACGCACACAAAAGACTGGAAGCCCATCACGATAGGCGATGTATTCCACAACACATATTTATACAGGATTACGGTATTCGCCAGAGGCATCATCGCAAATGCATGCAGGGCTACCTTCCGGACCAAAATGCGATATCAATGTCACAGATTCTACTCCGTGCGTGGTACGAATTCGACGGAGGACCTCGAATTGTAGTCTTATGTCAGCCGGCTGCCAACCAAACGGGGGGGCTAGAATGATGCATATCGAGGGAGGCCCTGTCACACTCTGTCCCGATTCACCGTATCGATGCATCAACATGGTCCCCAAATCTCGAAGAGATCTTCCGCAAGCCCCGTCTAGCCGGAACGTCTTTAGACAGGGGAACGCAGGTCCTCTCGCGTGTGCGCTTGCGTCTCCGAGCAAGTCTAGGATAGTTCCGACCGTTGTTGGTAGTGTAAAATCCATCTGGAAGGTCTGAACGTTTGGGAGCAGGGCCAACGTTTTCAGCCCTGCGATGTTTTCAGCGTCGACCTGGTAAAGCTTGAAGGTCACGCTCAATTCGTGGGTTGGCATTAGTAGCTCTGACCCAAGAAACTGCGAGATCCAGGGAATACTTATGTTCATCCTGGAAGGAACTTCGAAGTTGAAATATGGTGGTTCATCGTACTCTGGCCCCTTACATAGCCACTGTACCAATTCCGGATAGAGAGATAGCTGCGAGGATCCATGGAAGGCGAGGATGGAACGTATGAAAGAGTCGAAGTGACCGAAGGATCGGCTAAGGAAGTCGGTTGTGTCGAATGGGTCGTCGGATTCTTGGAATACGTCTAGCAGCTGGAATGAGGTGCAGTTGGGAACACGGATGAAGGGGAGGATATTTCCAACAGCCTCTATACATATATCTTCAAGTCTGATTTTCTTGAGGTGGGGTAGCTGGATAGGTGTCCGAGTGGATGACGGGGGAAGCCGGGTGAAGCCGACCTTTACGTCTTCAATCTCCAGCAATTCTAATCCTGGGCTCGCTGAAAGAATCGCAACTACCTGATCTGCCGAGATCAGTTCGCCTTCTATGGTGTCCAGGCTCAACTTGCGGAGTCCCCGAAAGACCTCCGAGCCCAATACGATCCGTGCTCCAACGACCCGGACGTCCTGCAAGCTCGGTGCGTACCCTCCGAAAAGGTCGACTGGCCCCAAGTGGGCCGCGCCACGAAGATGCACCGATAAAGAAAAGGACTCGAGTCGAGGGGCAGCGGAAGTTAAATACTCCATGACACGAGCAAGGGGTATGAAACCCAGCTGAACGTGCATCCAACGATTCCGATGTGGTAAGGCGATGTCCAAAAGCTCGTCGGGTTTTGATAGGTTTGGCACATTCGTCCATGAAACGACCACTATCATCAATGGGCAGGTTCCTGACCGTTCGAGGGAGATGCGATTAATGTGAGGTGGAAGGTGGGTAGAAAGGAGGCCCCAGAGTGAAGGCGTCCCGATTATAGTATTCCTCCACATGCTCGAGATCGTCGCGAGAGAGGCTAAGGCTTTCATGTAGTGACGTGGCCGCCCTACATCGACGTAATGGGCGGTGATGGGGAACCCGAGAGTCACGATGTGGGCGATGAGTTCGAGCGGTAGCTTGGAGATTGGCTGGGCGGCGTTCCACCGGTCGATGACGGCGAATATCTTTGCAGCCGAGGAGCGTGGTATGGGTTCATCGAAGAATTTATCCCTGAGGAGGGTGATTGATGCTTGCGTCGGGGAGTCGACAAGAGCGGAGGGGCTTCAATCACATATTGGAAAATCGTTAATCTCGAGGCTCATCCATCACTACCGAGCAGAGACACGCACCTCTGGTCGAGGTGGTCAGCAGATAGTTGATGAAACGTGTTGCAATCGGGTACCGGAGGCTTGTTGGTGAGGTCCATGAGAGGGCTCCTTAGGTATGGCCGCAGGTTTTTTCCCTTCAGCGTTCGTAGTGGCTGGTCGAGACTGTAACAGAGCCGAAGCCACGGCGGCACGTGATCGACGCGCCGACCCCACCTCCCTTCCGGCCCTTAACTCGAGACGAGATGAGGGCGAAGAGTAGGTCTGTTCAGGAATTTCCCAGCGGTAACAAGTCAAGCAACGCACACAAAACACGGGAGGTAAATCAAGCCACACAATCTATTCCACAAACACAAGTTTATAAAGGATTACATTATTCCTACTCCTGCTCTGCATCATCGTAAATGCATGCAGGCATTCCCTCTGGGCCAAAAGGCGTTATCAATGTCACGGATTCTACTCCGTGCGTGGTGCGAATTCGACGGACGTCCTCGAATTGTAGTCTTGTGTTAGACGGTGGCCAACCAAACGGGGGTGCTAGAATGATGCGTATCGGAGGAGGCCCTGTCACACTCTGCCCCGATTCACCGTATCGATGCATCAGCATGGTCTCCAAATCTCGAAGAGGCCTTCCGCGAGTCCCGTTTAGCCGGAAAAACTTTAGACACGGGAACGCAGGTCCTCTCGCGGGTGTGTTTGCGTCTCCGAGCAAGTCTAGAATAGTTCCAGCCGTTGGTAGTGTAAAATCCACGTTGAACGTCTGAACGTTTGGGAGCAGGGCCAACGTTGTCAGTCCTGCGATGTTTTCAGCGTCGATCTGGTGAAGCCTGAAGGTCACGTTCAATTCGTGGGTTGGCCTTAGTAGCTCTGACCCAAGGAGTTGCGAGATCCAGGGAATACTTATATTCATCTTGGAGGGAATTTCGAAGCTGAAATATGGTGGTGTGTCGGACGTCGGCCCCTGACAGAGCCACTCCATGCGTCCCGAATAGAGAGATAGCTGCGAAGATCCATGGAAGGCGAGCGTGGAACGTACAAAAGGTTCGAAGTGACCAAAGGATTGGTCGAGGAAGTCGGTTGCGTTGAAAGGATCGTCAGATTCTTGGAATACATCTAGCAGCTGGAATGAGGTGCAGTTGGGTGCACGGATGAAGGGGAGGATATTTCCAACAACCTCTATGAATAAATCGTCAAATGTGATTTCCTTGAGGTGCGGTAGTTAGATGGGTGTCCGAGTGGATGACGGAGGGAGCTGAGTAGAACGGATCTCTACGCTCTCAATCTCCAGCAATTCCAATCCTGGGCTGGCTGAAAGAATCGCAAGGACCTGATCTGCCGAGATCAGCTTGCCGCCTATGGTATCCAGGCTCAACTTGCGGAGTCCCCGAAGAACCTTCGAGCCCAATACGATCGGTGCTCCAAAGACCGAGAGGTCCAGCAAACTCGGTGCGTACCCTCCGAAAAGGTCGATTGGCTCCAAGTGGGTCCTGTTTTGAAGATCCGCCGATAAGTCAAACGTTTCGAGTCGAGGGGCAGGGGAAGTTAAATACTCCATGATGGGAGCAAAGGGTATGAAACCTAGCCGAGCGTGAGACCAACGTTCTCGGTGTGGTAAGGCGATGTCTAAAAGCTCGTCGGGTGCTGATAGGTTTGGCCGAGTCGTCCATGAAACGACCACTATCATCAGTGGACATGTTCCTGACCGTTCGAGGGAGATGCGATTGATGTGAGGCGGAAGGTGGGTAGAAAGGAGGCCCCAGAGTGAAGGCGTCCCGATTATAGCGTTCCTCCACATCCTCGAGATCACCGAGAGAGAGGCTAAAGCTCTGATGTAGCCACGTGGCAGCATTCCCCTACATCTTCGAAGTAATGGGTGATGGGGAACCCGAGAGTCACGATGTTGGCGATGAGTTCGAGCGGTAGCTTGGAGATTGGCTGGGCGGCGTTCCACTGGTCGATGACGGCGAATATCTTTGCAGCCGAGGAGCGTGGTATGGGTTCATCAAAGAATTTATCCCTAAGGAGCGTGATCGATTCTTGCGTCGGGGAGTCGACAAGAGCCGAGGGGCTTCAATACACGTATTCAAAGTTGTCAATCTCGAGGGCCGTCGATCAGCACCGAGCAGAGACACACACCTCTGGTCGAAATGTTCGGCACATAGTTGATGAAAGGTCGTGTAATCTGGTACTGGAGGCTTGTTGGTGAGGTCCATGAGAGGGTTCCTTAGGTATGGCCGTAGGTTTTCACCTTCAGCTGCGTTCGTGGTAGCTGGTCGAGACTGGAACAACCGAAGCCACGGTGGCACGTGATCGACGGGCCGACCTCACCTCCCTTCTTCCCGTTAACTCGAGACGAGATGAGGGTTAAGAGTGTATCTGTTCGTGAATCTCCCAGCAGTAACAAGTCAGACAACGCACACAAAACACGGGAGGTAAATCAAGTCACAAAGATGTATTCCACAACCCAAGTTTATAAAGGATGACAGGATTCGCGCCTGGCATCATCGTAGATGCATGCAGGCATCCCCTCTGGACCAAAATCCGATATTAATTTCAAAGACTCTACTCCGTGCGCGGTACGGATGTGATGGAGGTCCCCGATTTGTAGTCTTCTTTGAGGCAGTTCACCCAGCGGCAAACAAACCAAGACCATGCGCATCGGAGGAGGCCCTGTCACACTCTGCCCCAATTCGCCGTATCGACGCTTCAGCATGTCCTCCAAGTCTTGGATAGGCCTCCCATACGACACCCCTTCTAACCGGAACTCTTTTAGACGGGGAAACGCATGCGCTCTCGCGTCTTTGTTTAAATCTCCGAGCAGGTGTAGAATCTCAACTCCCGATGGTAGTAAATAATCCATCCTGAACGAGCGAACGTTGGGGAGAAGGGCCAACGTTTTAAGTCCTGCGGTGGTTTCAGCGTTGATATCTTGGATCTGGACGGTCGTATCTAATTCGTGGGCTGGCTTTGGTAGTTCTGACCCAAGGAATCGCGAAATCCAGGGAACACTTGTGTTCATCTTCAAGGGAATCCTGAAGCTGAAGGATGGTGGTGCATCGGACCCTGGCGCGTTACATAGCCACTGGATGCTATCCGGAAGGAGATATAGCTGTGAGGATCCACGGAAGGCGAGGGTGGAACGTATGAGAGAGTCGAAGTGATCGAAGGTTCGGCTGAGGAAGTCGGTTCCGTTGAAAGAGTTGCCGGGTCGGAATGTAGCCACCAGGAATGAGTCGCAGTCGGATGCACGGATGAAGGGGAGGATACTTCCAACAGTCTCTACACACACACGATTAAGTATGATGCTCTTGAGGTGGGGTAGCTGGACAGGTGTCCGAGTGGATGACGGAGGAAGCCGGGTGAAGCCGACCTTTGTGTCGATGATGGACAGCAATTCCAATCCTGGGCTGGCTGAAACCATCGCAAGGAACAGATCTGCCGAGATCAACTCGTTTTCTATGGTGTCCAGTTTCAACTTGCGCAGTCCCCGAAAGACCTCCGAGTCCCATACGGCCCGTGCTCCGCAGACCGTGATGTCCTGCAAGCTTGGTGCGGACCCTCCGAAAAGGTCGATTGGCTCGTGGTGATTAACATACGCCGATAAGTTAAACGTCTCGAGTCGAGGGGCAGGGGAAGTCAAATACTCCCTGATACGAGTAAGGGATTCCAAACTCATCCGAACATGCACCCAACGATCCCAGTGTGGTAAGGCGATGTCCAAAAGCTCGTCGGGTGCTAAGAGGTTATGTGTCCATGCAATGACCACTATCATCAATGGACGTGTGCCTGACCGTTCGAGGGAAATGTGATTGATGCGCGGCGGAAAGCTTGTAGAAAGTAGGCCCCAGAGCGAAGGCGTCCCGATTATCGCGTTCCTCCACATCCTCGAGATCACGGAGAGAGAGGCTAAGGCTTTCATGTAGCCACTTGGCGACATTTTCTTTCTATTCTCGAAGTGATGGATGATGGGGAACCCGAGAGTTACGATGTGGGCGATGAGTTCGGGCGGTAGCTTGGAAATTGGCTGGGCCGCATTCCACTGGTCCATGACGGCGAATATCTTTGCGGCCGAGGAGCGTGGTGTGGGGTCATTGAAGACTTTATCTCTGAGGACCGAAATCGATTCTTGCGTCGGGGAGTTGACAAGAGCAGAAGGGCTTCAATACACGTATTCAAAGTTGTCAATCTCGAGGGCCGTCCATCAGTACCGAGCAGAGACACGCACCTCTGGTCGAAATGTTCGGCACATAGTTGATGAAACGTCGTGTAATCGGGAACTGGAGGCTTGTTGGTGAGGTCCATGAGAGGGCTCCTTAGGTAGGTTTTTTTCCTCCAGCGTTCGTGGTGGCTGGTCGAGACTGTAACAACAGAGCCGAAGCCACGGTGGCACGTGATCGACGCGCTGGCCCCACCTCTTCCCGTTAACTCGAGACGAGATGAGGGCGAAGAGTGGGTCTGTTCAGGAGTCTCCCAGCGGTAACAAGTCAGGCAGCACATAAAAGACGGGAGGTAAATCAAGTCACACGATGTATTCCACAAATACAAGTTTATAAAGGATTATAGTATTCGCCCGAAGCATCATCGTAAATGCATGGCAGGCGTTCCCAAAAGGGGATATCAATCTCACGGATTCTACTCCATGCCCGGTACGGATGTGACTGAGGTCCCCAAATTGTAGTCTTGTGTGAGACGGTCCACGCAGCGGCAACCAAACTAAGACGATGCGCATCGGAGGAGGTCCTGTCACACTCTGCCCCGATTCGCCGTATCGACGTTTCAGCATGACCTCCAAGTCTTGGATAGGTCTCCTATACGGCACCCCTTCTAGCGGGAACTCTTTTAGACGGGGAAACGCATGCACTCTCGCGTCTTTGTTTGGATCTTCGAGCAGGGATAGGATCATAGAAACCAATGGGAGTTTATAATCTATCCTGAACGACTGAACGTTTGGGAGAAGGGCCAACCTTTTTTTTAAGTCCTATGAGGTTTTCATCGTCACGTCTAATTCGTGGGCTGGCTTTGGCAGTTCTGATCCAAGGAATTGCGAAATCCAGGGAATACTTGTGTTCATATTGATGGGAATCAAGAAGGTGAAGTGTGGCGTATCGGACGTTGGCCCCTCACAGGTCCACAGTACACGTTCGTCATCGAGATATGGCTGCGAAGGTCCATGTAAGGCGAAGGTGGAGCGTATGAAAGCGTCGAAGTGACCGAGGGATCGGTCGAGGAAGTCGGCTGCGTCGAAAAGGTCATGGGATTCCGGGGACGCAAATAGCTCGAACGAGTCGCAGTTGGGTGCACGGATGAAGGGAAGGATATTTCCAACAGCCCCTATACATACACCATTAAGCCTGATGCTATTGAGGTGCAGTAGCTGGATAAGTGTCCGAGTGGATGGCGTGAGGAGCGGGGTGAATCCAACTTTTACGCCTACAATACTCAGCAGCTCCAATAATGGGCTGGCGGACAGAATCGCAAGGACCTGATCTGCCGAGATCGAATTGTTATATATGCGTTCCAGCCTCAACTTGCGTAGGTCCCGAAAGACCTCCGAATCCCATCGAACCGATACCGTGGAAACCCGGATGTCCCGTAATCCAGGTGCGTACCCCCCGAAAAGGTCGATTGGCTTCGAGTCAGCCATTTTATACTCCTCGAAGTCAAGCGTTTTGAGTTGAGGGGCAGCGGAAGTCAACAGCTTTATGATACGATCGCGGGGTGCTATCCACGTCAGCCGAACGTGCGACCAACGATTCCAATGTGGGAGGGCGAGGTCCAAAAGCTCGTCGGCTGATGATAGCCCGTCCTCCCATGAGATGACCGCTACCATCAACGGACAGGTTCCTGACCGTTCGAGGGAAATGCGATTCTTGTGCGGCTGAAGCTCTGTAGAAAGTAGGCCCCAGAGAGAAGGCGTCCCGATTAAAGCGTTTCTCCACGTCCTCGAGATGGTCGCGAGAGACCCTATAGCTTCCATGTAGAAATACGGTAAACATTCGCCTCTATCCCCGAAGTGATGGGTGATGGGGAACCCGAGAGCCACGATGTGGGCGATGAGTTCGGGCGGTAGCTTGGAGATTGGCTGGGCGGCGTTCCACTGGTCGATGACGGCGAACATCTTTGCAGCCGAGGAGCGTGGTGTTGGTTCATTGAGGACTTTATCTCTGAGGACCGTAATCGATTCTTGCGTCGGGGAGTTGACAAGAGCGGAGGGACTTCAATACACGTATTCAAAGTCAATCTCGAGGGCCGTCCATCGGTAAGAGTGCAGAGACACGCACCTCTGGTCAAGATATTCGGCACATAGTTGATGAAACGTCGTGTAATCGGTTACTAGAGGCTTGTTGGCGAGGTCCATGAGAGGGCTCCTTAGGTATGGCCGTAGATTTTCCCCCTTCAGCGTTCGTGGTGGCTGGTCGAGACTGGTTGGTTGGTTGGTTGAATCTCCGTTTATTACCCGCAAGCAGACAGCCTTAAGGGCGTCAAGGCGCGGGGGGTTTCCCCAGTACTATTTACATAGTAATAATTCAAAAAATGTTAGAGAGAAATCGAGAGTCCATCGAGCAACGCAGAAGGGGGGTGAGGAAATCGAGGAAGTCTAAACTGGTCGAGACTGGAACAACAGAGCCGAAGCCACGGCGGCACGTGATCGACGTGCCAACCTCGTCTTTCCGTTCAACTCGAGACGAGATGAGGGCGAAGAGTGAGTCTGGTCAGGAGCCTCCAGCGGTAACAAGTCAAACAACGCAGTGCGCACCCAAAAGACCGAAGGTAAATCAAGTCACACACGATGTATTCCACAAACACAAGTTTATAAAGGATTACAGTATTCGCCCGAGGCATCATCGTAAATGCATGCAGGCATTCCCTCTGGGCGAAAAGGCGAAGTCAATGTCACGGATTCTACTCCATGCGTGGTACGGATTCGACGGAGGTCCCCGAATTGCAGTCTTGTATGAGACGGTCCACACAGCGGCCTAGAAAACGGGGGTCTCAAGACAATGCGTATCGGAGGTCCTCTCGCACTCCGCCCCGATTCGCCGTATCGACGCATCAGCATGGCCTCCAAGTTTTGGAGACGACCCCCATACGTCCCTCCTAATCGGAGCTCTTTTAGACGGGGGAACGCCTGTGCCCTCACATCTTTGCTTGGATCTCCGAGCAGGCACAGAATCACCAAAGCCGATGATAGTCTACAATCCATCCCGAACGACCGAACGTTGGGGAGAAGGGACAACGTTCTAAGTCCTGCGAGTTTTTCATCGTCGACATGTTGAAGCGTGAAGGACACGCTTAATTCATGGGCTGGCTTTGGTTGTTCTGACCCAAGGAATTGCGAGATCCAGGGAATACTTATATCCATCTTGAAGGGAATTTGAAAGCTGAAATATGGTGGTGTGTTGGACCCTGGCGCGTTACATAGCCACTTAATGCTATTCCGAAGGAGATATAGCTGCGAGGATCCATGGAAGGCGAGGATGGAAGGTAAGAAAGCGTCGAAGTGAAGAAAGGATTGGTTCAAGAAGTCGGCTGCGTCGAAAGGGTCGTCGGATTTTCGGAACGCGTACAGCCGGAACGAGTCGCAGTTGGGTGCATGGATGAAGGGAAGGATGTTTCCAAGAGCCTCTACACATACATTATTGAATGCGATGCTCTTGAGGTGCGGTAGCTGGATGGGTGTCCGAGTGGATGACGGTGGGAGCGGGGTGAATCCAAGTTTTACGCCTACAATACCCAGCAGTTCCAATAATGGGCTGGCGGACAGGATCGCAAGGACCTGATCTGCCGGGATCGACTCGTTTTGTATGCTGTCCAGTCTCAACCTCCGCAGTTCCCGAAAGACCTCCGAGCCAAATTCGATATATCCTCCATAGATCGAGATGTCCTGCAAGCTCGGTGCGTACCCTCCGAAAAGGTCGATTGGCTCCAAGTCGGTCGCGGTCTGATGATCCACCAATAAGTCAAGCGTCTCGAGTCGAGGGGCAGGGGAGGTTAAATACTCCCTGACACGAGGTATGAAACCCAGATCGACGTGCGACCAACGATCCCGGTGTGGTAAGGCGATGTCCAAAAGCTCATCGGCTGATGATGGCTCATTCGGCCATGAGAGGACCGTTACCATCAACGGACAGGTTCCTGAACGTTGGAGGGAAATGCGATTGATGTGCGGCGGAAGCTCTGTAGAAAGTAGGCCCCAGAGAGAAGGCGTCCCGATTATCGCGTTTCTCCACGTCCTCGAGATGGTCGCGAGAGACGATATAGCTTCCATGTAGAAATACGGTAAACGTCCGCCTCTATCCCCGAAGTGATGGGTGATGGGGAACCCGAGAGCCACGATGTGGGCGATGAGTTCGAGCGGTAGCTTGGAGATTGGCTGAGCGGCATTCCACTGGTCGATGACGGCGAACATCCTTGCAGCTGAGGATCGTGGTGTTGATTCATGGAGGAATTTATTTCTGAGGACCGCAATCGATTCTTGCGTCGGAGAGTCGACAAGAGCGGAGGGGCTTCAATGCACATGGTAGAAAGTCATCAATCTCGAGGGGCCGTCCATCGGTAAGAGTGCAGAGACACGGACCTCTGGTCGAGATGTTCGGCACATAGTTGATGAAACGTCGTGTAATCGGGAATTGGAGGCTTGTCGGTGAGGTCTAGCTCCATTAGGTACGGCCGTAGGTTTTCCCCTTCAGCGTTCGTGGTGTGGTGGCTGGTCGAGACTGGAACAGACACCAGCCGAAGCCACCGCGGCACGTGATCGACGCGCCGACACTCGTTCTTTCCGTTAAACTCGAGACGAGATGCACAGTCTCGCCACATCCTTCTTCCTTTCCGCGATAAGGGAGATGACTTGCGTGCATGCATGTTTCATGTTACATTCTTCCTGTCCCAAATGGCCATTATTTTCGTCTTGATTTACGCTCTCTTCTTCCTTTGAATTCAGCCACACGATGTAACGAATGGGTCTTTGAACGTTACCTTATCTCATTCAGTACCTCGTGCAACCTTTCCCGTATCAGTCCAAGGAGGTCTGGTCGTTATCATTACATGGGGTTTACCTCAGAAAAAGTCTCCGTTTCGGCTGTATCATGTGCCTATGCTGAGGTGAGCTCGTGTGTTTCGGGTCTCGGAGGCAGTCGGACGTTCGGGAGGACAACTATCCCGGCCCTTTGACGTTGAATTGTTGTCATCTGAGAAGAGGCGCGAAGGCCGTGCAGATATGCATGTGCTTGTAGCTCCGTCGGAGAAGCGTCGATCGGGTGTTATGACAAGCTCAAGCTCAGGGGGCAGGAGGCGTCAACATGACGTCCTCTCGGCTTTGTTTACCGCCTTGGGAATTGTCGACGTCTCATGGGACGATTCTCATTTGCGTCAACACGACCGAGAGCTGATACGACACATGGAGGAGGGAATTCAAAGATAGAGTCAAGTTCCGAAAATATGACGAAAAAGAAAAGGCAGCAGGTGGGGATGTGGACTGTCGGGGCAGGGTGCCGTTTGGGGCAATGTCGTCTCATGTCGCCCGGAACAAGGACGGAAGGAGCCAGGCTCAGGCTAGCACAGCTGGCACACCACGGCTGCGACCGTGCTTGTTTCTACCACATAGTAGTCAATACTTTTGTCCCCAACCGAAACGTCAATGATTCAAATTTGGGCCTTGCGCGGTGCCTCTTCGAACCGCCCGAACTTGCGGGATAAACCCAACTTGGGTAATCAGACAAGGGAGAGAGGCATCTTTCTTCTCCGCCTTTGGAAGGTCAGAATGTACAAAGTCAAAAGGATCTACAGAAGACCTGTCAAAGGAACGTTCGAAGAGGGTTCGCTGTGCAATTGCAAATCATCAAAGGGGTGAAAATGAATCTTCTCCCGCTTTGTTTGAGAGCTTTGACGTAGTTGTTGACGTCGACGGGCGTTTGAACTGCTCACTGCACACTCGGAGTCTCGGATGACCAGACTCCGTGGAGCACCATCAACAGTTCTTGTTTGACGCTGAAAGAGAAAGGAAACGGCACCCCAGATCGTTTGTTGACCTTCAGCCCATTCGGAGAAAACAAAATGCCTAGGCACTCTCATGACCATCAAGGCCTTTTCCTTTGACATAGCACTCCTTTCAACTCAGTAGATCAGACGACTTTCTTTTGTTTACTGATTCAGGACACGCCAGCACACGAGGTTTGAAAGCAGAAAGACTACGATGTTCAATAACACCCGAACTAACGAAAGAACTAACTAGTACACCACAATAGAAGCAGAGAAAGTCAGACAAGAGAGATAGAGAGAGAAAGAGCGGTAGCAAGACCCATAGAGCAATGATAGATAGTGTGAGACCTGGAGCATAGAACGAGAGACTAGTAAGCCCGAAAAGACGAATAAGAGTAGCGACGAAGAATAACTGGAAAGCATAATATCAATGTGACAACACGAAGAGGAGGAAAAAAACCGAAAACGAATAAGAGTTACAGCACAGGAGAGCAGAGTGTGATCAGATGCAAGAAGAATAAGAAAAAGGCGATAACAAAAAGGGGACCATGAGCGAGATGATGGAGTAGAGTAGTAGCGGGTAGGATGCGGAGGGGTTAAGTTGGGAGTGACTTAGAAAGTCGAGATGCAATCCTTGTCGCGGAGGTAGGTAGGGCAGGCAAAGGGAGCCTTCTCCACTGCGACCTCGAAGCACGAGCGGGTGATGGTCCTTCGAATGGGGACAACTGGGGGAGCACCCTCATCATCTTCGTCAACAGCGTCTTCATCTTCTTCCCTGACGGCGATCTCCACTGGGCGCCTTGGAGATGGAGCCTCGTAGCGGATGGGGGAGTCCAAGCGGCGGGGGAGAGGCTTGGGAACCCAGAACGCACCACCGGACTGCTTGCACCCTTTGCTGGGTACCTTGAGTGGGTACTCAGCGAGGACACCAAGGGAAGCAAAGTCGGTTGAGGCCGCGGGGGAAAGAGGAGTAGGGGTCTGAGGGATGGGTGAGGCGCGATGCTGAGCGGCGATAGAAGGGGAGGCGGAGCGGGCGGTGTTGAGCGAATCCCTTCGAGGGATCGCAGGCGAGGAAGTCGACCTGCTGGTAGACGACGAAGTAGTGCGCGAGCGACGGAGATGGCGAGGCTTGACGACAAAGGTAGTGCCGCAAGGGTAGTACATCGCCGAGCCGGAGTGGGCGGAGTGAGCGTAGCTTGCGCTTGCTGCTGAGCTGCTGCCCGAGGGGGAGTGGCTCAAGACCGGGACGTTCTCCAACGAGGGGGTAGAAGCACCGAGGCGAGGAGAGGCGCAGGTGGGGAGCGCAGAGGCGGAGGCTGCACGGACGCGGTGGATTGAAGGTGGGACTGCACCGGTGAGGAGGGCGTGGCAGTCGTCGCACACACGGCTGGGAACCAAAGCGCCGGTGGGAGAAGAGACGGCGAGGAGTGGGAGAGGAACGTTGGAAGGTGGGATCACGAATGGCATGCGGGAGGTGTCAAGTAATGGGAGAGTGTTGCTGCTGCAGGATTGGCAGAAGACTCCTCCACACTTGCGGCAGTGCTGTAGGGAGAGAGAGGACCAGTCAGCATTCAAACTCTTTCACCACTCAAAACCGGTTATGGTTAACTCACATGTTTCCTCTCAAAGAGAGAGAAGCGAGTAGAGCAGACAAGAGAGTCGCACTCGTCTGCATCACCGTCGCGTTTCCAGAGGCTCTGGTCGAGAAGGACGGCGAGGCGTTGGGACTCGTTCAACTTGGTGTTGACGCTGAGAGTGGGGCGGCAGTAGTCCTCTGGTTCAGTGGAAGGGAAGACTCGAACGCTTCCTGCTGAGCTGGAGAGTCTTCGCGATGCAGATGAAGAGGACGAGACTGAGGACGAAGAGGCGGAAGAGCAGTTGGATGAAGAGCCTGTGCGGCGCATGCAGGGGCAGTCGGTGTGAGGTGACATCGTCGGCTGTTGTTGGTAGGTAGAAGAAGTCGTTTGAGGATGGGGGGATACAAGGACCAGGTAGAGGTGGGAGAGTAAGAGCGACGACGAGGGCGGGCCGCGGAGAGGATGGGAGAGGGAGAGGCGGGGGAGGGCGAGTGATGCAAGTACGGAGAAGGGAGAGAGACGGAGGGATGGACGAGTCCTTTTCTACCTTCCTCCGTCTGGCACTGGCTGGACTGGGTTGGAGCGGGGAAACCAGAAAAAAACAACACACTAACAGAACCAGGAATCCGGCGCCGACCACTTAGCATGTAATTTCCCACTTATATGCAAAATTTGATTTTTTGGTCCGAAACCCGAGGGAGTGGTTCAAACAGACTTGCAACCCTTACCTCAAAAACCCGTAAAAAATCCCTCAGGGTCTAATGAAACCTCGGAGAATCCTGCCGGACTAACCGAGCACCCGAGCAACCCGCTTAAAAAAGCTGTTTCCTTATGTCAGCATCATCCGTCTATTCTCCTTTTCTCTCCTGTCTCTGTCGACAGAGATGGCTCTCGCCCTACCGCTGCCGACGTTTACGACAACTTTACCCCACCCATCATCTGCAGACCATATGCTTCGTATTTTATCCTTTCGCTCGTTGCCGAACCGGGAAAGATGCTATTAGACGTGCTACCCAATCCTGATCTATTGTCTCTCGTGTGTCCCGTGGTTTTACCATCGCCGGTCCAGCGCTCTGGACCCGCAACGCCCCGAGTTACCGCATTTGGAGCTCCGCCCGCCCCACCTCCCTGCAGGCGGCGACTTGCCCAGAGGCCCAGTTCCTTCATTTGGAATCCAGCGTAACGGAAGTAAACTCCTCTCCTCATCAATCAATCAAAAAAGATAAGGAAAACTCCGTACGCACGGAGTCTACCGAAGAGCTTCCATGTTGCTATAGACGATCAAAGTACTACCGTATACACGGCGAGCTTGGAGAAGCTGGCGTCTGACCCAAAGGGAGGGGGCAGGTTGAATTTGAAAGATCGTCTGTCGAAGAAGTGAGCCACCGGAGACAGATGCCCCGAACTCTACGGACCCAGCCACCAACCGGCGCCCCTCGCTTCTCTCTCTGCTGTGCTTATGGCTCTTTTGCCTTTCTACCTCTGCGGGAATAGAAGAAGCGGTGAATCCCTTTCGAGCTCGCCTTGGAAGCCAGCCAGCCTCCACGTCAAAAGAAAGTCGGCCCTACATATTTCCTCGTTACTCCCGCAGTGCCTTAGCAGCGATCTGCAAGTAATGGGCGGGAACCTTTTAACACCGACAAGGCAAGGTTTCTGTTATTGGACTTATTGGAACAAGAGGATCCTTAGAGGCTGGAGTAGTCCGTTACGAGAAGCAAGGGGATTTTTTGTTAGCTCGTCCTTTGTGCGCGTTTTCCTAGATGGCCAATGCATAGACAGCGGGCATGAAAAATGAAACCCTTTGCAGGAGCCTCAGGAGCTCATAATTACCTCTCCTGGCATGAATGCCACTTTCGCGATCATCAGCTTCTCGGCATGTCTGTGTCCTGTCTCGTTACTGTAGACGAATTGCAAATTCGAGCGTTTTCTGTTCAGCCGTGGATCCACTGCCGTCGGCAGACGTACGTGGGTCGAGCCCGGATGTGTCCGTCCATTGGGCGCATCTCTTGCACACATACGCTAGGAAAGGAAAACGCCTTTGCCAACTCATCGACATGATAGAGAGCCCGAATGAGCACAAACGACGCTGCGCAGCGTCAATCAGACAGTTTGAAAAAAGCTTCGCCCAGCGATAGCAAAATCAACGCCTTGATTGGTTTTTTTTCGTATGACCAGCCATCTCCTCTTCCAACTCAGCTCGCAGCTGTCAAGTAACCATCAGCGAAAAAAAAAGGAGGGTGGTACATTTTAACTAAGGTCCCCCATCATCTCTCGTCCCAAGAAGGCAGGTGGGTCTCGACCTTCCGAAATGAGCTGCTCTGGAACGTATGGGAGCGCGATCGTGCCTGGCCGGGAAGACACCGTCGGGCCCAGTCGTTTCAGTTCCCTCTCTCATGTCTCTCTTCTTTTTTGCAATGATCACAAAAGTGGGCATAGAGATCAGCTGACGACGCCCTCTTTTGGAGAGCGTGGATGGATGGA
The DNA here is from genome assembly GCA_019633425.1 of Tulasnella sp. 424. Taxonomy (NCBI): domain Eukaryota; kingdom Fungi; phylum Basidiomycota; class Agaricomycetes; order Cantharellales; family Tulasnellaceae; genus Tulasnella; species Tulasnella sp. 424. The sequence goes on along the minus strand of WSUB01000142.1, from coordinate 64,489 downwards.
TGGATGTTGACAGCTGCGCGCCGCCCAGCCCAGCGCCGCCTCTCCTCTCCCTCGGCTCCCCTTGGCCCCTCCACCTTCTTTTCTCGTCCCACCTGTGCCAGCGCCGCAAGCCCTCAAAACAAACGACCAATACTCCCCTTTTGCTCTTTGGGTGCTCTTATCTTGTCTCCAAAGAGAGGAGTCGGGGTCGTTTCCATCTCGTAAACCCCGTCCATATGCTCCCGCCCCCATGCATGTGTGCGTTTTTTCAAGCTAATCAGACGCGTATCCCTGGCTTTTTCCCCCTATAGGTTTTTCGGGGAAACGGACCGGATTAAGTTTTCTAGCGCGAGCAGCTAGCCACCCAACCGGGAGCGCATGCGATGACCCTTTTTAGGAACCTGGGAATCATGTAAGCTTGTCTTGGTCGTCGTCGCGTTCGACCGACGGTGAACCCTGAAAGAGGCCTGTGTGTCGCCTGATTGAATGCGTAACCACGCGAGAACCTTATACATCCTGCGACGCTGCACTCTCACCTCCGTGTCTTCCATACCCCGTCCCTAGATTTCCCGCGCCTCATACCTTCCATTTGGGACTATTCCGTTCATTTCATTGGTCGAGGATGAGGGTATTATCAGCAATCACTGCATGACCTCATCGTTAATTTCAACGAATTTCCTTTTTGCAATTCAATTCTCTTAGTTTTTTTTTTTCTGTTAGACTTGACCAGCCAGGCCTGTGCGTCCCTGCCAATGCTAAGTGGTCTGTGCGCGTGTCGCATTACGAATGAGGGAGGGATAGAGAGGCGGCCGACCTAGTTTTTCATTTCCCATTTTTGGGCTAGGTCGGTAAGGCAAATGAGGGACGGATGTCGAGGACGAATGTCTCAAATGAGGTGGGCGGGGAGAAGCTGGACTCCTGCACCCTTCTCGAGACTTTGGGAGTTTGAGAACGTAGCGCCGCATCGCAATCACGTTATCCATGGTCGGGATCGCTGGGCGCAACGAGCAAGGGATGGGTCTCGACGAAACCGACGGCGACGATGGGCTAAGCCAGGTCCCGCCTAGGCGGGAATGAAGCCTACGCTCATCGTCCTGGCCCTCTCCCTGTCTTCTCGCTCTCTCCGGTCCGATTCTGGACCCGACTCCGAGGGGAGAAAAAAAAGCACACTAGCGGCGCTAACCCCTTCTCGATGCGTCCTTTCCCGAAATGACCATGTCCAGAGCGCGTAAAAGGCCTGTCGGCGAGAAGCTAAAGGAAAGTCGAGAAGAGGCGGCGAGGGATCGAAGCTGTCAGTTGGATAAGAACCCTACCCGCAAAGAAGCGTCGCAAGTGCAAGTTCAATAGAATCATATAGTAGATGCATGTATAGGAGACATTATTTAGACTAGATAAGTGCGGCGTGGATTTGTTCCACAAGAAGACGAAGCAACGAAAAATAAAGACATGGGACCTGGGTTCGAATTTTGGTGGCGGATTAAGCGCAAGTAGATAAGGCAACGCCCGTGCTTGAAGAGCTTGAAGAGGCTATGATCACAGAATACAGAGAGAAAAGGAGGAAAGTCGATCCTGGCGATATCGTAAGCGGTAAAGTCTACCGTGACCGGCACCCTTGCGCTGTTGGCCGCGTCGCGGACACTCCCGCATGGGACGAGAAGCACGTTCGCCCAATCGGGTAACTCGCAACGCGCACAGGCGAGGAAGGAAAAAGAAAAGAGACGTGCACAGGCGGGGGGACGTGTGAAGAAGAGGCACAGTCTACCGTGACCTGCTCATTGCCTCGACTGATGCCGGCAGCATCCAAGAGGGTACATGGCGACCTTGCTTGAATGGGAAAATCGTCGCCCAGATTCGGTAAGCGGGGGCGGAACGATCCGTTAGTAAAAGGCATGGGACTCTAAGTTGACAGCATCGGAATACATGATCCGTCGGCCTTTCCCGATACCCAAAAGCTGTCAACACGGAGAGTCGATTCCCGTTGGCTATATGCAATACGACGTCAACTTGATGTTATCCAGCTTGGATCCACAATCAGCAAACCAGAGTGGGGGAAGGGAGCTGGTATATTTCCCAGATGGGTACATTTACACAAGCATGTCGCCGCGATCCTCTTCGATCGGATAAACGCGATATTAAGAGCGGACGGAGACAGCTTGTCAGTCTAAGAACGGGGCTTCGATCGAGGGTGGTTTTTTTTTTCAACCAAAAGGGCGCTTTCTCAAAGAGGGAAATCCAGAGACCACATAATGGAAATGCGGAGAGGGGTAGGGATACGGAAGCGATTAGGACTGCGGGTGGGGTGAAGCCAGATATCTTGATTTCGCACGCCCTGGCGCTCCCGGTTTGCTCCCCCAACCCACGGACCCAGTGGCAAAAGGTTGGGACTGATGACTTCTCTTCTTTCCGAAGCGACGAAGTCCGAAATGCCTTCTGAGATTTGCACGAGCCAATATGTCTTCCCGATCGACCCAGCTTCCCGACCTCTTCCGACTGGCTGGATGCCCATATGGGGATACTCCGAGCCGTCGGATAATTTCCTAATTAAGATCTCCGAGCGGGTCAGTTGCTCTCAATGCGGAACTCCTCCCATCCTTCCCCCTTTTCCCGACCGTCGGAGAGAGTCGAGCTTCTGTCTACCGGACAGTGAGCACCAGACACGAACCCTACCCTCATCAATAGACCCACTTCCAGTTCAATCCGTCCAGCAAACCCCTATGATGGAGAAAAAATAAGTAAAAAAATTTGCGCAATATCCACAAACGCTTCTGACGCTGAAAGATTGGCAAAAGCCGCGGCGCCGGAACGCGCTGAGCAAGCTGCCGGCCCGTCCGGCTGCCGCCTCACCCGGACGGCATAAGTCCAGCACTGTGGAATACTTAGATTGGTCGTCGTGTCTTCGATTCCCCCCCTCTCCGTGTCGTGGGCTTCTCAGTCCCATCCGTCTCCGTGGTCTCGGGAGAGCTGATATGTGATAGCAAGGAGGGGGATGACGGAGGGCTGGAACCGCGTTTTAGAGTAATACCGAGCTTTCGCCCACCGATAATGAGCCTTTATAGTTTTCCCGAGGCTGGGCGCATCATTCACTCCAATGTCTCTCCTGGCGCAGGGATATTTACAGCGAAAACGCTCAGGCTCTCCTATCAATCCAAAACCCGTTATCCAGACCGGAGGCTTGTATTGATACGGGTTTGAGCCCAGAGAGAGACATTCGCTAGCCGGGAGGTGGCTGCTCCATGGTGAGCCGAGGACCAAGACTTGTCTTGTTTCCGAACCTCCGTGGAACCACTTGGTTACTGAATTGGGTATTGAGCATCAAGACACGCGGCCGCCCTTCCTCGTCCACGTGGAGATCGAAGCCCACGAGAATATCGACCTCATCGCGATAGGCACCACCCTTCAGCCAATCAGCCTCTGTCCCGCACCAAGGGACCGTTGCCAAATCCAGACTGCGACACTGGACGACTAGGCTTCCTTTCTCGTTTCGGAGCGACCGCGTTCCACGATCTTCGGTCGCGTGGCCGTGGCTTTGCGTCGTGAGGCACCGGCTGCCAGCTATTCCTATTCTTGTCAATTTGGCCTTGAAGTTTGGAATGTGGATATTTGAGTAAATCCGAACCCGGTGCCTGTCGCTTCGTTTTCGTGAGTGAAGCAGTAAAGACCTAGAAATTTACATATTTCCTTGGCAGCTTCGGAAAATGCGACATTTCATCCGGCCCGCCTCCGTGCGTCGCGGAGGATCTGGACTTTTGCCACTTTTTACTCTTTTGCTCGGTTTCAAGTGAATTCGGCTTCCCGTCGGATATTGGGCTAGCCGGTCGCGTGTTCCCTTCTCTTTCCTTTGCCGGTATATGCGAGTGGTCGGCTGAGAGAAGCTCCAACTTCTTCACGAGGCAATTACCCATTTAGATTTTACAGTTGAAAGGCCAGCCGGTCGGGAATTCGAGTGCGTTCGCTTCGTACGTGTCTCCCAACAATATTGCAGTGCTAATGTAATAGAACTCCTTCGCTCAATACACTTTTAATCGTGACCAAAATGAACTTCGTTACGTCTCGCATCACTATACAGATATCAGTATCCGGAGCCATTTCCTGTTTTGGGGTGCCTTCAACTCTGTCCTGGTCTGATGGAGTGGTTTCCAGGACCGGGTTCGTCTAGGCCTTTGGGCGCGTTGCATCTCCGCTCAGGTTAGCCTGCAGTTATCAAAGATTCACCTCATCTTACCCTGCCCCACCACACCCTCATCCACTTGTCGTCCCTCGCGGCCCAAAGACGCTCTAGCGGCTTTCGCACATTCGAGCCTCCTGTGCGTCCATAATCTGCAGTATCTTATCTCCCGTCACCCACCGACCCTATGTCCCTCGTCTTGTCCCCCGACTCGCACGGAGAAACCACCTCCACGCTCAAGGTTGACTTCGATAATATTTGACGTTCCCTCCGCTCCCAGTGCTGAACCTGACCCATCAGACCTGGTCCAGTGCTCAAAAGGGTTATGGCTGGCCCGCGTAGCGGAACATGTCTGGACTGGGCACTTCCGACCAATCATATCGCTTGCCGGATTGCCTCGGAAGTCCTTCAGTTAATAACTTGCTTCCAAGGCTTCCACGTCTAATTATCTCCGAACATGCGCTTTACACTCTGCGCTTTCCCGGAGCGGGATCTTTCTTTACGTCGCCAAGTGGAACAGAGTGGACGATAGTTGGTGTATGCCTCATGCTGCACAGATCCACAAATTTGCCTCATTCCCCCCCGTTGGCCGAAATACCCCGGCCGAAGTTTATCCTTGCTCTCCTAAACTGGGACGTCAGCAAAGAGAGGAGAATTTTTGCGGCCGAAAGGAAGGTCCGACACACAGCTTAAGGACGGAGAAACGCTGGCAAAGTCTGTTAGCTTGATCGATCTGCACTTCTCTCCCCTTCGAGAAGAAGTTTGGACAGGGGGGATTATTTCCTGCCAACTTTCTCCGACGGACGAAAAAGGCATGTTTCGGATTGGTTGCTGCGACTGTCAGCCTGAGCCAGGCAACCGGGGGGGGGGGACCACGACGCGATCTCAGTGGACGGGATAGGACTCCTGTTCTCCTAAAAAGGCAACTCCTCCAGCGTGCCTTAGACTTACCCGAGCGTCGGCACTGAAGAAGCGCAGGTCCATCTTCTGCGCTAATGAGCCGACGGTGTCGGACCTCTGCTCTCTCCTCGAACACTAACCTCGAAAAATGCGACAAAATGGTCTTGGGAAATTCTTCGCCTCATCTAGGCGGTCTCGTGCTGTATCCTGTCCAGACCAGGCAGCCACTCTAGGTACCTGCACCTGCACGTCTTTTACTCTCCTAGGTAATCTGGAGGCTTCTTACAATGAGCCTCTGATATCAGCGACATTTTGACGAGCTGGATTGATGGACCCCACCCGCGCGGGGTTATCTAATCAGCTTCTGCCTCGAGGCAGGCTGGGACGGAGAAATTGATCTCAGCCCCGGACGACATCGCTCGAATGGGATTGGTGGCCGACCCTGCAGTCTGAGGGGGAAGAGATCCATTTAGGCGTTTCTTCGAGGCGGGGTGGCGGCTGAACCTGCCTTTTGCTGTTGCGCTGCGTCGGTTGAAGGTTTGGAGGCATGAAGGCCTTCAAAGACGGGACTAGCTCAGTTCGAGGTCGGCTGAGGCGTTCAGCATCGTTTTCGCAAGTTGTGAGCCGCTTTCAGACTGCACTGTACCCGGTGACTACAGGACGTCCGAGCCTCACGGACACAGAAAGCAGCTTTCGCGTCGCCCTTAGGGAACGACGCAGCTAGGCCTAAGGCCTAGAGTAAGGACCCTATTGTGTCTCTCATACTATTTGACAGCAAATTCTCAAGCAGTTTAATATCTTGTTTAGAGTCGTATTTTCCGTGTGAGCGAGCGAAGATTTTGCGAGCCGGGACGGACCACTTCTTGAACTTCTGTTTCTCCCCCAAATCCTTTTCGCTCAAGAACTTGGGATTTGGTCCTGCTCGGAAATGCGTTGTCGGGGAATATTCGTCTTTGAGACACTTTCCGATCTTCAGGACAGCGATGCCTTTGTTTTGGGACTCGTCAACCTGCCTTCGACATCCTCCCGCAAACAAACCGACCACCTACCGCTTCTCTCCAAAGATTTTGCTCTTGTTTACGCACCGCCAATCTTGCGTGAGACCAATCCTTGCGATAATTTGGCGGTCCTGCATGTTTGATTTCCTGAGTTGGACCACCATTACTCTCATCGGTCCAGCTTTCCTTCGCATCCCAGCCATTGGCTTCGCATGCTCCATAATTAGTGAAAATTTCATCTTAGCCAAATCAGCGCTCGTTCGCTTTGTTATTCGTTTCGCGGAAAGGCTGGCATTCGAGGCGCTCAGTGGAGTCGACTAGAACGCCCAATGCGTAGTCTCAACGGGTAGGCCTCCGAGTACATGTTGATCTCCTAGGGGGTACACCTGCTTACTCGGAGTAAATAAGGCTTGCAATGAGTGCATCTCTGCCCTTGGGTGCGCCGTTACACCTATCCGCCGGGCCTTGCTCGGTCGCACTTTCGCCCCGAGCCAAATCCCCATCCGCCGACACTTCCCCGCCTCAACTCAACTCCGAGTCCGAGATTCAGAGTTTGTATTCTGAGATTGATCTTATCTTTTTCTGTGGATAAGACGGTCGCTCATTTCGCTGCATATGGGCGTCATTGATTTTGATATACCCGCCACAGGAGGACGAAGTTTCGCTCCTTGTTCGGAGCTGGAGCTGACCTCGGACTCGAAGATAGACAGAAATGGATGACGTTCGGGAACCCTCCAGCCCGTATTGTTGATTAGCTTCTGGGGATCGGGGAGGCGGCTGTGACCTGGTTTTTAGGCTTCGGCGGGAGTGCCTGGACGTGCTCAGAGCGAGGCTCAAACTTGCTTTCATGACAGGTTGAGAAGAAACAAACTTTCCCTCATTGTCAAGTGCTGGAAGTCATATAATTCGTTGTGCCTATCTTCCTTTTGACCAGTCGACGTCATTTGACGACTTGGGGGTAAAGCTTACGTCCTTGTTCGGGCCGCTACGACGGGACACTCTGGGCTCATCGCTCCACTTCCAAACCCAAGCTAGCCCAGAAAGACACGATTAGTGAGGAAATTATAAAGAAGAACCAATAATGATTGTTGCTCGGACAAGCTTTGGTGTGAATTGCGTCTGATTCGCGTCGTGATGCGGCATGGCTTCCCACAGCCCCAGAGTTTTCAACGGGGGAGATCGGTTGCAATTGCATAACCCTTTCACCCAGTTCTAGCCTCGAGAGAGCCACTTTGCTGCACTCGTTGCCGTAGTTCCTGAGTTCGAGTCTTGTTACCAATTTGTCGTGACGGGCCCTCTCTGCCGGATCGACATGTACACGACTTCGGAAGCAGGGCACTTGCAAACTTCGTATCAGTTGCTGTTAAAATTTCAATTACCTGAAAGAATTGATTCATCCGTGCTTATTTTTCTCTCAATGTTCGTTTTACCCGCATTGATCGAGGGACCGCACCTATCAGCCCAAGCTCGACTAACGGCGGGGTGCCAGAGAGAGGGATCCTAACCCGCCTTTGTTACATCTTCCAAACGCGTTATCTTTGATTAAGCTCGTAACGGCACGCTTTAAATGGCTCGGTTGTCGCCTTGCTGACGGGCTCATGACTTCCTTCCTCGGGTTCGATTCCAATTGAGGCGGGTGCGAGTCTTCATTGTGGATAAAAGCGGTGAAAACTGCGTCATAAACCTCATTAAACTCTCGATTATTCAGCCAATTACAAAACTCCCGACAAAGGGATGAGGTCGAAATGCCGACCAACCACTGTACACATGAGTACTAGCAGCCCTGCTTTTGAGCCAATCGCTCTTCATACACATTATGTCGTAGCATGAGCGTTTTATCTTGATATGGCTGCAGGTAGCGCCTTTGCTCCACCGGTCCATACTCGGGCTGGTCGGTGGCGAACGTACTATGTGTAAAAACCGCTCGGACATCCGTCTTAGTCTAATCTTATGTCACCGCTCCGCGCTGAAAACTTTGTGAGTAAATATCTCCACTGCGGCCTTAGTGTCTGTGCGGGGCTCATGATCAGAGGTTCTAGTCCTGATTTTTTCATTTCCAGGAGAATGGAGGTGCGCTCGCTCTCCCTTGAATTGCCGTTTTAGGGCGGCATCGCCGCCTTTGTCCAAGCTTGGTGCGATTGACCTATTTTTCATCAAATGCCGGAGGTAGATGATCTTCTAGCTCAATTTTCTTCAAGATCTCCTCTGAATGGGTGACCTACCTTGTGTACATCAACAACGGGGATGAACGGGTCGCCTCCTATCCATCGCCACTGGCCGTCCGGGTGGACATAAACGCGAACGGACGGCACGTGGGCAGATTGTTCGCTTCCGCCTTGCACCATTATGATACCGCACCGTACATTTTTAATAATATTTACGTTATTTTTTTCTAACGAGCCACGTCACCAAGACAAATTGGTTGTTAGGAGAGGAGACTTCTAGTTATCTTATCTCAAGGGTCCCGATACGCAACATTTGTTTTGTTCATTCGGTGTGTCTCGTTTGGATCACAAAGACACAAGCCTAACCACTCAAAAACCACATTCGGCACGAACTTCCGAAGCATGCTATTCCAACGGTAGACGAACAAAGAACAGGGGAATTCCTCGCCATCAAACCAAGGGAAAATGGATTTGGTCCGATCCCAAACCCGAGTTTTGCTGCACCGATGCTCATGTGGGCTTGCTGCAATATTTACAGCTCGGTAACAAAAGCTGCTTTCGCCCCGAAAGGCAGTGAAACCACAGGGGTGAATCACCCTACTCAGTTCTATTCGACTTGCTCAAACTCAAGGCTCGCAAGCGGCTTTGCCTCATTATGCCTGCTACCACGTCTCTGCTTTTTGCAACCACCTCAAGCAGGCACAAACCCGCCGTTGGATTTGCGCGCCGGCCGCCGCCTCACCACTTTGCTTCATTTCTACCCCTAAAGTGCGCATCAAACTTGCTGTTGTCACGTCGCCGCTCCCGACCACCACCGGCACCCCTTCTGTGCCGCCCCTCTTGCTCCATTCAGAATAGCCCGTACGACACTCACGAGTCCCCCAAGTAAACCTAATTGCAAAGAGAATAGTACATTGATCGTGGAGCCGGAGCCGGCCGTCCCTACCAATTTGACCTTTTACGGTCTTTGCGACGGTTCCTCCGCAAGAAAGGGGTTGAGGCTTGGAATTCCGGACTTCTTGACGATCCTTTCATCCATCCGGCGGGCTGCTGCGATTCAAGTTCCTAGATGATATTTTGCACATTCAATTGGTTGGAGCTAAGCCATAGAAAGAAGACAAACGCCGCCAGCCACCACCGCAGACGTTCCCTTTTGTTCGCGTCTTGCTTCATTGCGGGAGGCTTGCCTTTGTGCTCTGCGAACCAGGTCACTCCTGACTCAAAGGCCTCAAGTGCTTATCGGTTATCTGGCGACGTCTTGTGGCTGTTCGATTCGATCTAAACCTTTGAAGCACCTTTTTGGACCGAACATGAGGCTGCAGTGCAGGTTCTGAACCGCTTCCTGGTTGCTGCTTTCCACGCACCGGTTTTTTCTTTGTGAGCTCGAATTTCTCCGAAGGCCGACCTTCGGCGCGGAACCAACTTCATTCCAGTGGAGCTCGGTGCCACCGGTCAGTGTCGGTGCAGCCTGCTGTCTTTGTTACCTCTCCGCCCCCTGTGAAATGCTCAAAGAGTGGGTGACCCCGTCGCGCACGAGCCGCATGTTGAACTCTCTCCCTTTCAAGCTAACATGCGTCCATCTCTTAACCACGTCACATCGACATCGTCATGGGGTCCCTTTGAACCGCGGTCCTCTGCCTTAGGGGCTATCTGAAGTAAGGCGTCACCCTCTGAGAACATTCATTCAGCCTCAGGAGTAGGTTGGATCTGAGGACCAGAACAGATCGTTGGAATAATGCCGCGGATTTGGCTGCTAACATGAGGCAAGATGACTGGTTTCGGAAATCGAAAGTCGGTTGAGCGTCTTGCCTTCCGATGGTCGGCTTTTGAGAACATCCTCAGAGAGTCTACTGGCGATTATACAATCGTTCCGTGTTCTTAGCCGAATGTTTACGACCTTGGTACATATCATAAGAACGTATTTTAGAACATCTTACCGCACCGCAGAGGGTATATTTGAACCTTCTCCGGGATCAGAGGGGTGCTGACGCAAGCGCCTCGTTCAACAGGCCCTCCTCCTATGCTTTGCATAACCACGAAATCGAACGCCCAGGGTTTCGGAATGAGGAGAAATCGAAAGTTTCTCCGTACTGTCAAAAATGTAGCTTCAATGCTTTTGGAGTTGAAACGTCGTGAAAGGACTGGGGCGTCCCATGCAACGTGCCCATTCCGGGGTGACGCAAGCGCTTCCGACTCCAGGAGATCTCACATTGGGGAATAGATAGGAGAATGAAATGTGTATATAGGAAGCGTAGTTTCAATGGGAGGCCGAACGGCCAGAACTTTAGTCACCGTAGCGTGCAAGTCGAATCAAGGGCATTGGGGATCGTCTCAGATGTTTGCCGCCGGGGGGTTCGATGTGAATTCGATGCCAGATTCATGAATGAAATTACGCCTCTGCTGAGGAATTACGTGATGCGCAATCAGCTTCTGAGCGTCTATCTTGACGCCTTGTACAACCTCGGAGTCATTCATCTCCCGTGGAGGAAATCGTTCCGGGAGAGGACAGTAAGCGACACGTGCCCTCAGAAGCGATTTGTCCACGAAAAGAGGTCTTTTGTAGGAAAACATGCCGGATGGAAGCGTGGAGGAGCTGTACAGTTGACTTTTCCGCAAGCAAGCCAAAGCACCGCAATCAAAACAAATCAGGCTTGCCACATCGCATCGCATCTCATCGTCCTCCGGATCTCAAAGCTCGTTTCGACCTCCTAATGCAACGTGCCTCAGAGATGAGAAGGTGCGTTTTACCTTGGCCGAAGAGTCAACTTGCCTCGAGGCAAGGCTAAGTCGATACACAGACCTTGTTGATCAACGGGACCGCCCGCGTCACGAGACGATTTAATCCGGATGTGGCCGTGTTACTCCTTTCGGCAGTTCCCACATGGGGGAATTCATCTCGCCCCTCCTAGAGTTAAGGATTCACCAAGAATTGGAGACAAAGCTAGTGCAGGATATGCAATTTTAGTCCCGTGGAAGCGTTGAGGGGTGGTAGTGCACGGGAGGGCAGCGGTGCGAACTTGTCGCACCCCTATCCACGCAACTCTCGGGGAGTTTATCTTATCTTATCTCTTCCGCTCAACATCTGCTTTTCTGAGGGCAGTTTTTTCTCGCGACGGCGTCTTCATGAGAAACCGCAGGACATAAGCTTGGGAACCTCCAAATTGCAGACTTTGCGATTGGCATCTGAAATCCGGGATCACACGCCGGTCGTTCAGGCGGTCTTGAAGCTTTCCACATGCTTAAAACCCAATGCAAGGCCTCACACCGGATCAACGGGAAGTCTCGCATGCTCATCGTGAGTTGGTCTCAGGGTTCACATGCGAGGTAAAAGAGTCTGAAATGGTCATACGGCATCCCGACGACGCTTCGCACCTTCCTCGAACGAAACACGAGAAATGAAACCAACTCTCTCTCTCCCCAATTTAACACGAATCTCTTGTATTGGAAATTTGGTACCATTGCTGGTCTTCTAGCCCGACAAGGTTGATCAGGGTTGATCGGGCATCACCGTGGTATGCGGCACCTGATCAGCCATTGGAGAACCATCAGCCGTGGGGGAACATTAGCAAGGAGACGAAGCCACTAATGATCGGGTCTTATGTCTGTCCAAGCATGTTATAATTTATTTGGAACACCGTTGTCACCGGGGTCATAATCGCGTTCAGGGATGGTATTGTCTCTTCTCCAAGTCGGCGAGTCGTTTACAACGCGCCATTCAGATAACAGCGTACAAACGTCGTGATAGTAATCCCCAAATACTTACGGAGCTAGCGTACCTGAGAGCTAGGGAGATACATCCAATTATTAACCAAAATCAGAACTCGACGTCGCAAAAAATCTCGAAGCCTCACGTGAGACGGCGACTTCATTCTCCACGATTTCAGTCTTGTCCAACACTCTGCCTCCGTCATCCTTCGCGTCCCCCAGGTTATAACTTTCCTCTCTGACAAGCAAGAAAGATATCCACGAAGCAGAGACTATCCGGTACGCAAAATCTTCCCCAAGCATCCGAAGACTCGAAACGAGTTAGGAGTAGCAATCCCGTCAATGCGATCAGGTCACCTTCCTCCGCTCGCGATGGACCCCGACTCGTCTATTTCCATCGTTCAAGACGCAAAGTGAGATATGATAGCAAACCCTTTTTAATACCCATTCCTGACCAAGTCTCTCTCCCAAAGCGTCCCCACCCCTTCTACGGGTCAAGCTGGCGACGCGTCGACCGCCGTGTTTGATGGAATACCCAAAGCACCTTCTATGCGATTCGCAAAAGCAAATTCTCCACCTCTTCTCGACCAACGAAGCACTATCAGCCCAGTGATCTGCAAGCTTCCTCTGGAGCTTGTATCGTACATCGCAGAACTTTGCCTCCTCCAATCCTATTCAGGTGAAGAGCATATGAAGGCCCTATATTCTATCCGAATGACATCAAGGATATGGAGGAATGGGATCGATTCAACGCCTTCACTCTGGGGTGTCGTCACCACCAAGGTCCCTTTGCATGTCAATACTACCGCAGTCGAACGTTCAGGCACCTGTCCTTTGGACATATACGTCACGCCGTACACTTCGCGATCAAATCGGACCCAGGCAGATCAATACAGAGGAATTTTGGAGCTTGCAGCTGGGGAGATTGGGCGGTGGTCAACGGTGACCATATGGCTCCCATCATATGATGACTGCTCCCGGTATCTCACTTCCCCTGCACCTCTACTCCAAAAGCTAAGCGTGTCTTCGGGACATATGCATAAGCCTGCCGCGCCAATAGCTTTATTTGGAGGGATTGCACCAAGGCTGGAAGCACTCGAGGTCGAACGGTTGCATATGGATTGGACGTCCATCCGAGGGCTCAAAGTGTTCAAGCTATCAAGCATGAACGAAGAGCAGATATCGATACAACAAGTGTTAGATATCCTCGCCTCCGCCCCTTTGTTGGAAACTCTTTGCATAGAAGATTCAACCCTCGATCATCCCCTTCAACCCCTCCAGATACGTCCCGTTGTCATCCAGCTTCCAAGACTGCAGACCATCAACCTCCAGGGGAGAGATGTACAGGTGACTAACGTCATTCTATCCTCTATCCGGGCACCTAGTTGCACTACCCTCGCAATTTATGGTTTGGGAGGCGATACAGCCAACGAACCCAACTTCCCCGAAAGGGCACTCGGCCATTTCAATAATTTTCAGCGGCTAACTCTATCCGACAACAATAACTCCATTATCCACATCTCCGATTATTCCATGCAATGGGAGTCTCGGTCGACAAGCTTCAATCGTTTGAAGTTCGACGTGAGCATCCAATGCAGTGCTCCGGCGATTGGTGTTGGATGGGCCACTCGTGTTATTGGTCTAGGAGCCCAAGAGCTGGTGCATGATTTGGAACTGCATTTAAGTCATGAAACCCTAGATGACGAAGATCTAGCCGCATACGATTCTTTTAGTCGCTGCCAAAGCATCACGAGGATAGTGATTGAGGACGATCATGTGCCCACTGGGCAGATCCTAGATCTGATTGGGACGTGGAGAGAATCAGAAGATCGAATAGGACCGCTACCTGCATTTCCCGGTTTGAGGAGTCTCGCTTTGGCTTCATGGGACGAGTGGACTCTTGATGACCTAGAAGTATTGGTTGACCGTAGGTTCGGTGGACGGGAGGATTTTCTCGATGAAAAGGTCCCAACATTATGCATCGTTCTCCAAAATTTGTACCCTGACGATGTTCCTAGTCCCGAGCTGGACCTGATCCAGCTCCAGCGGCTTCGTGCGGCGACAGGGGTCGGAGGCGTTACCCTAGAATTCGCCAAACATTCACAAGGTATGCTGGCAGTAGTTTACGATGACGACACCGGACTGTAACTACTATGTATTCGGAAAGGAATAAATGTTTTGAAGTCGAGCCTCGCACTTGAATCGTCTATGTATCTCGCATCCCCATTCATCCGCATAAAAACCTAGTCACGACATTGTAACGATACTCGCGTGGAGGAGTTGTACGTTTAACCCTTCCGTGCGCAGGCAAGCCAACCACCGAAATCAAAACAAAATCACGTCCCTACGCCGTGTCACATCTCAGCGTTCTCCGGATCTCAAAGCTCGCTTTGGCCGCCTGTGCGGAAGCTAGGTTGGCCGTGGAAGAGTTGGATTTCGAGTTTCGACTTCGCTTGTTCACCCACCGGCACCTTCCCTGTAAATAGTCCTAGTTAAGCTAGAGATGGTGAGCTGCAACACTTTTAAGGGTGTAAAATAGCAATAGAATTGTAAATAACTCACCTCAAGGGGTGTTTCTTTGTACACCTGCTCGCGGTGGGTCATAGACTCCTCCCAATCATAGGGCATGCTGACTAATTCATTTGGGCGACAGAGCGTAGCAGGGCTCAAGGATTCTTGAGAAGGGCTTGAGCGTGTCGTCGCTGAGAGGGATCTCGCGGGAGTATTGTCGTCAACGACATCGAGGGCGAAGGCGGAGAGCAGGGACGATTTCTTTTCGGTCAAACCAACCCCGGTGACTACATGGATAATTAGTTTCTGGGTCCTGTTGAAGCTGTCCAAGGTACCAAGACTAACTCATTAAGATACAGAACGAAGCAGGGCTCAAGGATCAGCACTTCACCCTTGTTGGCACTGAGCACCTCGTCGCTCAGAGGGATCTCGGCGACTCTAGCCCCAGTTGATGTATTGTCGTCGATATCATCGGCGGACGCAGGAGGCACGGACGGTCAGGTGTACGTCTATTTGGTTCATAAATAATTAGTGTTGGGTCTTGTGCGTGGTGGTTGCGTGGGGTGCCGACAGCCTCGTTCCTAGTTGTCGATGTCGACAGACAGTCCAGCTGATGCTGCAATCACTGAGACCCCTCTCAGCGACAACAGACTCAACCCGATGAACATCCTTGAGCCCTGCTTCGCGTCGTCACCCAGATGAATTAGTCAACATGTCTTCCAATTAATCGGGAATAACAGTCCAAGATCCACTACGAGGTGCTGAACGTCAGAATTACACACTAACGACTCTATTAGTATCACATATCCTTAAAATGCTAATAGCTCGTTGAATCTAGCTTAATCAGTGCTATATACAGGGACGGTTCTGGTGAGGTGAACGAGCGAAGTCGAACAATGAGATCCATCTCCTCCGCGACCGTCCCGTCTTCCGCACCCCTGATACAACGTGACTCAGAGACGAGGAGGTGCATTTAAAAGAGTCAACTCGCCTCGAGGCAAGGCTAAGTCGATACACGGACCTTGTTGATCAACGGGACCGACCGTGTCAGGAGACGGTTTAATCCTGATGTAGTACTCCGTGTTACTCCTTTCAGCAGTTCCCACATGGGGAGTTCATCTCGCCCCTCCTAGAGTTAAGTGTTCACCAGGAATCGGATACGAAGCTAGTGCAGAATATGCAATTTCAGTCCCGTGGAAACGTTGAGGGTCGACGGGAGGGCAGCGATGCGAACCTGTCGCACCCCTATCCACACAACTCTTGGGAGTTTATCTTATCTTCTCCACTCAATATATGCCTTTCTGAGGCGTTTTTCTCGCGAAGGCGTCTTCATGAAAACCCGCAGGGCAGATGCTTGGGAACCTCCAAAATACATTGGCATCTGAAACCCGGCATCACACGCCGGTCGTTCAGGCGGTTTTGAAGCTTTCCACATGCTTAATACCCAATGCAAGACCTCACACCGGATCAACGGGAAGTCTCACATGCTCATCGTGAGTTGGTCTCAGGGTTCACATGCGAGGTAAAAGAGTCTGAAATGGTCATACGGCATCCCGACGACCGTCCAACGAAACACGAGAAATGAAACCAACTCTCTCTCTCCCCAATTTAACACAAATCTCCTGTACTGGAAAGTTGGCACCGTTGCTGGTCTTCTAGACCGACAAGGTTGATCAGGGTTGATCGGCATCACCATGGTAGGCGGCACCTGATCGGCCATTGGAGAACCATCAGCCGTGGGGGAACATTAGCAAGGAGCCGAAGCCAGTAAAGATCGGGTCTTATTTCCGTCAAAGCATGTTGTAATTTATTTGGAACCCGTTGTCACCGGGGTCATGATCGCGTTCAGGGATGGTCTGGGCTCTGCTCCGAGTCGGCGAGTCGTTTACAACGCGCCATTCAGATAACAGCGTACAAACGTCGTGATAGTAATCCCCAAATACTTACGGAGCTAGAGTACCTGAGAGCTAGGGAGATACATACAAATTATTAACCAAAATCAGAACCCGGCGTCGCAAAAATCTCGAAGCCTCACGTGAGACGGCGACTTCATTCTCCACGATTTCAGTCTGGTTCAACACTCTGCCTCCGTCATCCTTCGCGTCCCCCAGGGTATAACTCTCTTCTCTGACAAGCAAGAAAGATATTCAGGAAGCAGAGACTACCCGGTACGAAGAAATCTCCCCCAAGCATCCGAGGACTCGAGACGAGTTGGGAGTGGCAACCCCGTAAATGCAATCAGGTCACCTTCCTCCGCTCGCGATGGACCCCGACTCGTCTATTTCCACCGTTCGAGACGCAAAGTGAGATATGATAGCAAACCCTTTTCAAACCCCACTCCTGACTAAGTCTTTCTCCTTAAGCGTCTTCACCCTTTCTATGGGTCAAGCTGGCGACGCGTCGACCGTCGTGTTCGATGGAATACCCAAAGCACCTTCTATGCGATTCACAAAAGCAAATTCTCCACCTCTTCTCGACAAACGGTGCACTGTCGGCCCAGCGATCTGCAAGCTTCCTCTGGAGCTTGTATCCTACATCGCAGAACTTCGCCTCCTCCAATCCTATTCAGGTGAAGAGCATATGGAGGCCCTCTATTCTATCCGAATGATATCAAGGACATGGAGGAATGGTATTGATTTAACGCCTTCACTCTGGGGTGTTGTCACTAGCGAAGTCCCCCTGTACGTCAATACCACCGCAGTCGAACGTTCAGGCACCTGTCCTTTGGACGTATATGTTACGCCATGCACTTCGCGATCAAATCGGACCCAGGCGGATCAATACAGAGGGACCTTGGAGCTTGCAGCTAGGGAGATTGGGCGGTGGTCAACGGTGACCTTGTGGCTCACTTCATATGATGACTGCTCCCAGTATCTCACTTCTCCCGCACCTCTACTCCGAAAGCTGGACGTAGCCGTGGGATGCGGAGATAAGCCTACCACGCCAATCGCTTTGTTTGGAGGGATTGCACCAAGGCTGGAAACACTCGAGGTCAAACGGTTGCATATGGACTGGACGTCGTCGTTCATCCAGAGGCTCAGAGTGTTCAAGCTATCAAGGATGAACGAGGAGCAGATATCAATACAACAAGTGTTAGATATCCTCGCCTCTGCCCCTTTGTTGGAAAACCTCTGCATAGAAAATTCAACCCTCAATCGTCCCCTTCAACCTCTCCAGACGAGTCCCGCTGTCATCCAGCTTCCAAGTCTGCAGACCATCCACCTGCAGGGTGTACAGGCGACTAACATCATTCTGTCATCTATCCGGGCACCTAGTTGCACCTCTCTCGGGATTTACGGTTGGGAAGACGACACAGCCGACGAACCCAACTTCCCCGAACGGCCACTCGGCCATTTCAATGATTTTCAGCGGCTAACTCTATCCGACAACAAAAAATCCACTATCCACCTCTTCGATGAATCCATAGAATGGGAGTGTTGGTCGACAAGCCTCAATCGTTTGGAGTTTGACATGAACATCCATTACATTCCTCCGGCGGTTGGTGTTGGGTGGGCCACTCGTGTCATTGGTCTAGGAGCCCAAGAGCTGGTGCACGATTTGGAACTGCATTTAAATCATGAAACCCTAGATGACGAAGACCTAGCCGCATACTATTCTTTTAGTCGCTGCCAAAGCGTCACGAGAATAGTGATTGACGACGATCATGTGCCAACGGAGCCGATCCTCGATCTAATTGGGACTTGGAGAGAGTCAGAAGATGGAATAGGACCACAACCTGCATTTCCCGGTTTGAGGAATCTTGCTTTGGCTCCTTGGCAGGAGCAGGCGCTTGAAGACCTGGAAGGAATGGTTAACCGTAGGTTCGGCAGGCGGGAGGATCTTCTCAACGGGAGAATTCCCAAATTATGCATTTTTCTTCGAATGTCGTGTCCTGACTCTGGTATTGGTCCCAAGCTGGACATGATCCAGCTTCAGCGGCTTCGTGCGGCGACAGGGGTCGAGAGTGTTACCCAAGAATTCGCCAAACATGCACGAGGTATGCTAGCAGTAGTTTACGATGACGACACCGGATTGTAACTACTATGTATTCGGAAAAATGTCTCGAAGTTGAGCCTCGCACTTGAATCGTCTCTGTATGTCGCATCCTCATTCATCCGCATAAAAAAAACTAGTGACGACATTGCAACGATACTCGTGTGGAGGAGTTGTACAGTTGACCCTTCCGCGCGCAGGCAAGCTAACCACCGAAATCAAAACAAAATCACATTGCTATACCGTGTCGCATCTCAGCGTTCTCCGGATCTCAAAGCTCGCTTTGGCCGCCTGTGCGGAAGCTACAGTAGGTCGGCCGTGGAAGAGTTGGATTTCGAGTTTCGACTTCGCTTGTTCACCTACCGGCACCCTCCCTGTAAATAGTCCTAGTTAAGCTAGAGATGGTGAGCTACCACATTTTTAATGATGTAAAAATAGCAATAGAATTGTAAATAACTCACCTCAAGGGGTGTTTCACTGTACACCTGCTTGCGGTGGGTCATAGGCTCCTCCCAATCGTAGGGCATGCTGACTAATTCATTTGGGCGACGGAGCGTAGCAGGGCTCAAGGATGCTTGAGGAGGGCTTGAGCGTGTCGTCGCTGAGAGGGATCTCGCGGGAGTGTTGTCATCAACGACATCGAGGGCGAAGGCGGAGAGCGGGGACGATTTCTTTTCGGTCAAACCAACCCCGGTGACTACATGGACAATTAGTTTCTGGGTCCTGTGGGAGCTGTCCAAGGTACCAAGACTAACTCATTTAGGTACAGAACGAAGCAGGGCTCAAGGATCAGCACTTCACCCTTGTCACCGAGCACCTCGTCGCTCAGAGGGATCTCGGCGACTCTAGCCCTAGTTGATGTATTGTCGTCGACATCATCGGCGGACGCAGGAGGCACGGACGGTCAGGTGTACATCTATTTTTTTCATAAATAATTAGTGTTGGGCCTTGCGCGTGGTAGTTGCATGCGTGGGGTGCCGACAGCCCCGTTCTCAGCTGTCGATGTCGACAGACAGTCCAGCTGATGCTGCAATCGCCGAGACCCCTCTCAGCGACGACACACTCAACCCGGTGAACATCCTTGAGCCCAGCCTCGCGTCGTCACCCAAATGAATTAGTCAGCATGCCTTCCAATTAATCGGGAATAGCAGTCCAAGATCCACCACGAGGTGCTGAACCTCAGAAATACACATCAACGTGCAATTAACGACTCTATTAGTATCACGTATCCTTAAAATGCTTATATCTCGTTAAATCTAGCTTAATCAGTGCTATATACAGGGACGGTCCTGGTGAGGTAAACGAGCGAAGTCGAACCATGAGATCCATCTCCTCCGCGACCGTCCCCTCTTCCGCACTCCTGACACAACGTGTCCCAGAGACGGGGAGGTGCATTTACAAGAGTCAACTTGCCTCGAGGCAAGGCTAAGTCGATACACGGGCCTTGTTGATTAACGGGACCGTCCGTGTCACGAGACGGTTTAATCCTGATGTACTAGTGCTCCGTGTTACTCCTTTCAGCAGTTCCCACATGGGCCGTTCATCTCGCCCCTCTTAGAGAAGGATTCACCAGGAATCGGATACGAAGGTAGTGCAGAATATACAATTTCAGTCCCGTGGAAACGTTGAGGGTCGACGGGAGGGCAGCGGTGCGAACTTGTCGCACCCCTATCCACACAACTCTTGAGAATTTATCTAATCTTATCTCCTCCACTCGACATCTGCCTTTCTGAAGGTATTTTTCTCGCGAAGGCGTCTTCATGAGAAACCGCAGGGCAGATGCTTGGGAACCTCCAAAACACATTGGCATCTGAAACTCGGCATCACACGCCGGTCGTTCGGACGGTTTTGAAGCTTTCCACATGCTTAATACCCAATGCAAGGCCTCACACCGGATCAACGGGAAGTCTCACATGCTCATCGTGAGTTGGTCTCAGGGTTCACATGCAGGTAAAAGAGTCTGAAATGGTCATACGGCATCCCGACGACGCTTCGCACCTTCCTCGAACGAAACACGAGAAATGAAACCAACTCTCTCTCTCCAATTTAACACGAATCTTCTTGTATTGAAAAGTTGGTGCCATTGCTGGACTTCTGGACCGACAAGGTTGATCCGGCGTCACCTGATCGGTCATTAATTTGGAGAACCATCAGCCGTGGGGGAACACTTGCAAGGAGGCGGAGCCACTAAAGGTCGGGCCTTAGGAGGTTCCCAGCTACCAAATCATGTTGCAATTCATTTTGAATCCGATCCTCATCGCGGTCACGTTTCCCCTCGATTCGAAGATCGCGTCGCGCCGGCCCCACCTGCCTAGAGAACACCTAACTCACTCTCGAAAAGGGATTCCTTGCGCTTCTCCAGGCAGGTGGAGTCGGGGGACCTGATTTTCGAGAGTGAAAACACTTTTGCAAACCATTGTAATGTCTCCTCAGTGGCCTCAGTCGTGAAGCTTCGCGTGCGACGGCGACTTCATTCGCGGGAATTTCGGTCCTGTCCAACACTCGACTACCATTGTCCTTCGCGTCCCCTCCGTTCGTTGCGCTACTCTCTAAGAACCAGGGAAGCTGTATACGAAGAATCTCCCCAATCCTGAAGCAAGCACCTGTGGACTCAAGACGGGTTGGGAGCAGCAAACTTTTGAATGGGACCAGATCACCTTTCCGCGCTCGCGGTGGACCCCGACGCGTCTATTTCCAACGTTCAAGACCCAAAGTGAGATCTGATAGCAAGCGCTTCTCAACGCTAATTCCGTACTAATTACTTTCCAAAGTGTCTTTGCACTTCCTGTGGGTCAAGCTGAGGACGCATCGACTGCCTTGCTCGACGAAACAGACAAAGAACCTTCGATGCAATCCGCAGAAGCAAGTCCTATACCTCTGCCAGACGGATGGATCGCCAGCCCGGCGATCGGCAAGCTACCCCTGGAGCTTCTATCGTACATCGCCAAACTCAGCCTCCCCAAATTCCATTCAAGCCGGGAGCGCATGACGGCCCTCTACTCCCTCCGAATGATCTCAAGGATGTGGAGGAATGCTATTGATACAACGCCTTCGCTCTGGGGTGTCATCTCTAGCGACGTCCCTCTACACGTCAACACCACCGCAATTCAACGGTCGGGCAACTGTCCTTTGCATGTATACATCGAAGAAAGGACTTGGGAATCACATGGGATCCAAGAATCGCGATTCACGGAGCTTGTAGAGCTTGCAGCTAAGGAGATTAGGCGGTGGTCAACGGTGACCTTGTTGATCCCAACGTACGACGACTGCTCCAAGTATCTGTCTTCCCCCGCACCTCTCCTCCAAAACCTCAGCGTGACAATGGTATGCGACGATAAGCCTGCCACGCCGATGGATTTCTTCGCAGGGGTTGCGCCAAAGCTGGAAAAACTCGAGGTCAACATGTTGCATATGGACTGGGCATCACCGTTCATCCAAGGACTCAGAGAGCTCAATCTAGGAGGCATGAGCGACGAGCAGATATCGGCACAACAATTATTAGATATCCTTGCCTCCACACCTTTGTTGGATACACTCTGCATAGAATATGCAACCCTCGTCCATCACCCCCAACCCCTCCCGACGAGTCACGCGGTCATCCAGCTTCCGAATCTGCAAAACATCAGACTCCACGTGATCGATGTCGAAGCTGTTGAACTCATTCTATCATCGATTCGGGCACCTAGTTGCACCTCCCTCGGGATTTGGTTGGAAGGCGAAGAGACCGACGACCCCAATCTCCCTGAACGGGCACTCGGCCATTTCGATGATTTCCAGCGTCGAACTCTATCCGCCAGCAAAGAATCTATTATTCGCTTCTGCGATGAAGACATGCAATGGGAGTCTTCGTCGGCGAGTCCCGATTATTTAGCATGGTTCGATGTGAACATTCCATACAGTGCTGCAGCCGATGGTATTAGATGGGCCACCCGCGTTATTGGTTTAGGAGCTCAAGAGCTGGTGCATGATTTGGAACTGACGTTGGCTCATGAAAGCCTCGATGATGAAGATCTGGCCGCATACTATTCTTTCAGTCGCTGCCAGAGCGTCACAAGGATAGTGATTGACGACAATCATGCACCCACCGATCCAATTCTAGACCTCATTGGGACTTGGAGAGAATCAGGAGATGGAACAGAGCCGCAACCTGCATTCCCGGGTTTGAAGAGCCTCGAATTAGCTTCATGGGACGAGTGGACTCTTGATGACCTAGAAGTATTGGTTGGCCGTAGGTTCGGTGGGTCGGAGGATATTCGTAATGGAAAAGTTCCAAAATTACGCATCATTCTCCAACCATTGTATCCTGACGATGTTAATGTTCCCAAGCTGGACTTGATCCAGCTCCAGCGGCTTCGTGCGGCGAGAGGAGTCGAGAGCGTTACCCGAGAATTCGCCAAGAATACACGAGGAACGCTGGCAGTAGTTTACGACGACGATACCGGACTGTAACTATTACTCATGTATTCGGAAAGGAATAAATGCCTTGGAGTTCAGCCTTGGCCCAGCTCCAGCGGGTTCGTGCGGTGACCCGGAGTGGAGGGTGTTAACCGAAAATCGCCAAAGACAGACGGGTATGCTGGCAGCAGTTTACGACGACGATGCCGAACTGTACTCGGAAAGAAATAAATCCCCCGGAGTCTCGTCTCGAACTTGAATCGTATCTAGATCTCGCATCCCATTCATCTACTTAAAACAATTGCTAAGCTCCCTGCACGGGTGATATAGCAAACTAGTGACGAGGTTGTAACAATACCAACATCGCGACTTTATTTAGCCGATTGTGGTTTCTCTGCTTTAGCAATGATATAGGTTCCACCACAAATTGTCCACCATGCATGAAACACTTCTCCCATAACCCACCAGGCTGTGCCGAGGTGAGGATTATCGGGATTTTCACTCTTGAGGAAGGCGGTGAGGCCAGGGAAAACCTCCGTGGTAACGTCCTCAACCTCGACGTTAACGAAGCCAATATCTGCCAGCTGCTGAACGTAGATTGAAGACGATACCATGTTTTCCCAGGGGACTCCGAGAATCATGCATAGGGCCCGTGCTAACAACCGCCGAGGTCGTGATGGAGGTGGAACGAGACTCATGTCGGCAAGAGCGATGACGCCTCCGGGAGTGAGCCGTGCAAAGCTTTGTTGAAGGAACTCTTTTCTGCTTCGAAAGTGGTAGGCACAGTCGATTGCGGTAATGGCGGTGAATGGTGGTAACGGGGAAACAGAGTCAAGTGGATGCTTGTCGGTCTGGGAGCCATTTGATTGACGGAAGATAGCATCCCCGCGGTAGAGTTGTAGCTTAATCTCGGGTGCACTCCGCTTGCAAGTATCTTGAGCGCGACGAGCAGCTTCGTCGTGTTGATCCTTATTTGATGTGATACCGGTTAAGCGATCCAATCTTGAAGAAGAGTACAAGAGGTGAAGGATGAGAGAGTCTCCTGAGCCGTGCCCAACATCTAAGAGCCGAACGATGTCAATCATTGTTGTCCGAAAACGATCGGAATATTGGAAAACAAACCCAAGACGTGCCCACCAGGAACGCGTCGGGCAGCCGCGATAACTTTGGATGCCAGAGCTGGAGTCAAACGACGGTTAATGGATTGCACAAGCGGTGCAAGATAGTATATCCTCGCCTTCACATGCTTCCGGAAACGTGTTGCACTCCTGGCTTACTCATTAGACGGTGCTTTCGACTGTAGGCGAACAGGAGTGATTCGGCGTACCTTCCAATAGCCGACGTTCATCCAATGAGTGGTAGCTGGACCTCCGTCCTTTCTTCTGTTTAACTTCTTGTGATACAATCCATAGGGTTCCGTTTTCTTAAATGCTACCAGAACGAGGGGTACCAAGGCTGCCGCTAATGCTGTCCACACGAGGGGTGATTCGAAAAGCATAATCATAATCGAGAGATCATAGACGCTTGGTAGTGAGAGTTGTGAGAGGCCTGAGCTAACTAAAGACTGGGGAATGAGTTTTGGGTTGCCTGGCGGAGGACGTCGAAAACACAAAGCCACGCCGTGACCGTGAGACACATGATTTCCTCCAGTCCAGAGACCAAGTCGCTATCACCAACCACCACCTCAAAAGCAACGCTGTTGGGTCACTCAGTATCATTGACGACTCTGCTACGACAGTACCTTCCAACTATATTATGGACCCCTCTCAGTCGAATGATGGCGAGGATCCGTTTGTTCACCAAATCGCCATCAAGCTCTCTCGAGCTCTCAATATCATCAACCCAAACGATCTTCTCGCCAAGAGGGTAATTGAGATCGCTAAGAGTAACTCAGAACCGCACTTTGTCAAAGGTGAGTGAACTTTTCATGACCTGGTGGTTCGAACCAGCGTCATCCGTTCCTCACTAGCTTCCTCATGGTTTTAGCTGCCAAATCCTTTGGCAAGTTCAGGGAAGAATTCCTCAGTGATATTCACACTGAGATCGTTGCACATGCTCAGCAGGAACCGGTTACGCACACTGGGAGTGGTCCTAGACCTGTGTTTGGCATGACAGTTCACGACAGTGATGTCTTAGAGCCGGAACCTGTCCGACGAGGAGGACTAATGCAGACTGGTATTGTAAGTGGCTCGCGTAGCTCCAAACAAGTGTTTTTGAGCTTATATTTGCTTTCTAGAATCACACCTTCCGAGCTCCAGCAAAGCCCATAGCACCACCAACACCACGTGCCTCGTTACTTGGCCTTGACAAACTAGCCGCAGAGAAGCGTGCAGCCAAAAGAGAAGAGGAGGACGGGAGTCGGAAGAGGGCCAGGCATGAAGAGGAACCTCAGTTCAAAGGTACGCGTTAGTGCTGCTTGTTGTGTGCTGCATTCTCTAACTCTATGGGCGGATCACTTAGTTCCGAATTTACCTCACGGACGTTCAAATATCCGACAACGAGAGGAAGAAACACCCTCACACCCAGGTGGTCTCTCTGATGTCGCTCGGAAACGTCTTGAGGAGCACCGCAAGATGAGAGAGCAACAGCGAGGTATGTGCCGCTTCTTTTAACTTGAGGCTTGGCAACTGAAAGCTGTCGCAGAGGGTATAAAAGCTCAAAACGAGAGGCGAGATGATGGGCCCCGCGGAATCGGCGATTATCAGCGCCGTGCAAATCGTGATCGCGAGTACGGAGGCCGACGCGGCTGGAACGCTAATGACATTCGTTCTGAACGTGGTGACAGTCGACGCGAGGATGGGCCGAGTGTTCGCGTGCCCAACGTGGCTTGGGATTCTACCCCTCGCTCTAGTTCCTCCGCTGGAGGATCTAGTTCAGGGTGGGGTTCGGCAAAGAATCGCCAATGGGACGCTCCAACCCCTCGTACTTCGAGAGGCGGAAGTCCAGATGACGAACTTCGAGGAGGGCCTTTGGACGCAAGGGAATGGGAAGAAGAGCAAGTTCGCCTGGACCGTGATTGGTATATGTCTTCAGAGGGCGGAGCTGTAGACGAGGAGTACAATCCGCTGGCACAATACGACGATTTGGACGCCAAGCGGTCGGAGGAGCTGGAGCGGAAGCAAGTGAAACGAATATCTGCCAAACAGGCCCAATACGTGAGTTGTCTGGCACTCACAGCTTGGATCAGGCTAACAGGGGGTTCTCACCACAGAACCGAGACAACGACATGTGGGAGACGAATCGGCTCCTAACTTCTGGTGTAGCTCAACGCAAGGAAGTGGATCTGGACTTTGAAGACGACTCCGAGACAACTGTCCATGTTCTCGTCCATGATCTCAAGCCACCTTTCCTCGACGGCACCACCGTCTTTACTAAGCAACTCGAACCCATCAACCCAATCCGTGATCCCACCAGTGATTTGGCGATCTTCTCTCGTAAAGGTTCCGCACTCGTCAAGGAAAAGAGGGAGCAGGCTGAACGAGCGAAGGCTGCGGCCAAGCTGGCGAATATTGGAGGAACCGCTCTCGGGAATATCATGGGAGTGAAAGATGAGGAGGCCGAAGCTGAGAGTCAGTTGGTATGGTGTTTGGATCCTCGCAAACAACTGATAACCTGTCTACTACACAGGGCGGGAAGCTGAAGATAACGATGCCAACGCGAAAGGGGATTCCAAGTTTGCCAGTCACTTGAAGGCTCAGACCGCTACAAGTGCCTTTGCAAAGTCTCGGACCTTGAAAGAACAAAGGGAATACCTCCCTGCCTTTGCTTGCCGAGAGGAGCTGATGAAAGTCATTCGGGAGAATCAAGGTAAATTTTGAAATGTGCGCGGGTTTGGAGCTCTAGAAGCTAATCAATTCCTTCCAAGTCATTATCGTCGTTGGCGAGACTGGTTCTGGCAAAACAACCCAGCTGACCCAATTCCTGTATGAGGATGGGTACTGCAAGCATGGCCTCATCGGTTGCACCCAACCCCGTCGTGTCGCCGCCATGT
This sequence comes from Tulasnella sp. 424, assembly GCA_019633425.1. Lineage (NCBI taxonomy): Eukaryota > Fungi > Basidiomycota > Agaricomycetes > Cantharellales > Tulasnellaceae > Tulasnella > Tulasnella sp. 424. The sequence goes on along the minus strand of WSUB01000142.1, from coordinate 37,687 downwards.
CCGTCGCGAAGCGTGTCAGCGAGGAGATGGAGGTACGTGCTATTCGCCTTCGCATCTTGGGTAATGTATCAATTGACCCCTTTCTGGTGACAGTGTGAGCTCGGATCTACCGTTGGTTATGCTATTCGGTTCGAGGATTGCACTTCCGAGGCGACCAAGATCAAGTGTGAGTTCACTCATTGCGCGGGGTGCCGGACGACAGATCGTGCTAACAATTTCCCTGGACAGACATGACCGACGGTGTACTCCTTCGTGAATCGCTAAACGAAGGAGACTTGGATCGCTATAGCGTCATTATTTTGGATGAAGCCCACGAGCGTTCCCTCAGCACTGATGTCCTGATGGGTCTTTTGCGGAAGAGTGGGTTGAAAATATTGCGAGCTGGTTGCCCCATCCACTGACAGTCCATCTAGTCTTATCCAGGCGGCGTGATCTGAAGCTCATTGTCACGTCGGCCACGATGAATGCCGAAAAGGTAAATCTCTACCACCACACGTCCCAGCTATCTATCTGACAAGTTGTACAGTTCTCCAACTTCTATGGCCAAGCCCCGTGCTATACTATTCCTGGGCGAACATTCCCAGTCGAAACATTCCACAGTAAATCTCCCTGCGAGGATTACGTCGACAGTGCAGTGAAGCAGGTCCTGCAAATCCACCTTTCTTTGCCACCGGGCGATATACTGGTCTTTATGACCGGTCAGGAGGATATTGAGATTACCTGTCAGGTCGTCACTGGTGAGGAGGTCTTTTAAGACTACAGGAGTGATCAGCACACTGACCAACTCTCCTGGGCTTCGTTCTTAGAGCGCTTGTCTCAATTAGACGACCCTGCCCCTTTAGCCGTCCTACCTATCTACTCCCAGATGCCAGCCGACTTGCAAGCCAAGATCTTCGAACCGACCGAGGACGGGAGGAGGAAGGTCATTGTGGCGACGAACATCGCTGAGACGTCTTTGACCGGTATGGAAAGAGGCGAAATGACATTGACGTATCTAATATACCTCCATCTCCATAGTCGATGGTATCTTGTACGTCGTGGACGCTGGTTACTCGAAGCTCAAAGTGTATAACCCCAAAGTGGGTATGGATGCACTTCAAATCACACCAATCAGTCAGGCGAACGCAAATCAAAGGACTGGTCGTGCCGGTCGAACAGGTGCTGGGTAAGCCCGTTATTCCTTCTTTCTCCAGGATTATGGTTCTTATAACATTTCTGTTCGTAGCTTCTGCTACAGGCTCTACACTGAATCTGCGTACCGGAACGAAATGTTTGCGAACAACATACCTGAGATTCAGCGAACCAACTTGGCAAACACCGTTCTACTCCTCAAGTCCCTGGGGGTCAAGAACCTACTCGAATTCGACTTTATGGACCCGCCGCCTCAAGCAAATATTCTAAACTCCATGTACCAGCTTTGGGTGTTGGGTGCTCTGGACAATGTCGGCGACTTGACACCTGTCGGTCGTAAGATGAGCGAATTCCCTATGGAGCCTTCCATGGCAAAGATGCTTATTACGAGCGTGGAGTACAAGTGTAGTGCGGAGATGTTGACTATCGTGTCAATGTTGAGCGTGCCTTCGGTTTTCTATCGACCGAAGGAGAGGCAGGAGGAGTCGGATGCTGCGAGGGAGAAGTTCAGTGTAAACGAGAGCGATCATCTGACGTTGTTGAATGTCTTTAACCAATGGAAGAGCCACGGGTGAGTAAATGGTTTTACTTGGTTGTGTAGATGGGGTCTGACCGGCTCCTTTGAAAGGCATTCGGATCATTGGTGCATGAAGCACTTCTTACACCCAAAGTTGCTGAGAAAAGCTCGTGAAGTGAGGGCGCAGTTGGAGGATATTATGAAGTTCCAGAAGATGGCTATTATTTCTGCCGGGACGGATTATGATATTGTAAGGTGTGTACTATGGCGAAATGTCAGGGAGCGTGTGGAGCTAATGATTATTGGGAACAATAGGAAAGCCATCTGTTCCGGCTACTTCCACCAAGCTGCCCGCGTCAAGGGTATTGGCGAGTTTGTAAATGTCCGAACGGGACTTCCGACGCACCTTCATCCGACGAGCGCACTTTATGGGCTCGGATGTGAGTGGACGTTTTACCGAGTTTTGCCTACCACGAGGAATGCTGAGAATTCTATTCATCATTAGATACGCCTTCATATGTGATCTACCATGAACTTATCATGACCTCGAAGGAGTACATGACGCAGGTCACGGCAATTGATCCATACTGGCTCGGTGAGTGAAGCAAGTTGCGCTCTGTGGTCTGGACCTTTCTAACACCCCTATTAATAGCTGAACTCGGTGGAGTCTTCTACTCGGTTAAAGAAAAGACGTTCGAAGACTCGCGGAGCACGAGGAGACGGACCGATCGAGAGTTTTCACAAAAGGCTCAGCTGGAGATGGAGATGGCGAAGCAGCGGGAGGAGTGAGTGGTCGATGCGTTGTTTCCTATGATCTCAGACTGATACAAGCTCTTTTTATAGGGAGTCGAAAAAGAAAGCAGTTGCAGAGCAACAAAAGGCCTCGTCGTCGGCGAGCTCCAGTCGGATTGCTGTACCTGGGACCCCTCGCACGGGTGGACCTCGAATTGGACAGACTCCTAGACGTCGATTGGGTATCTAACATAGAGGTCATGTATTTTTGTCGTTGTACTCGTTCTGGCTGGTGTGGCTGCGTGTAATGTGGCTAGTGTTTATCATATCGACTTGGGCGGCGTTTCAGCCTTTCAGGGGGGAGAACAAGTGAGGCCGAGAGCGCTCCCCACGTCAACGACCACCTCGCGACCTCTTCAAGCTTCCCCTCTGAAAAAAAAGAGAGTGCGCCCACATCGACGAGAGGGACGCTCGAGGATGGCGACCAGGACGAGCACGCGGCAAGTTTCGAGCGTGCCTTTTGAATATTCTCTTGGCGGGTCCCTACATTCCCCTCGTTTCTCGTCTCAACAGCAACCGCAGCAACGACCCGACATCGACCACCAACACTCGTTTTCATCCCTCACCGCTGACATGCAAGCATCAGCTGGTCTGCCTCGCTCGCCTTATGACTACCACTCTGCCTCTCAATTTCAGTCTAGACCGCAAACTCACAGCACAACTCGCCAGCCTTTTCAAACGGCTCAAAGTTCATCCAATGCATCCTCTTACTCGCACTCCGCAGCAGGTACAGGAGGGGGTTACTGGGCACAGGATAGGAGCTCTGAAGACGATGCCTATGGCGGAATGGACGACTATGCGGATGCGTACATGTACGGTGACGAGGACGAACCTTCGCCGCCGGCACCCGTAGCTTCCACCAGAGGAGCTTCGGGCTACGCTTCTCCGTCGTCGTCTCTACCCTCAAAATCTTCAAGTACCTCGCCTTACCAACCCTATCGCGACCCTGCGCAGCAATCTAGCAGGAGCACGACCACCACAAGTCCACCCACGTCGCCTTTGCAACCTCCCCAGCTCCGACATCCCAGTCTTTCCCCAAGCTATCGTAGCTCCGCCGCTTCCTCGTACTCATCCGGATCTTCCTCAAGCAAAGGTCAACTCGGCGCGGACCTCGCCCATTCGCATTCCGATCAACGGAGTACCTGGAGAAGCGACATCACCAACGCGGATGCTTTTGCTTTCCGGGATTATGAAAGCCCCGCTCCCCCGAGAGTCGTCGTCACCGCGCCCATGACACCTCCAACGAGGAGGATGTCGGAGGTCGAGGAGGAGAGGTGGGAAGACACAATCGATGAGCAGTATGCCAGGCAGTATGAGGATGAGCCTGAGGAAGTGGACATGACGGTCTCCCCGCTCAGGATACGTGAAAAGGTGCTTCAGCAGCAACCTACCGAGCACGAAGACCCGGATGAGGAGGCATCCATGATGCACCCAAGTGCGAGTGGGAGGAGTCGCAGCATGTACAACACTGCCAACTTTTCGCGTCCAATCCGTAGCTCCTCGCCAGAGGAGCCCTCCTCGGCCCCCCATGCCATTTCTCCTCCAAGCGCCGAGGCTCCTATCCCACGGATTCGCCCCAACCTTGAGCATGGCTACAGCGACATCCGTCCAGATAGCATGGCTTCGGTATATTCCACATCTTCGATCATACAACCGCTTTCAATTCGAGCCGAGAGTATCGCTCAACCATTATCCATCCTTCGCACTTCAGCTGCATACGCTGAATCCAATCGCGTTCTGCCGCCGATTTCACCTACGAGCGAGAAGGGATCGGGACCGCCCGCTGAGCAGCCGTCCCCAACTAAGCAACCAGCCCAGCCCGCCCAAGTCGTCAATCGCAAACCCTCGATTCGATTTCAAGACCCACGACCTCCGCCCCCTGTCCCTCCGCCGCTCCCACCTCCTGCGTCATCTATTCAACCGTCGGGCGCCCTTCAGAGATCGGCATCAACTTCGGGCTCTGCAGGTGCTGCGCCGGGCCAACAAGCTATGCAGCGCAGCGCTTCAGTCAATCATTCGACGACATCGCCCAATCGTGCCCAGATCATCGAGCAGGCACGTAATCGAGCTCCACCGCCTCCTCCAGGACAGTATAATAGCAGTAGGAGCGGTCCTGCTGCTTTGCAACCCATCGATACGTTACCCAATATGGGCCACTCCAATTCAAGATCTCGATCACCCGCTGGTGATTCTGTTTACTCGAATTATTCCTATTACGATCCTGAGCAAGTCAGGGGTTCGGCTCCTGCTTCGCCTGCTCCTGGTGCACTGTCTCACCCAGCTGCGGCAAATGCGAATAAAGGATCATCACCCCTATCGAAGGGAGGGCCTGCGGCAACACCACGATCGAAGTCAAAGCACGCAGGACCCGACGGGACTTCCTCTGAACCAAGAACGGCGGAGGATTACCTCCAGCTGGGTATCCAACACCACCTGGATGGAGACCTGGTCGAATCCGCGTACTGCTTCGAAATCTCTGCAAAAGGGATCGGAGCGCTACGTCGCGCCAACGGTCAAAGCATCCCGCGATCCAGTCAAAGTACCAGCGACCACTCTCATGGTCACCCCGGCCAGAATAACGATCCCAAGTATGCTGTCGGGGGTGAAGAAGGCGGGTGTGTTGTTGGCATGTTGATGTGGGGGTTAGCGTTGAGGAGCGGTTGGGGTCTAGAAAAGGACGAGAAGAGAGGGTTCAAGTGGTTGAGGAGAGCTGCGGAACATGCTGTCGAGGATTTGGAGCTGGCTAAGAGCGGGAAAGGTGGTATGGGTGCGATGAGCAAGGCGGTTCAGGTACAGTTGATGGAGTTATTGTGCTTGCTATTGCTTGGGATGCTGACTTCTTTGGTTCCGTTCCTCAACCCGTTAGACCGAATTGGTTCTGGCTATTTATGAAGTTGGGCAATGTTTCTTCCATGGTTGGGGTGTGAAGCAGGACAAGATAATGGCTGTTGTACGTTACACTCCTCCCGCTTCCCTCGTTGTTACCTCACCCTGACCTGCCCCCTCCTCCCGCTTTTGTACAGAGCTACTTCCAAGTGGCAGCTAAACTCGGGGATCCAGATGCTCAGCAAGAACTGGCATTTTGTTTTTTAAATGGCAAAGGGTGCAAAAAGGATAAGAAGGAAGCTGCAAAGTGGTATCGCGCAGCGGTGAGTTTCCTATTGAATTTTTATGGGCTGCTTCTCGAAGTAGGAAGACTCATGATTGGGTTTGTGGGATTTAGGTTGCCCAAGGAGCTAGTGATGTCGGCTTGGCTTGGATTTTCAAGGACAAGTACATGTGACAGCACCCAGGCTTGGAGTACCGGTCGCTTTCCGCTTCAAGCACCTTCTAGTCTGTTCTCCCTGTACCCAACGGTACGTTCAGGGCAGACTTCAACCCCCACCCCCTACAATCAAAGTTCCACTCCTCCCCTCAGAATTTCCCTATCACCTCCCACCCTTCTTAACCCAATCTCAATCTCTACAGCACCTGAAAACATTAGGTGCGATGTACTATACATACTTGCCTCAGATAGGCCACGGACTCTCTCCTTACACCATCTCTCTACTTTCTCCCGTTCGTTTAGCTTTCCTTTCTCTCCCCCCCCCCCTCCCCATCTTTCATCTGTCACTCCTCTTCTTTTATTCACGTGAATTATTCTCCTTCGTTTCAGCATTCCACAAATCATAATTCTCGAGTTACTTTATCCGCGTTTTCCTCTATGTTATGCTGCTCAATCGAACATTGCTGTTCTGGAACAGAGAATATTGGTGCTTCGTTGCTGAGTGATGGCAGGGGAGCCCTCGATTTGCTAACGCGTATCCCTCACGCTCGGAGTGGGTAGTATGATGGGTGTGGTCAGAGGTGTCATGTCGACGGCATAAACTAGACTAGTAAGTCCAACAAGTATGAGATAAATTATTGGTCTCCCGATGTCAAATCAAGCCCGGTTCGCCGTCCCATGAGTCGCGTTCTCCAAACGAGCGACGCTCCGGCTCGAGCGCAGAATGAATATGATTTCGGGTACGCTTGGGCCCACCTGTGTGCCAGTTGTTCAGAACGCGAAAATAGTGGCGCCAGTTGCGTGAACTCACCTTGCTGCCTGATAGAGCGTAGCGCAACGAGTTCATGACATCCTTCAGAGAGAGCCCTGAGAGAACCGTGGTGTGCATCGTGTGAAGCAGATCGCGGACGTTTTCCGCTGACACAAGGTCCTCCCTTTTCAGAAGGTCTCGAGTAGCAGAGAGGACTTGCGCTAGCGGAAGCGTTGGATTTTCAGACTCGGTCGGAGCGAAGGAGATAGACTAACCATATGCATCATCTGAGACGCCCCGTCTTAGACTCTGCGCGGCGGTTGAGGAAAGATTGGGTTCGGTAAAGAAGTAGGATGATAGCTCTGGTTGGCGTATGTCTGGGAGAACCGCCACTCTTGGCTGAATGACGGGCATGGTCTTAGCTTCAGGGCCATTGAAGGCGCGATGAAAAACCCACCAGGAGCGCCATGACAACTTTGGCGAGGTACTCCGGCTGAAGGTGTTCGCTGGTCATACAAGATCAAGGGAAACTCCAGCCATAAGCTTCAGCCAAATGAGGTGATAGGTCGGCACCATACCTATCAGGATAGGACTCTCGCAGTAAATCTTCAGCTCTCTTCAATATCTCGGATGATCCTCCATTTGTAGCAGCTTTGATTTTGGTCGCAAGGTGTTGTTTGTTAAGGTTCGTGAGTTTGCCGGGGTCAAGGATCGTTCGACGATGAGTTAGAGCTTCAATGTCAAACTGGATATACAGAGTCCAGATGAGCGCACCAAGCAAAGTTGTACGATAGCAGCACTTGCCTTTTGTATGAGTTCGCCCATTGTCATTGCCCCGTCAGGTTGGTCCGGAACGCCGGACGACTTGGGCGATGTGCCCCACCCAGCTAACGCTAGCCAGTTGACCACAGCTTCCGATTCCCAGCCTTTCGTCTGAATGTAGGTATTAGACGAATAGCTGACCAGTGTAAACCAGTGGAGAAGCTTACGATATAGTCGGATACTTGGACGTCCCCTTTCCGTTTTGACATTTTTGATCCGTCGGGGTTTAGAAGCAGAGGGAGATGAGCGAAACGGGGAGGTTCTAAATCCAATGACGCGTAGAGATCAACATGCAGTGGAAGAGATTGCAGCCATTCCTAATGAGATCCCTGTGTTTTAGGACAGCAGACGCACTCTGGTTATTGTTCCTCAACACTTACTTCCCCTCGAATGACGTGTGTGATCTTCATTTCGTGATCATCTGCCACAGACGCCAAATGATACGTTGGGAAAGAGTCCGATTTGAGTAGAATTGGGTCAGTAGGCAGAGAACCGTGACCGTCCTGGAGAGCGCCGAAAACCAAGTCCTTGATTGGAGCCTTTCGGGGGACGGCAGTATCCTGAAAGTCGGAATGTAGGTCTGAGTTGCGCAGCGATTGGCAGAAGGACTTACGTTAAATCTAACAACGTGCTTCTCCCCGGCTTTCACCCTCCTTGCCACCTCTTCATCAGTCAGATGGAGACAGGTGCGATCATAGGTCGCGTTAGAGCGCATACGGGCCAGTCGTTCCCTGGTCTCGGACAAAGTAGAGGGAGAGCAGAAGCACCGGTACGCGCGACCTGTCTGATGCCCCAAAGTTAGTCGAGTGTTCCCGAGAAATATAGATGATTGATTACATCGAGCAACTTCTTGGTATATGCGTGGTACAGATCAAGACGCTCCGACTGAAGAATCAAGATGAGTCGTTTCTTCATGCTTCAAGTGGCTCGGTGGCATATATACCTGGTAATATGGCCCGAATGGACCACCCCGTTCAGGACCTGGGTGAGCATGTGTCAACCGTTGGCCTCAACGCAGCAATTTCAGCTAATGCTCACCATAATCAAACTCAATTCCAGCCCATCTTAGACCTTTGATGATATCTTCCACTGAGCCTGGCACAAGTCTGGTCTGCGATGCATTAATACCTTGCGACGGCGTCCTCTGGAGAATTGCTCACCCGATCCGTATCTTCTATTCGCAATGTGAAAGTTCCCCCGAGCTTCCGAGCAGTTAAATAGTTGTATAGTGCAGTTCTAAGACCACCAAGGTGGAGGGAGCCTGTAGGCGAAGGCGCGAAGCGTACCCGGACGGTCATCGAAGAACCGTTGTGCAAAGTTTGTGTGCCGTGGGATGTTTGTTTATTGCCGCCAGTTGCCATCCACTCGCTTAGAATGACATGCGAAAATCCAACCTACCTTTGCAGAAAACATCCAGGGCCGGAAAGGAGCGAACAATGTATTGGAATAATGACTCATGTACTGCCAAGAAGAAAATTTGGGCTGCGTGCAATTGAGGTGATTCTTTTGTTCCCCTAACGCCGGGTCGGCAAGGCACTCGGGATACACTCGCCCTCGTCGTTTGATTGGAGAAGCAGCCTAGAACCTTTATTATCGTATGATTGGCCTCATGGTTTGTTCCTGATAGCGGAAAGCATTATACACCCTCAATTTCCCAGAAAGGCTTTCGACCGGGAATCTCGGTAATTGTGCCTGATCTTTCCCATCTCAGGCCCCGTCATAACCCGAAATCCGCTGGGTTCAAGGTAAGTTACTCTTCGCCCAGAAAGGTCGAGTGTTGATCTTCAGTATACTCTTCGCCTAGAAAGGTCCAGTGTTGATCCCCGTCGCTCCACCGGGCGCCACGGTCAGAATCTATGTCAAGTCCCGAAGACGGACAAGCTTCCACCGCAGAGGTCCGGCCCAAACCCCTCCACATGCAATCTAGCTAGTTTTAAGAGCCCATGGTTCCATTTTCAGACCACTTCAGGACACCCCAAGATCAACCAACCTCATGACTCGCTCCCTGCTTCATTTATCAATGACCTCTCACTGCTCACGTGTCCTCAGACGCGTTTCAAGAGCCTTATCCTTGTCGTCAGCTGCAAAGTCGACCTCCGATGAATCACCCTCCCCCTCCACGCCATTCGAACGCCCCCAACTCGAGATCCGAAACTCCCGAAGAGGCTTCGGAATCCTCGGGCTACTTTCTACCTTGTTCGTCCTTTTCACCACTGGCGGCACTGCGTCCTTGATATTAGGATGGCTCTCGGCGTTTCACGATCCAGTCGAGGGTGGTGGGAGCGTATTCTCAGCACTCCGAAACGGGTCATTCGCAATCAGGGAACCGTCCGGTTCTGGAGAATCCTTTTTATTTCAAACGCATTCTGAGACGCTACGGATACTGATGTTCTCCGCCTTGGCGGTGGGTCTTCGTCCGTTCGCGGTCCTCTTACTCAACTAAATCGTAGTTCGTACAGAGTCACCTCGTCTCCGTTACGAGTACGATCCTAGTTACTCTGTTGGCATATCGCGCTTCCACCAAATGGTTACACGCTTCGGAAGATCCGGACGATGTCAATCTTACGCCGATCCAGTATGTTTTGAATATTTTCGTTATTGGATGGCAAAGAATCACTGACCGTACTCTGCAACAGATATGGATTGCTCGTCCGTACCCTTGGCTCGGGAAGTCTGATGTCCATAATCAACACCCTTCGTTACACCAGTCGTTCAAAAAGAGCGAACACGCCTCGATTTTTCAAAGAGGCTCTCATTGGTGTCGTCGGGATCTATCTCCTCAGCCACACAGTCGGGGTGATTGATCTGTGGTTACACAGCAGCGCACGTTCCGTGCCCGTCGTTCGAGCTGTGCCAGTCGAGTCCGAGGCACTGTATAGTGTTACGTACGACGAAAACAAATGCGGCGCATTCAACAAAACCGAACTACCATGCCAGGAGCTCATCACCCCATATGATGGTGGTATGTGGTGGGCTTTCAACGCGGCATGGATTTACTACGAAAGTTATGACACTGTATTGGACATCAACCCTTACAAGAAGGTAGAATACGTCAATGACACGGCCATCCTTGTTCCTGGTCCGGGGAAGGACTTCAAGACTCAAGGGTTTACCTTTAACACTCAGGGGATTCGTGTGGACTGCGCAAACCTTAGGGATCAATGCGACAGGCTGCCAGCACCTCTAATCGAGATGAAGGTACCAGGGACTACACCAGTCACCAATTGCTCCAAAGCCGGATACCCCCATATTCCCTACTATACATCTGGAGAACTCAAATCCTCGGGACGTGACACTAGAAATATCGAGAGCTTTGTGATTGGGATCATTGGCGATGAAATGGGAGGAATGATGTACGTTATTCGTTAATCAGATCGGTTTCTCCTGTATCTCACCTTCACGCTTCTTTCTAGCCACGGGACCCCCGACTTCTCGTCTGGGTGGACATCAAACCCGGCGTCGACCGTCATTCAGCTGCGTTGGCTCAACGAGACCCCCCATCGGGACACCGACTCCCCAGGCGTTATGTACCTGAATGCCATGGACTTGTATGCAACATGCAACCTGACATACCTCGATGTCGTCGCACAATACGACTCTATCGAGGCCGAGTGGAGAATTCTGGGGGTCAATCTTTCTTCGCCAGAGTTGACATCCGTCTTCTGGACACCGATGATATTCCAAATGGGGACGGACGATCTACTCCATGCGATGAAGCCCTACGTACTCAACCGTGGAGCGCAGGTGATGGACATCCTGGCGTCGTCAATGGCGAAGTACAGTATGGCATACGCTGCACCTCTCGCGAAATTCACTGCGGCATCTCAGATCACCACAAGCGAGCTCGTCTCGTTGGGACTGTATCCGACCGCACCCACTCTTCTCTTGGTCGGCTGCCTCTACATCTATTCTCTCGTCGCCCTCATCATTTTTCTAGTTGCCTGCACCTCTAACAACCGGACGATTTTCGTGCCTCGTCATCTGACAAGGAAAAAGGAGCAAGACGAGGAGACGTCTGCACTTGATGTGGCCCAAGCATGGTTGACAGACCCTCTACCATTCATCGGTTCAATATTCCCTGGTAGTGATGGACGACAAGTTGCGCGCTCTGTGGAGAGCGATCCTCTTCTTCAAGTGTATGACAGCGATTGGGATCTGGGTAAGGTTGGAATAGGGTTGTATAAAGGGAGCCAAGGGGAGATGGTCTTCGGATTAATGCGCCAAAATCCCTTTCGGTCGCGACGGTATGGGCGGGTTTTCCCACTAGTGGACGAAGATAACGCACTGCAGGAGAAGGTCCCCGTTCATGGAAGTGCGTTTGTGGTTTCGTCACTCGCTGCGATAGGGAGGACGGAGCGTATTGGTGAGCCATAATGTTGCCCGTTTTCGTGCGAGACACTCGCTCCGTGCTATATAAAGGCTTTTCAACTCTGTATTACTATTTTGTATGGCTAAGGATTAAATTCGATATTTATGAAGTCTCTCTAGCCGCCTCACTCATCGAATTTCAGACTGCGAATGGGCGACATGTGTAACGAACGTGAGACAGAGAATCTACTATCCCCCCTGAAATCCACATGCGAAGTAGTGAAGAGTATCTAAGAGTCGTTGCTGGGAACTTGGTAAATAGCTGTTGAATGCCGCCTCAATGACAAGCTGGGCTCTGACGCTCAGAAGAATCCCTCTAATCTATAGTGTTCTCTTATAATCCACCGCAAATAAATTATTCGCCAAATACAAGAACACTGCACGGTCGCGAAGCTCATCATGGAAAGCCATAAACACTGGAATCGACGATGGCTCTCTCGCCAAACATTGGGCCTCACACGTTCGCAGCCCTGGGAATCTCGTTAACGCCGTTCCTCAGGATTCCCACCTTGGTCCCTTTCCTTCCTGTGTAAGTTCCACAGGCGCATTGTTGACCACCTTTCAGCTCCTTCACTGCAGCAACCTCCTTCTAAATGGGAAGTGCAATGAAGATGAGCATGTCACAACCCGAGAGGCTTACAGATAGCGATGCGCTCCAGCTTGGGGCCCGTAGCGTTCATCTCAGGTGCCCCTGTTCAACAGTTCGCATCCGCGAGGGCTCACAGAGCACCATCTTTATGTAAGCTCGCCAAACCATTAAAACTTATTGTCTCGATCCTAAGTCGTTCAAGAACACCCCGGCGACGTCCCCTCCTCATCCGTCTAGTTTCTCCTCGGCTCTCTTTCTCGTTCACCGATGATCCCTCGCTTGTCAGATAGCTTCAAACAATCTCCAAGACCTTTTTTTCGGCCGTCAATTTCAGAATCGGACTCCAGTTCCGAACCATCCGAACCGCCTCCACCAATGAAATGTCCCCAACTCGAGATGCGCACCTCCCGACGAGGTTTTGGAGTCGTTGGATTACTTTCCACCATTTGCGTTTTCTTCGTTACGGGCGGTACTGCGACCTTGATATTAGGATGGCTCTGGGCGTTTCACGATCCAGTCGAAGGTGCTGGAGGTGTCCTCTCCGCGCTACGGAACGGGTCGTTTGCAATCAAGGAACCTTCCGGCACCGAAAACTTGTTCTCGTCTCAAACGCACACGGAGACGCTACGGATATTGATGTTTTCCGCCTTGGCTGTGAGTCTTCGTCCGTTCGCGGCCCTCATCTTCGACTAACTCGTACTCTGTATAGAGTCACCTCGTCTCCGTCACGAGTACGATTCTAGTCACTCTGCTGGCATACCGCGCTGCCACGCAATGGTTACGAGCTTCAGAGGATCCGGACGATGTCAATCTTACTCCGATCCAGTGAGTTTTGATAATTTTCGTTATTGGCTGGCGAAGAATCACTGACCGTGCTCTACAAAAGATATGGATTGCTCGTCCGTACCCTTGGCTCGGGAAGTCTGATGTCCATAATCAACTCCCTTCGTTACACCAGTCGTTCGAGAAGAGCAAACGCGCCCCGGTTCTTCAAGGAGGCACTCATCGGTGTCACCGGGATCTACCTCCTCAGCCATACAGTCGGGATGGTCGATCTGTGGTTGCACAGCAGCGCTCGCTCAGCGTCGGTCATTCGAGCCGTGCCTGTTCGGTCCGACGCGCCCTATGGATTTACGTACTACGAAGATAGATGCGGTTCATTCAACAAAACTGAATTGCCATGCCAGGAGCTTATCGTCCCGTGGAGTGGTGCTACATGGTGGGCTGCGGGGTCGCCATGGGTCTACTACGAAAGTTACGACACCGCCTTGGATATCAACCCTTATAAGAGGGTGGAATATCTCAACGACACGGCAATCCTCGTTCCTGGTCCGGGTAAAGACTTCAAGTCTCAGGGCTTTGCTTTCAACACACAGGGAGTTCGTGTGGAGTGTGAAAACCTTAGGGATCGATGTGACAGGATGGAGGTGCCGGTAATGGAAGTCATGGCACCGGGTGCGAGTCCAGTAACCAATTGCTCGAAGGCTGGGTATCCACGCATCCCATACTATACCTCCGGGGATCTCCACATTTCGGGCCGGGACACTCGGGATATCGAGAGTTTAGTGTTAGGGTTTATCGGCGATGAAATGGGAGGAATGAAGTACGTCATGCAATTATTACACTGAGTCGTTTTGGAGCTCACCCTTGTTCTTTCTTTCTAGTAAAGGGACAGCGGACTTCTCGTCCGGGTGGACATCCAACCCAGCATCGATTGTCATTCAAATGCGATGGTTCAACTAAACCCCTCTATGGAACACTGACACCGTTGGCGTGGCCTACCTCAACGCCATGGACATGTACGCAACATGCAACATGACGTTTCTCGACGTCGTCGTACAATACGAGTCTTTAGAGGCCATATGGAGCATTTTAGAAACACAACTCTCTCCACCAGAACTCGCGTCCATCTATTGGACACCGATGATCTTCCAAGTTGGGACCCCCGATCTCATCCACGCGCTTACGCCATACGTTATTAACCGCGGAGTACAAGCACTAGATGTCCTGGAATCATCGATGGCGAAGGCCACTATGGCATATGCTGCTCCTTTGACTACATTCACTGAGGCATTCAATCTTACGACACCTCAGCTGGTCACGTTGGGATTGTATCCCGGGGCACCGACCCTCCTCTTGGTCGCCTGCCTCTACATCTACTCCTTGGTTGCTCTTTTAATATTCTTCCTCGCATGCATTTCCAACAACCGGACGATCTTCTTACCCCTCCAATTAACAAGGAAAACCAAACAGGACGAGGAGAGGTCAGCGCTCGATGTGGCCCAAACATGGTTGACGGATCCTTTACCATTCATTGGATCGATATATCCTGGAGGGGATGGGCGGGAGGTTGCGCGATCTGTGGAGAGCGATCCACTTCGACAGGTGTACGACAGCGATTGGGAGCTGGGGAGGGTTGGAATTGGGTTGCATAGAGGTAGTAAGGGAGAGATGATCTTCGGACTGATGCGCCAACGTCCTACTCGGTCACGGCGGTATGGCCGTGTGTTTCCACTAGTGGACGGGGAGAGTGCACTGCAGGAGAAGGTTCCCGTTTATGGAAGTGCAGTGATCGTCCCGTCGCTTGCGGTGATGGGGAGGGCAGATTCTGCGTCCTGATCATTTTGTTTTTGTTATTCGAGTTCCCCTTATCATATGCATGTAAAACTTACCCTTCGTTCGAACTGAAGCATAACAATAGCTTGGATAGGATTCAGTCCCGTTAATATGGTTGGCACCTTTTCGAAATACTCTCGGGTCGGCAAGTCACACGGGCTATACCCGCCCTCGTCGTTGGATTGGAGGAGCCCCCTCGAGGCTCGAGCTTCTATTACCCTATGATTACCCTGATAGTTCGTTCCTGATAGCAGAAAGCATAGTGGACCATCGATTTCCCAGAAAGGCTTTAGACCGGGAATCTCGGTAATTGTGCCTGATCTTTCCCGTCTCAGGCCCTGTCATGAGTCATGACCCGCCGAGACATGTGCTTGGGCCCAGGTGCGAATTTGGGACCCCAATCTCGATGAGAAGTACACTTATACTCTTCGCCCAGGAAGGTCCAGTGTTGATCCCCGTTGCGTCACCCTCGGAATCGATGCCAAGTCCCGAAGACGGACAAGCTTGAATTCCATCGCAGAGGTCCGGTTTAAACCCCTCTACATGCAATCTAGCTAGTTTAAAAGTCCATGGCTCCATTTTCAAACCACTTTAGGACCCCCCAAGATCCCCCAACCTCATGCCTCGCTCCCCGCTTCATTTCTCAATGACCTCTCACTGCTCGCGTGTCCTCGGACGGATTTCAAGAGCCTTCTCGTCAGCTGCAGAGTCAACCTCCGATGAACCACCCTCACCCTCCACGCCATTCGAACGCCCACAACTCGAGATCCGAAACTCCCGAAGAGGCTTCGGAATCGTCGGGCTACTTTCTACCTCGTTCGTCCTTTTCACCACTGGCGGCACTGCATCCTTGATATTGGGATGGCTCTCGGCGTTTCACGATCCAGTCGAAGGTGGAGGCATCCTCTCCACGCTCCGAAACGGGTCGTTCGTGATCATGGAGCCTTCCGGTTCAGAAGAATCATTTTTATCTCAAACAAACACGGAGACATTACGGATATTGTTGTTCTCGGCCCTGGCAGTGAGTTCCGACAGCTTCATGGTCTTCGTTATTCGCTAACGTCCCGTTGCGCGCAGAGCCACCTTATTTCCATTACGAGCGCGGTCTTGGTTACTCTGTTGTCGTATCGTGCTGCCACGCAATGGCTACGTGCTTCAGAAGATCCGGACAACGCCAATCTTACTCCTATCCAGTGAGCACCCATACTCCACTGTCATTCGCTGGTGAGGAATGCACTGACCGGCGACTACTCTGCGAAGATATGGATTGCTCGTCCGTACACTCGGCTCCGGAAGCCTGATGTCCATCATCAACACCCTTCGTTACACCAGTCGATCGAGAAGAGCAAATGCCCCTCGATTCTTTACGGAAGCTCTTATTAGTGTTACTGGGATCTACCTCCTCGGTCATACAGTCGGAATGGTCGATCTGTGGTTGCACAGTAGCGCTCGCTCGATATCCGTCGTTCGAGCCATCCCAATCGAGTCCCAGCCATCGTACGGAATCACGTATGACGAAAACAAATGCGGTTCGTTTAACAAGACCGAGCTACCATGCCAGAAGCTCATTGGCTGGTGGAATGGTGTCCCATGGTGGGCTAGCGATTCGCAGCAGTACTACGCCGAAAGTTACAACACTCTCTGGGGTCTCAACCCTTATAAAAAGGTGGAATACTTGAACGACACAGCCATCTTCGTTCCTGGTCCGGGAAGAAATTTCAGGTCTAAAGGGTTTGCCTTTAACACGTATGGGCTTCGTGTGGAGTGTAAAACCCTTAGAGATCAATGCGACCGGCTGCCAGCGCCGTTGATCGAATTAGGTGTCCCAGGTGCGACCCCAGTTACCAACTGCTCAAAAGCCGGATACCCTCGTATTCCGTACTATACGTCTGGAGAACTTCTAGCCTCGGGACGGGACACGAGGAATATCAAGAGTTTTGTGATTGGGATCATCGGTGACGAAATGGGGGGAATGATGTACGTCGTGCCAACTTCACAATGGCTCGCAGCTCACAGTCGCCTTTCCCTTTCAGTCATGGGACACCGGACTTCTCGTCGGGGTGGACATCCAACCCAGCTTCGGTCGTTATTCAACTGCGTTGGCTCAACAACACCCCCCACTGGAATACTGACACTCCCGGTGTTGTATACACCAACGCCCTAGACCTGTACGCGACCTGCACCATGACGTATCTCGACGTCATCGCACAATTCGATCCTATAAGCGGCGATTGGAGCATCTTGGAGACGAATTTATCTCAGCCGGAGCTCGCGTCTGTCTTCTGGACACCGATGATATTCCAAGTGGAGACGGACGACCTCCTACACGCGATGAAGCCATACCTCCTTAACCGCGGGGCGCAAGCTTTAGACGTCCTTGAAGCTTCGATGGCGCAATATAGTATGGCGTATGCCTCTTTCTTCATGGCATTCACGGAGGCGTTCAATGTTACGACACCTCAGGTAATCACATTGGGATTGTATCCTACCGCACCTACCCTTCTCTTGGTCGGCTGCCTCTACATCTACTCTTTGATTGCGCTTGTTATGCTCGTTTTTGCTTGCATCTCTAACAGCCGGATTATTTTTGTGCCCCGTCACCTGACAAAGGAAGGAGAGAAAGACGAGGAGAGGTCGGCTCTCGATGTCGCGCAAACGTGGTTGACGGACCCTTTGCCGTTCATTGGGGCGCTATACCCAGGTGGAGATGGGCGACACGTTGCACGGTCCGCCGAGAGTGATCCGCTTCGTCAAGTGTATGACAGTGATTCGGAGCTGAGGAAGGTTGGAATAGGGTTGTATAAAGGGGCTACCGGGGAAATGATTTTCGGACTCATGCGCCAAAACCCCTCTCGATCACGACGTTATGGGTGTGTGTTCACAGTGGTAGACGAAGAGGGCATGCTGGGAGAGAAGGTGTCGATACGTGGAAGTGCCTTGATCGTTCCATCGCTTGCATTAGTAGGGGAGACCGATCTAGTAACCGAGCCTTAGTGTAATACGGTTTCGTTTGGGGTATTTGTCGTTCCTCTGCTTGTATCATCTCAATTGACATCCGGTTCGTAGAAGTGAAATCAACTTTTATCATATGACATAGATCCAAATCTGAGATTCGTGAACACTCTCTAGCACAAAAACGCTCGATAATTACTGTAGAAGCTGGCGAACAGCTCCGCCCTAATATTGCCTATAAAGTGGAAGCTATTAATAACCACCAAGACGGAGGCCATTCCTTCCGTCCCGGACGAGCCCTCGATCCGTTGCTGGTCCATCAAAGCACTCTGGGTGAGCACCGGGCTAGAATTCTCGGCATTGGGTTGGATCTTTCTTTGTTTCGTTGGTGCATTCCCAAAGCTTGACTCTCGGACCAATAGATTGGTGTGGTGCTACAAACCGCAAGTAACAATGAAAATAGAACTAAGAGCATCCAAAATCCGAATAATTCGAGTCGGCAACGCTCCTCCACCAGTATGCCCTAAGAACTGGGCCTTTAACAGCCTTTGCGTCCTGGCTTTGGCATCTCGCGCGGCGTACGCCGCTTGACCTCGATTTTGTGACCCTTCAGGATTTCTTTTTTTGATCCTCTTTCCTCGCATTGAATTTCGAGCACCACCCGCCGCCGTCCTAAACGACCGGTTCAGAGCCGCGTTCAACCTCAGCGTCGATGCTGGCAAGTGCGGTTGAAGATTGCCCCTGACACAATTCGTCGCTGGAGTGCATGAAAATGCCTGTACGCAGATCGGTGTGGCGCTGACAAGCAAAAAGGAAAGAGTACACAAATCCCCTGGCGAAGAACAGTGCGCTCAGCCGTTCTCATTTGGGTGGTAAGGTCCGGACTTCGAAGACGTTCCCGCTACGTTAGTAGAGGGTTTCTCTGGTGGGGGGGACGAGGTGTCAATCACATGACAATCACATGACAATTCACACGCACGCACAAATCCCGCTACCTTTACGGCGGCTGATCGCATCACAATATCCTAACCGTGACCAAGGGTTTGACAGGGCACAGCAGATCACAGCACGCAGGGCCAGTGTGCTGTCAAATAGCAGCGTCAATTCGCCAAGGCCGAGTCTTGCGGGCCATGCGATTGGTGAGTTATGGCAAAATTCCCGCTTTACAATTGTGCCCAAGTTTCTTACCTTGTCATCCTTTGTTCCATCCGTGTGTCGATCCTGATTACAGCTAAGCCGCGGAAAATATCAGATTCCCGTCTATAGGTCGATCTCTCTCACGCGCGGCCTAATGACACTTGGGGCAGCGAAGGAGGAGAGTCTCGGCGACCGGCGGAGCCGGTCGGCGAACTCGATGCCTTCGCCTGGACATTATCCTACAATCATGAGGTGGTTATAATAGTAAAGAACCGAATGTATAGGACTAACGGTCAGGTTAACGTTGTGATGTCGGGCAATGGTGCAGACCCGGCAGGTAGTATACAATCGAATCGCTGAATTTGGGGGATGTATGCAAAATGCGGCGGGTACCTCGGTCGCTGCCGTTATTCCAGCGGCTCAAAAAGGCTAATGTATTGCACCTTTCCGAGGCAGGCACCACATATTCTCCGCCTAACACCAGTGCATGGTAATACTCAATGCCCGAGCTAGCGACTGGGTTGGGATCTGGTTTGTCCGACCATTCTCCATATCCGTTGATCACCCCTTCACTAAATACGCTTAAATACGATCCTCTCCTCTTACGTAGCGGGCTCTTGCCGTGCAAGCACGGCGTTACGTTCAGGTACTCTGAGGGTCCGTGTCTTTTGTCACATCACGTGATGGGACCGAGCCTAACACGTGGTGGCGTCAACGTCGATGCTGGCGAAGGTGCGGAAGCCAACATGCGGAGAAGTTAGATATTATCAAAAAATCTAGCGTCGCATGCTGCGACTTTGCCCGCTACTTTAGTCCTTCATCGGTGCCAGTGGATTGTAAGTCCTAATCCCCTCTGTGGTTGCTTTATCATGCTCCAGCGATGAGACTTTGTCATGCCTACGACGATTTAGTCGTCCCTACCCCGACCTATGCCATGTTCGGTTGCCTGTGTGCATGTTTTGACATGTTGTTCTCCTTCTATGATGTTCTCCGCTGTTCTCCACCGTTCTCTGCGTCTTTCCCCCTGTGATGATATTCCATCCCCTGCTATTCTATCGTGCCTCCTATCGTAATTTTCTCTCGCCCTTGGTCCTCTTTCTAGATCTCTCGGGTTTTGATTTTGGTTTGTTTGTACTTGTATTGTTGCGGCCTTGCACCTTGAAATATTCTACCATTTTGAGAGGGTATCACTGCTCAGCATTTCGTAAACTTAACGAGTATGTAGCCTCCTTTTGAGAACGGCCAGAGAGGCGCCTACATCGTATCAAACTTTGGGATTCTCGTGCGAAGGTTTGTAATCACGTGCGATCAGTAAAAATCACGTGTGGTGTCGTTAAGGAGCTCCTCCCCCAAACCCCCTCCTTAAGAGACCCTCTACTAAAGTAGCGGGGATGCGTGCGGCGGACGGTGCTTATTTTGGGCTCATTAAAAATCTTGCTGCGATCGACAATCTACAATCTCTATTTGGTCATCGCCTCCGTTGTAGTTTTCTTCCCTCGCCATCGTTGTCGATGTTGCTCACCGCTGAGCGGTCGGATTTACAATGAGTGATCCCTGCCGCAGTCGCCCAGTCACATCGAGTGAGGTGCTTTAAGGCTGGAAACAGACCTCGGCCTTTCAAGGTCGAACCGAAGCGCGCGTGCCTTCGAATGAGGGCTTAATCCCTGCTGAGCTCCCCCGATAATCGCTCATAGACAACCCAACGAAACGAGCATTCATCTGAGCCGATTGACCAAGGAAAGCAGTCCGCGGGCTTGAACGGCCATGGCAGGCCGGTAGGAAGCTCTTTATGAAGAGGATCATGGTGAGCTTTTTATACTGGGAATCTCGGTTGCAATTCGCTCACGGCACAGGTTTCCCACATCAGTCTCTGGGTCTCCGTGCCAATCCCAAAACGCGCCGACCCTTTGCCACTTCCTGCTTTTCGGTTACAAATCTCGGTCTCAATGAGATGTACACTGGGAGTGTGCATTTCACAGAACGAGAGCGCTATAGCTAACGACAGTTGTTGCGGACTTCCTCTCTCCGTCAGGGGGTAGATCCCAGGTGCAGGTGATAGACAAGTTACCACCGCAAGATTTCACATAGCAGCTGTCCCGATGGAAGCCTGTCAACCATTAAAAGTCTCGATTCCAAATGGTTCCAGAGTACCCCGGGCACGCCTCCCTCACCTAGCCTGCTCTCTCACTTTCTTTTTCATTCATCAATAATCCCAATTTATTCAAGCATCTTCAGACCGAGTCGGGGAACTGTCTCTCAGTTGCCTGTTTTGGAATCAGACTGCAATACCGAAACCGTCTATTACGCGTTGAACTCCTTCCAAACGACATCCTTCTGCACGTATTCAGGCTCGCCGCCAACTTCAACTGGTTCACAAACATCACGAGGTACACTTTCACTCATCCTGATCTAGAGGTTCATTATCGAAATCTTGGGCCCATTCAGAGGGTAAATAAGTTGTGGCACGACATCGTCGTTTTGAATGCACCCTTCTGGTCTCTCGCACCCCTTTCGATAGGAAGCGGTTTCTCAGCGACCCAATTGCAAGGTGGGGGTCGGCTATGAAAATCATCCATACTTGAGAAACGTCACAAATATTAATTTTGATTCCAGATTGAAACAAAGAAAGAGTCGAATTTACTTTGTTGAAATGAATATCGGTTGTACGCAGGAAGAAGAGGCGAATCCTAAACGAAAGCGTACTACACTAAGCTGGCTCAGCCACCAGATCCATCCTCCCTCTCAATGCAGGCGACGGAACGATCAAGGCACTTCCACGGATCGATGTCCTCTCCTGCAACATGCTCTCTTGGTCTACCACTGTGAACACACGCCCATAACGTCGTGATCGAGAGGGGTTTTGGCGCATGAGTCCAAAAATCATCTCCCCGGTAGCCCCTTTATACAACCCTATTCCAACCTTCCCCAGCTCCCACTTACTGTCATACACCTGACGAAGCGGATCACTCTCGACGGATCTCGCAACATGTCGCCCATCTCCACCTGAGTATATCGCCCCAATGAACGGCAAAGGGTCCGTCAACCACGTTTGCGTAACATCGAGAGCCGACCTCTCCTCGTCCTTCTCCCCTTCCCTTGTCACGTGACGGGGCACAAAGATAATCCGGTTGTTGGAAATGCAAGCAAGGAAGAGGATAACGAGAGCGATCAAAGAGTAGATGTAGAGGCAGCCGACCAAGAAAAGGGTAGGTGCGGTGGGATACACTCCCAATGTGACCAGCTGAGGTGTCGTAACATTGAACGCCTCGGTGAATGTCACCAAGGGGGCGGCGTAACCCATACTATATTGTGCCATCGAAGATCCGAGGGCTCCTAGCGCCAGTACTCCGTTGTCAATGACGTATGGCTTAATCGCGTGGGAGAGATCTCCCGTCCCCATCTGGAATATCATCGGTGTCCAGAGGACAGATGCAAGTTCCGGCTGAGATAGTTTCGTCTCCAAAATGCCCCAATTGCCACCTATAGGATCATATTGCGCAATGACGTCGAGATACGTCATGTTGCATGTCGCGTACAAGTCTACCATGCCGACGTATAGAACACCGGGAGTGTTGATATTCCTTTGGGCGGTATCGTTGGGCCAACGTAGTTGAATAACGACCGAAGCTGGGTTGGATGTCCACCCCGACGAGAAGTCCGCTGTCCCATGGCTGGAAGGGAAAGGCTACTGTGAGCTATAAGCCATTCTGAAGGTTGCAGGACGTACATCATTCCCCCAATTTCATCACCGATGATCCCAATCACAAAACTCTCGATATTCCTTGTGTCACGCCCCGAGGCTAGGAGTTTCCCGGACGTATAGTACGGAATAAGGGGGTATCCGGCCTTTGAGCAATTGGTAACTGGGTTCGCGCCTGGGATCTGGATCTCGAACAACGGCGTTGGCAGCCGGTCACATCGATCTCGCAGGTTTTCACACTCCACACGAAGCCCATATGTGTTGAAGGCAAACCCTTCAGACTTGAAGTCTTTCCCCGGACCAGGAACGAGGATAGCCGTGTCGTTCAGGTATTCCACCCTCTTATAGGGATTGACACCCAAGACGGTGCCATAACTTTCATAGTAGATCTCCGGGGTCTTGGGAGCCCACCATGTGCCGCCAAGACGCGGGGCGATGAGGTTCTGACATGGTAACTCGGTCTTGTTAAACGAACCGCATTTGGCTTCGTCATACGTGATTCCGTACGATGGCTGGGACTCGATGGGGACGGCTCGAACGACGGATATCGAGCGAGCGCTACTGTGCAACCACAGATCGACCATCCCGACTGTATGGCCGAGAAGGTAGATTCCGGTGCCACTGATGAGAGCTTCCCTAAAGAATCGAGGCGTTTTCGCTCTTCTCGATCGACTGGTGTAACGAAGGGAGTTGATGATGGACGTTAGGCTTCCGGAACCTAGTGTACGGACGAGTAATCCATATCTTCGCAGAGCAGTCGACGATTAGTTCATTCCTCACCAGCGAATAACAGTGGAGGTTGGGTACTCACTGGATAGGAGTAAGATTGACATTGTCCGGATCTTCTGAAGCACGTAACCATTGCGTGGCAGCACGATACGCCAGGAGAGTAACCAAGACTGCGCTCGTTAGGGAAGCAAGGTGACTCTGCCCCCAACGCGACGTTAGTGAAAAACGAAGACCGTGAAGCTGTCGGAACTCACTGCCAAGGCCGAGAACATTAATATCCGTAGTGTCTCCGTGTGCGTTTGAGATAAAAATAATTCTTCTGAACCAGAAGGTTCTCTGATCACGAACGACCCGTTTCGTAGCGCCGAGAGGACCCCTCCACGTTCGACTGGATCGTGAAACGCCCAGAGCCATCCTAAGATCAAGGATGCAGTGCCGCCCGCTGTCAGAACGACGAACAAGGTAGAGAGTAGCCCAACGATTCCGAAGCCTCTTCGGGAGTTTCGGATTTCGAGTTGTGGGCATTCGAATGGCGTGGAGGGCTCGGGAGAGTCGTCGGGGGTCGACTCTGCAGCTGATGACAAGGATAAGGCTCTTGAAACGCGTCTGAGGACGCGTGAGTAGTGAGAGATCATCGATAAATGACGCAGGGAGCGTGAGGTTGGGGGGCTTGGGGGGTCCTAAAGTGGTTTGAAAATCGAGCCATGGGTTTTCAAAAACTAGCTCGATTACATGTAGAGGGGTGTAAACCGGACCCCTGCAGTGTAGGCTTGTCCGTCTTCGGGACTTGGCATAGATTCCGAGGGTGGTGCAACGGAATCAACACTGGACTTCCTGGGCGAGGAGTATACTTACCTTTAGTGTACTTCTCATCGAGATTGGGCTCTCAAAGGCAAGGAACTTCGCACCTCGGCCCAAGCACATGTGGATCTCGGCGGGTCATGGCAGGGCCTGTGATGGGAAAGATCAGGCACAACCCCGAGATTCCCGGTGCAAAGCCGTTCTGGGAAATTGGTGGTCCACAATACTTTCCGCTAGGAGGAACGAACCATCAGGGTTATCATACGAGAATAGAAGCCCTAGACTGCTTCTCCAATCAAACGACGAGGGAGAGTGTATCCCGAGTGGCTTGCTGACCCGCCATGCTCTAGGCGGCGCTCCGATGAAGGCGACCGTGTCCATTTCGCTCAATCTCCGACGGACTTTTGTATGTCGATCAGCTTGTTACTTGTACGTTTCCCTATAGTAAAATGTACATTGGAGTTAGAACCTCCTTTTGTCATTCGCTCCTTTCCGCTTGCTGTTCCCTGGAAATGATGTCGAGTTTTCGTATGAGGGGAGCGGGAGAGAGAATCTCGATTTTACCGCAACAAAGTGCCTTAAGGGCGTTAAGACGCGGCCCGGTTTTCGCCGGGGCCCTACAACAAGTGCAAGGGGGGGGGATACAAAGTACGTATTAAAGTCCGTTCCAGGGGGGTTCTAGGCCAGTGGCGGAGTGCTGCCGATGGGGTTCGTATGAGGGAGCGGCTAAGGTTTGCATCCAACCAAACATGCCTCGGTCTTGGTGGTCTTAGAACTACGTTGTTCAACTATTTGACTGCTCGAAGATTTTTACGTTGAGAATAAAAGATATGGATCGGGTGGGCCGATCCACCATTCTCCAAAGACGCCATCACAGCTACCAATACATTGCAATTGCAGACCAAACTTGTGTCAGGCTAAGTGGTTAAAGGTCTAGGATGGGGGGTTTAACCTCGGTGAGCGTACCCTCAAGCTGATTCGTTGCGACCAACGGTTGACACACACCCCACAAACATCAGGAAAAACACCGCCACTGGTTTTTATCTAGTATCCATCATCGAAATTCTGACCCCCGCGACTAAATAAGAGGTGGCGTGACATCATCGTTTCGTACACACCCTTTTGGTCTCTCATCAACACAATGCCAGAAAATATGTCGAGATTGCTCTCATACGAGCCAAAGATTTGCATGCGTGCGTGCAACTTTCGATACACGGAAGCACTGAAATGTGTAACGGGAGAGCTATTAGATCATTGTTGTGCGGTGCCCAAGGTATGCGCCATGATGTGGGGCTTGAGCAAGGGGCTTTTACGGTGGTTACGGGATTTCATACGACGGCACGTGGTCTGCTTACTGCATACTCATCAACGGAACCGAATCCTTCATCCCGCAAAAATGAGCGAGAACCTCACACACCCAGAGTCCATCAGACTCGCAGACGAAGTAACAGCTCAATGTCTGGGGGCAGACTTTAATGATTTAGAATCGTAAGTAAAGGTGTGAGGCGCATCGTGGAAAAGACGTCTAAGCGGTCCATCATCGATTCGGTCCGTACAGCATTCTTGCAAGATTCCAGAGCATTGAAAAAAGAAGAGACGGAATGGAAGCGCTTGGCGCTGTTATTCAACGCCTTTGCTCCAACTACAACCGCCTCCTGCCTATCGACGCTCTTCCCGATGAGCTGTTGTTGCACCTTTTCACGCTCGCCATGGTGAAATCCTCGACGTTCCACGACTGCAGAAGCTCGGACGACTTTCGGCAGAGGATCAAGTCATACTACACCGCTTTGTATCAATTGCAAGCGGTGTGCAGGCGGTGGCGAAGGATTGTCGTATCGTATGGGCCGTTCTGGTCTATTTTCGATTCGGGCATGGAGGAGAGGCAGATCCAGCTGTGGTTGCCGAGATCCGGGGATTCATTGCTCACTATCGGAGCGTTCAAGCATTCGCCAGCGGTAGCGAACCGATTCGTCGAGCGTATGGCACCTTTGTCCAGGCGGTTCAGCACTTTGATCATCGACTTGGTGGACCCACAGGCCGGGCATGCGTCGGAATTGTGGATGGAACCGGCACCCAACCTAAAGCTATTATCGATTCGAGGCGCCGACGGCAACTGGTTCTCAACTCCAGAGGGCTGCTTCGGAGGCGTCATCCCCTCCTTACGCTGGCTGTGCGTCGACTCCGGGGTCATCCCCTCTGCACGAGTACTGTACCAGCAGCTGGAGGATCTCACAATACAGAATCCTACCGAGAGCCTAATGATACAAGAGCTGGAATCCGTTCTCCGAGCGGCGTCGCGGCTCCAGGTCCTTAAACTCGGGGCCATCCTAAATCTAGTAGGAGCACCCACGAACGCCGGGTATGATGGTCAAATCATTCTTCCTTCACTTCGACTTCTCTCCATCGAGGTCGCGGATTCGTACGTCATCTCTCGGCTATTAAGCTTCTTCCGACTCTCTTCCCAAACAAGCGTCCGAATCGTTTGCGGCGACTTCGACTTGTATGGATGCGAAAAGTATATCCGGGAACATACACGCGCTGTACTTCACTCGATGAAAGAAACCTCTTTTTGTCTGGAAATGTCTCCGACCACCTACAGTTTTCAGACGCGCAGCGTATCCATTCACTTACAAGTTCTACTTCAATCAAATCGCCGTCTTTGGCCCAAATTTTTTGCCAATTTCTCTCCCATTGACGGCCAGGGTCCGATTCGGGTCTACCTCTTCCTGAAAACAGGCGCATCAGATTACCCGACCGTGATCTCGTATGATAATCTTCCCGATTCGCGTTCCATCGTGGGGTTGCAGAATGATTTCTTTTTCTTAATGTAGCATGTATTTTGTTTCTTTGGCAGCTCTGGCGGGCTGGTTGCTCTCACCTGTGACCGGGTATTGCTTCTTTATTCCCGTCACTGTAAATGTGCCTCCCGTTGGGAAGTTGAATTCGAAGGCGTGATCAGGAGTCGTCGTTGGATGGAGCGCCAAGTATCCGGACGCTGTAAGACCATGACGAATAATAGTGTGAATCCAGCAAGCTTGAACACAATCCGACGGAGGACCTGAAAGGCTTTTATATAATTGCCGTGACGGGTGTGGCGAAGGAATTGGACACCTTCTATAATCACAGAAACCGTGAGACTTCGGTAATTAACCTTGACAAGCAAATGACGAACCAGGAACAGGACTTTCCAGCCCCTCACCAATCATACGAACTAGAACCATAGCTCCAACATAATGCGCAGCAGCTTTTAAAATTAGAGGAGGTCGCCGTGGAGCCTAACGCTGTGCTGAGGGCTCCAGCATGACGTCAGCCCACCACAGTTCACCGCTATGACATGACCTCGAAAAGCAATATATAGCGCGGAATCCTCCTTTTTCAAACGTAAGACTAACATAATTCCCAGTGTAATCGTACCTAACCCCAAGGATTCTGAATCATGAACGTAAGTCCCGCGCACCTGTTGTCCGAACGCCGAAGCTGAGCGCCCTCACGAACTTGGTTCGACAGACAAATATTCCTCGACAAACAGACGCAGCTTACGATAAGCCCGCTCAAACAGGCTACCAAGATGGATACGATACTCAGCAGGTTCGTTCACCTAATCAGTTCGAACGTTTCGAGCAGTTGCGCTGACATGACCATTCCACTCCCTCTGACACATAGGCGCCTTACACAAACGAGATGCAAGAGAAACAACCACTGCACCCATCTACTCAAGGAGGAACGACGTTCCGGCGCAATCAATTGGAAGACGACGACGATCCTCCGAACAGCAGCGGGTTCCGCTCCGAGAGAGACCCCGCTGCGGGCCCCACCAATCCGGACCCCACCCACGACGGCGTCGCCGAGTCCGCGCGAGGTCGTTTCCCCACTGATCAAACGAACGCTAATGTGCCTGGGCAAACGGACCGGGGGACCACGGGATACGATGATGTGAGGCCAGCTCAAGCCCATTACCAGCATGATGGTTATGGCAATCAGCAGCAGCAGGTGGGCATCACAGCCGCCTTTCACGAACCCCAGAGGTTGCTGATACTATTGTTCCACTCTAGACTCCCTACGCGAATGAATTCCAGGAGAGGCAGCCGGTCCAGCACTCTACCCAGGGAGAGCCGCTCCAGGGAAGAAACCAATTCGACGATAACGCTGGCGCAACAGGGTTCAGACCTGGGCAAGCTGATCGCGGCTACGCAGGAGGAACCCATCCCAACGCCGTAGACTCCCAGCAAATGCCTCCTAATTATGACAGCCACGCTGGATCTATGTACCAGGACCAGAGGTACCCCGATGAAAAGTCGCGCGTTGGGTGAGTTGCCTTCGGGGAACACTGTGTTAAACCACAACACACTAACGAAGCTCTTTATTTCGTACAGCGGACCAGCCGTCAACGAAGGCAAGTCTGGACTAGCTGCTGATACGGGAGTTGGCGGGCATAGGACGGGTATGGCTGCAGGGTGAGGATTTCCTAAAGCCATATGCCAAGGCTACATCCTTACAGAAACGATCCCGTCCCCTATAGAAACAACTTTGGTGACCAATACGACCACCAAAAGACAACAACCGGCGGCGCTGGTCCGACTGCAGGGTGAGTTTTCCAAAGTCATGCGCTCGGGCTATAGCCTTACAAAAACGATCCTGTCTCCTCTAGGAACACATATGGAGACCAATACGACCACCAAAAGACAACCGGCACCGGCACCGCAGGCCCATCCTGGCGATCCGACCCCGTCGGTAAACTCACCACGTACCTCTCCCACCCGAGCGTCGCAACTACAGTCAACCAATCTCTCAGCGGCGGGCCCTTCTCCAGCGCGCAATCGTCCGTCGCGCCCACCTCCCGCGAAGCCCGTCATCTAAAGCAGAGCGGCAAAATGGAAGAGATGGTGGGCAAGATGGTGGGCTCGGAGACGTTACGGCAGCGCGGGCAGGAGAAAGTCGTGATGGGCAGGAATTTGGCCGTGCAGGTGGGGGATTTGAAGCAGGCTGGTAAAATGGAGGCGAAAGCGCACAAGTTGAGAGGGAAAGGTGGTACTACTATGGGCGGAGCGGGAGGTGTTCCGTATGATGGTAGGGCGAATGAGGAGTATGCCACCCATCAGCCTACGGAACAACCTGGGGG
This sequence comes from Tulasnella sp. 424, assembly GCA_019633425.1. Classification (NCBI taxonomy): domain Eukaryota; kingdom Fungi; phylum Basidiomycota; class Agaricomycetes; order Cantharellales; family Tulasnellaceae; genus Tulasnella; species Tulasnella sp. 424. The sequence continues at coordinate 8,398 of WSUB01000142.1, read as the reverse complement.
TATGGGACCTGCAGGGGCGCAGGGGAGCCAGTTTCCCCGAGGATATTAAATCCTAGACTGGCTAGGATTTGCGATGTGCTTTGAAGTGTGTCGGTAATCTATATATGCATTGTTTACTCTTTCGTGGCGGTGGTGGGAGCTGTGCAATCGAACACAACGCGCGCAACGTCGAGAGATAAGAATCCGAGAGGTATAGTAGCCATTATCACAGACTACAAAAGACATATATACGAACAACAACAAAGGTCTAATACGGACGTGGGGGCGACAACAGTAGCAGAGACACAACAGGGCGCTATCCTTACGGTAAGAAAGTTAATGAAAGTAGCGAAGGGTAGTAGTGAAGACGAGAACAAGTAAAAAGGCGTCCGTGAGACAAGTCACCTATATTCTCCATGTATAGAGGAGAGAGTGAGATGTAAAAGGGTACGAGGCGGGGTAAGGGGGTATTGAAGCGCTTTAGTTGAGGGCGGCGGCGGCTTCGATGAAGCGGCGGGTGATACGGTAGCCCAAGACCTGAGTCTCCTTGAACTCGGGGTTGTCGAGGAGAGCACGCTCGATGTGTGGGATGTCGCGCACGTGGAAGGCAGTCCTGGAGGATAAAATCAAATGTCAGCCACCGTGTGTCGTCATTGCGATCGAGACCGAGCGCCTCAGGTTTTGTGGCTTTGTGGCGGGATAAGGTAATACTCACGTCTCGGAAAGGTGGAAGGTAGCATCGAGGCCGTTGAGAGTGCGTTCCTTCCATTGACGGTAGACGGGCATGCCGATGGAGACGAGGGTGTCCGAGACGGCGTCGGTGAGGGCTCGGGTCCAGCGAGAACGCTTGGCGAGCATGGCTTCACCCTTCTCGAGACCTTCGAGGAAGGAGCGGTCGACGAGACGAGTGCCGTTGGAGCTGTGAAAATCATTACGGTAAGTTCATTGAGCGAGATACGGTCGAGATTGCAACGACCGGGGGGGCGAAAAGAGGGCGAAGCAAGGGCGAAAGAATACTCACGCAGTGTAAATACCGCGACTGACCAAGAAATCGGCAACCTCTCTGGGCTTCAAGATGTTGACATCATCTTCATACCTCGCCTCGTGAAGGACCTCTGAACGCCTGTTGTGTTCGTTGTTTCCAAAGCCTTGGAAGGGGCATCCGTTGCCGGGACCACCGGGATGATTAGAGGGTTGACTGCCACCATGGCGCTTCTCGAAGAACTCGGGGAACTTCTCCTTGGCTTCAAGCTCCTTGCGCTTGGCCTGACGAGCAGAGACTGCGTCTGCAGCAGCGCGGGGGGCGGCTGGGTGGTGAGTGGCGGCGCTGACGAGGGTGATAGCCAGAGTGGCGATGGCGGTGAATGAGAGAACACGCATGTTGAGTAGTGACTGTGGGTTAAAAGAAAGAGAGTGTGTGGACGGGCGAAGCGTCAAAGAGAAAGGACCTAGTAGAGGGGAGTGGGGGAACAAGAAAGGACCTGGGAGGGGGAATGATGAGCTGGCGAGGTTGTATCTTTATATCTTTCGCCGAGGTTCGGCTTAGAACTCCCATTTTGACTATTCCATCTTGTACTTCTTGGCGTGTTGGGTGTTCTGGTCGGAGAGACACATACAACAGGGTCCTAACATGGGCACAGTCCCTGAAAAACTCCCACCGGTGACGCCCGCCCTTATCGCCACTCGTCCGTTGCTCACCGCACTCCGGATATCGGATGCTCCTCGGCGACACGTTCTAAATATTCTTCGCCCACTCATGCATCGTCGAGAGGAACGTCCTCCAAACGCGTCAATCCGGCGTTGGCGGGAAAACTTCCGACTCCCGTCCTAAACCCGGCTTATACCGGTTTAAGCTATCGCGTCTTCGAATTGACTTGGCTCTCCGCATTTGTGTGCAATTGACGTGGTTCCCTTGCCGACGGGAAGACGTGTTCCGGCATCCAGCGCGCGTCCCTCTGCTTCGAATGAAGGCACAATCCGGGGCGTCGTAAGCAAATCAAGGGTCCAAAGCGATGACTCTATTACGATCCTGCAAAACGTCATGCAATTTAGCGCTTATTCAGGTACTTTTATCAGGAATACTGTTAGACTATCCAGCCTCCAGCCCACTTGATTGATGCCCGCCGGGCTCTCCATGAACAGAAATCAATCCGAGATGCTAGAAATTTGGGATTAGACATTTTGCATGATCAACCGGAACTTGAACGAAAAGGTAAAAAAAGGGAGTGTGTCCATTGGCAACCGGGCGCTAGCCAAGACCATGTGCACTCCGTCACCACCAGCAGTGCCACGCTTTGTCACCACTGACAGTGCCACGCTGCCCGAAGCAACCACCGGAATGGGGATATCAATCAATTTCGACCTCGAATGACCCTATATTAGACAAAAACTCTGATGAGGAAGAAAGAAGGGGAGTTTGTAGCTAAAAAAAAAGATGAACCAAATGCAAGAGAAAAAAAAAAAGAAAAAAGAAAGAAAAGGGTGTTGGATGGGATGGGATGGGGAAAATGGCATAAAGAAGAGAAAAAAACAACAGCAGCACCAGAGTGAGTGTCCAAGGGTACAAGGCCGAAAGAAAAGACAGAAAAACCGGTACTGTATAAGCATGAAAAAAAAAAACGAGGGAGATGATTTACAAGATCTGCACTCTCCCCTGCGTGCCACCCAAAAACGGCCTGTACTGTACTGCATGTATAGATAGTGTTTCGGGCCCGGCATCGTCATGCCGAAAGAGAGAAGAAAAAAAAGCGCGCCCCCTCCTGGCTGCCCAATGCTCAAAACACCCACACTCCTTCCGCGCGGCCAGGGAAGCCACATCCCCAGCAATCCAGGTGAAACCTGTACTAAGGGCTATTATTATCTCACCAGCTCTCTCTTTTCTCAAGCAGCACCTCGGGGCGATTGCGATTGATCCTTGGAGCCCGACATGCTTCTCGTAGGGGCGCCAGGAGCAGGAGCGTACTCCCCCGGTCTCCCACTGACGCTCCCCGAAGGTCTCGGTCGAGGTCCAAACCTCCCCGCTCCACCAGCTCCAAACGACGTCGAATTAGCCGGAGGCGTGGGCGGTTGAAGCTGCGGTATCCCCGACGCGGACGTCGCTGATGGAGGGGACTGAACGTACTGCGGAGAGATGGGTGTTGGGTTGGGCGAGGTTGATTGTGGTGGTCGGTATGAAGAGGGTGTTCCTCCAGCTGTTGGAGGAGACGTTTCTCGTCCTGGTGCTGCTGGCGGTGGTGGTGAAGCGTAGAATTCCCCGTCGGCGCCGACGTAGCTCGGAGGAGCTTCGTCACCCGCGACGCCAACTCGCTCCGTCATGATGTCCGCCAAACGATGCGCGATCCGATCCACCAGCTGCGCGTCGTCGACGGGTCCGCTGGTAGGCCTGGGTGGCTGCGGCATCCCAGGAACAACAACACCACTGCCCACCGACGGCGCGGACGACACCCCCCCGCTGGGACCATCGTACCTCCTCCCCCCAAGCGGCTCCATCGCGAACATGGCCGGGTTCTTTTCGCCCCTCCCGGCATCCGGATTCGACGCGACCAGCGTCGACCCCGTCAGTCCAGACCTCCGCTGCTCCGCGCTCGATCCGCTCGACGTATGCGTCTTGGGCCCGACCATGGGAGCTCCCAGCTGGTTGTGATACACGTTGGGGTTGCTGCTGCTGTTGTTGCTGGAACTAGGTCCTGAGAACGAGGTCGTATGAGCTGATGCTGACCATGGAGGAGATGACGACGACGCGTGGCCGAGTAAAGGCTGAGTTGCAGCAAATAAAGGCGAACCTGCAGCTTGTTCCCCTTCAACTCCACCATAATGAATACCCCCGCTGCCGCCGGGAGTCTTGTTCGACGAAGGGCCGTCCCATTCAAAGGGAGTCGCGACGATACCAGGGTTCGCAGAATGCTTCCCGCCGTCGATGTCCTCGTTGTCCCAGAACGCAGCGTTGTTGCGGTTCTTTGAGTTTCGCTTCTTGCGCCAGAAGTACCACCCAACACCGGCTGCTCCGATGAGAATGACGGCTCCTATTATCCCACCAACGATAGGTCCGGCGGACGAGCCTCCCCCGCTTCCCGGGATATTATACCTAACGAATTATTTTTTTTTTGGTTAGTTTCGTCTGTTTTCGAGCACCACCCCCGAACACCGGCACTCAAAAAAAGACGAGCTCACCTCACTCGCTGGATCGATAAAACACCGTCCAGCTGCCCGGTCTGGAGGTTCGTTTTCCTCCCGACCAACGTGGCGACGACCGTATGCTGCTGATTAGCCAAGTTTAGTGATTGGAACAAAACTTGATCGCATTGCAATTCGGAACGTCCTCGGTCAAAATTTGTAATGTTTTGGCCGTCTAGAGTGAAGTTGATGATGCCTTGCTTGACGCCGGTCGTGCCGATGACGAAGAGGCCGGTACCCTACGGAAAAGTGTTGCACGACAAGTCGTCAGTTAATGCTGTCTGTTGTAATGAGATTAAAGATAGATCGATAGATCATCCATCTTGGCCAGCTCGCCAAGGGAAACCAAGGTGAACGTGGCCTGCGGGGAGATCCCCGAATGACCGTCCCATGGTGTTTGACTTACCGTAAAGGTGAAAGTCATGAAGTCTCCCAACCTAGAAGTGAGCATTTGAGGGGTATCGCAGCTATCCGATGAACGCTGTACTGCGGTCCAAGTAGCACCAGAGTCTCCGTTGGTTACCGTGGTATACCTAAAGATAGATTCCCAAAATCAACGTAAACCCCCAGCCAAGATCAGTAACAGTTCTGCACTCCACGCCATGGCAAGTAGGAAAAAGCTGACTTTATGCTCGTATCTTGTCCATCAACAGTGATAGTCTTGTCGGCGAGAACACCACCCAAAATTGACAACGCCGACAACCCCAGATAGACCGCCTGCCGACGCCACATTGTTGATTTCGTATCCACTTCTCTTTTCTGCTCCACCTAGTGGTTGCTTTTTTTGGATGTCTTTGCGTGTCGTAAGGAAAAGAGGAAACAGACGGTCGTAGTTGTAGGAAGGAGGAGATGGAGGGAAGGAAGGGGGGAACGGTAAGGGGACGGGTGGAAGAGAGGTGATCACTTGAGAGGGGCGCTTGCTGTGAGAGGGCAGTGCTTCGGGGCCCCCCGACACCCCAGCACGGCATTCGTCAGAAGCATTTTCGACTAACTCCGTTGCTATCCCCGTCATTTACACACCCATTTTTGGAGGTTCCTAACTTCGGGAAAAAGCTTCACAGCAACGGGAGCGCTGCATCGTTCATGCCAAACACCACACAGCATCATCATCACAGAAAGGAAAAAAAAAAGTCCACCGCCATGTCGGGGGTTCTTTCGTACGTTCCAGCAAAGTGCCGAGAACAAGTCGATAGGAGGGCTTGGCATGAGGTAAGAAGAAATAGGCGACCAGCACCTAGTTCTGGACGGATGTGTGGATGCATGAGCCTAGTCTCGTCCGCCGGCCTATCTCTCCATCCCCCCTCTGCCAGGCATCCATGCAACATGTATCACACAACGCATCATACACTCACACGAGCGACGAGCATGCGGTTACGCAGTTGCATTTCCACTGAATTTGAAGAATTCGAAGGACGGGCTTCGGGTTCTCGACGGCCAGGTCGTTCAGAAGCCCGAGCCTCCCGACAATATTTGACGCCAGCCACACGCCTCCGACACTTCACAAAAAAGCGATCCACACCTCACGCCTCCAGCTTTCCCTAGAGCTTTGCGGTGGTCTGGAGTAAGTACGTACGGTGGTCTTTCATCCGGACTGTCATGGGTAAAAAACAGCCAAGCTCTTAGCGCACCGCACACCACGGCATGGGCGGTGTCCGATAGTCACCTCGCCCGTTTGAGACCAAAGGCGAGCGCACAATGCTTGGAGACCAGATCCAAGTGCGCGGCATAATCCTAGAATAGAACTTCATGTATCGCGGTATCTCGTTAATTTTTGCCCATCATACACACTCAAGGGACTAATGGTCGGAATCGGGAACTCCCCGAGGGCAACCACAAACTCCCGCTTGTACGCAGGGCACTGCACACACACACATCGAGTATCCTCGCAGTTGATAAGGTGACGATCGAGTCCTCCCGGGCCCGCCAAACGCGCGCCCTCGCCGTTTGAGGAAACAGTCGTCCAGTTCTCGCCCATTCGCCCAGCCCCCCAAACACCGTTCACCGCGAACGCCTTGTCCAATCTGTTGCAGCCTGACTACGGACACGTTGTCTCTGCAAAGTCATTAATTTCTCATTCCCTTGATCGAAAAAAAGCACAGTCAGTCATTTCGGACTTCCCTCGTGGTCGGCCTTGAGAAGATCACCGAGCTGTGTCGGACATTACGCGACCGAGCGGTAACGGATTCGGACAACAAGCTCCGTGCTTTGATAGTGTAACCGCCTAGATCTGCTTTGAGTCACGGTCGGGTTTGAAAGCAATGACTTGGGGTATTATTATACGATGCTGCTCCAAGCGGGCGCCAAGCGTATGCCGCATTCCGTCCTTTTTTTTCGCCCACCGCAAGACCTTTCGGACTTCCGCAGCGCGCTTGACCGAGAATGGCTCTGGAGCACTATGGCTAGAACAAACTCTCACTTGCACCCAGTTTACTGTCGTATCCTTTTCAAACTCGGGACGCACTCCGCAGTGATCTCTTGGCGCACAGTCGACCGGGACCCCCAAGCACTCTCCAGCGCAGTTAATTAGCGCATTCCGTTGCACATTGGCTACGAGCGCGGACAGGGCTACTCTGGGTTAAACCCACAACGAAGAACGTTTTGATCCCGGGATGCATCATGCAGGCTGTGGGCAAGATCAGGCATGGACAAAAGTTAAATCCCGCTCCAACAGGGTATGGAGAACGGTTCGTCCCGGGTGATAGAGCGGATGAATATTCTTTTGTCTATTCGTATATGGTAGCTGGGGATCGAACTCAGACAGCAGTGTGGAGTAATCATTCACGGCTCCGCCACGCCCAGACTAGTGAGACGATGGAACAACCCTGTCCTGCCACGAATACGAAAATACCTCTGCCCTTCACTCTCCTCTGCCTGTCATCGGAGACTAGCATGATCATTTACTCGCTCGGTAGCCGACCTGGGCCTGAAGGAATTCACGAGAGCAGCACTATGTAGACTTGGACAAGGAGAGTTTCAAAAGCCGGGAAATTTGAATTTGAACGAGCGAGGAGGGACTATGGTAAAGAGGCCAGAAAGGCTAGAGGCATGATAATATCAAATTTGAGATTTACGGTTCCGCCTTGCTTGTCACAGCAAGAGACGAGATAAATACTGTGCTGCCGTGTATAGGTACTTTCTTCTGCAGTGCGCTGTTCTTCTCCACGACCACAAACAGACGCCCGCAGTGTCGCGACCGAGAGTGACTGGGGGGCATCAACCCAAAGATCACCTCTTCCTTACCACCCTCGGACAGGGCAATTCCAACCTTGCCCAACTCCCAAGACCAGTGCGGACTTATACAGCAGACCCAAGCTACGATGGTGTAGCCGCCTATATCCGCTTTAGAACGACGGTTTCACCTGGAAGCAATGGCCTGGGTATTACGCTATGTTACCGCGAGCGGGCAGTAGACCTTAGCCTCATTCCGTCTCCTTCGCCCTCCACGGCCACGTCGGGGTCCGCGGCACTCTTGACTGAGAACGGCTCTAGAGCGCTTTGGTTAGAGCCGAATATCACTGAACTTTTGCATATGTCCCGATTTTCTGTCGAATGCTCTCCGAACTCGAGATGCGCTCCACAAGGGGGTTCTCAGGGTACCCAGTCGTTCGGGAGCCCCAAGCACTTACTAGCGAAGTTAATGAGGGAATTCCGTTAGACAGCTGCGACGAGCGCGGACTGAACTATTCTAAGCTATAACATACGATGAAGAACTTCGATCTCCGATGTATCGTATAGGCTGTGGGCGAGATCACGCCGCTAGAGCTAAATCTCGCTCAAGCCGGATATGGATGACGAGAAGAGTTCGTCCAGGGTAATAGAGCGGGTGTATATCTCTTTGTTCATACGTATATGTAGCTGAAACCCGAACTCAGAAAGCGGTGTGGTATAACCATCAATCGCAAGACTCCGCCTCGTCCAGATTAGCGAGATGATGGAACAATGCCTGTCGGTCACGAATACAAACATTCCTCTGAGTTCCACCCCCCACTGTTCCTCATTAGAGATTGGCATGATTATTTGCTTCCTGGCAGATGAACATTCGAGATTGCTTGCAGCCAAGCTCGGCTCGAAGGACTTCGCAACACGACGTGGACGTGGAGAGTTAGGAAAATGAGTAAAATTTGAGTTTGAACGAGCGAAGCGTAATGATAGTAATACAAGAAATCCAATGAAAAGTCTGGAATTATAACAATATCAAACTCAACCGTCACGACTCCGCCTTGCCCATCGCAGCGAGCGACGGAAT